>CM045885.1:8478615-8501115 GCA_025169545.1 Anguilla japonica | reverse complement strand
CAGTCTGTGGTACTTCCAAGCCTGTCCGTGTTTGCCCTGCTCTTGTGCCCGGAGAGTGACCACCGCTCTCTCCCCTCGACAGGAAGATGTGCGATCCCAGCGTGACGGCCTTCGAACCCGAGGCTTTGGGGAACCTGGTGGAAGGCCTGGAATTTCACCGATTCTACTTTGAGAACTGTGAGTGAGCCCCCTGAGCTCCGCCCCTTTTCTGTCATGTGACGTACGAGGGCGGCAGGTGCAATCAGTGTATTTAGGCAGTGAGGCACACACGTGCACACGTGCTCTCTCTCACACACACACTCTCTCTCTCTCACTCTCACGTTTTCTCTCTCTCTCTCTCGCACTCTCTTTCTCTTTCACACACACACTCTCTCTCTCTCACGCTCTCTCTCTCTCTCGCTTCCTCTCTGACTCCCCTGGGACCGTTTATGAAAGAGATAGACACGGAGCGGAAGTGAAAAACGAAGCTGATTCTCGTTAGTGTGACGCCGCTGGTTTTGGCCGTGACTACAAACAGCAGCTCGTTATCCGTGTGGGAATACGCTGGGAGTCAGCCTCCATCACGGTGAGAGCAGGGGTCTGGTGTTCAGCCTCCATCACGGGAGAGCAGGGGTCTGGTGTTCAGCCTCCATCACGGTGAGAGCAGGGGTCTGGTGTTCAGCCTCCGTCACGGGGAGAGCAGGGGTCTGGTGTTCAGCCTCCGTCACGGGGAGAGCAGGGGTCTGGTGTTCAGCCTCCGTCACGGGGAGGGCCGGGGTCTGGTGTTCAGCCTCCGTCACGGGGAGAGCAGGGGTCTGTGTTCAGCCTCCGTCACGGGGGAGAGCAGGGGTCTGGTGTTCAGCCTCCGTCACGGGGAGGGCCGGGGTCTGGTGTTCAGCCTCCGTCACGGGGAGAGCAGGGGTCTGGTGTTCAGCCTCCGTCACGGGGAGAGCCGGGGTCTGGTGTTCAGCCTCCATCACGGGGAGGGCCGGGGTCTGGTGTTCAGCCTCCGTCACGGGGGAGAGCAGGGGTCTGGTGTTCAGCCTCCGTCACGGGGAGAGCGGGGTCTGGTGTTCAGCCTCCGTCACGGGGGGAGAGCAGGGGTCTGGTGTTCAGCCTCCGTCACGGGGAGAGCAGGGGTCTGGTGTTCAGCCTCCGTCACGGGGAGAGCAGGGGTCTGGTGTTCAGCCTCCGTCACGGGGAGAGCAGGGGTCTGGTGTTCAGCCTCCGTCACGGGGAGAGCCGGGGTCCTGGTGTTCAGCCGTCACGGGGAGAGCAGGGGTCCTGGTGTTCAGCCTCCGTCACGGGGAGAGCAGGGGTCTGGTGTTCAGCCTCCATCACGGTGAGGGCCGGGGTCTGGTGTTCAGCCTCCATCACGGGGAGAGCAGGGGTCTGGTGTTCAGCCTCCATCACGATGAGAGCAGGGGTCTCATTTTCACAAAAGAGGAGAGCCCTCTAATGTGTGTGAAAAGCCCAATTACTGAGAGAGAGAGAGAGAGAGAGAGAGAGAGAGACTTTATTTACTTTTAATTTCCCTTTACTAATAACAGTAAAAATGTTTTTCTCTACCCCCAAATCCCCACTATTTACAAAAAAAGAAAGGAAAAGGTAAAAATAACTACAGAGGGTTAAAATTAAAAGACTGACAAAACAGAAACAAAGACATAAAACAAAAAATGAAAAACAGTTGCCAGTAAAACGTAACAAAATTTCAAGAACTTTCAGCAATTCAAAACTTTTACTTTCATCAGGTTCGCAGATACACCCATCCATCCCTCAAAATTACTACAAATTGGCCAGCTTCCCCAATTAATGCATAACATGCATGCTCCAACAAAAGTCTTCCCATTACCAAACCTCTCACCATTTGAGAAGGATCTTGGAGAACGCTTCTTGCACGCGGCCACTCTGACTGGTGCGTTTCGCTTCTTCTTCCTCTTCTTATTCTTCTTCTTCTTCTTCTTCCTCTTCCTCTTCTTCCTCTTCCTCTTCCTCTTTCTCTTCCTTCTCCTCCTCTTCTTCCAGTGTGGTCGAAGAACAGCAAGCCGGTGCACACCACCATCCTGAACCCGCACATCCACCTGATTGGCGAGGAGGCGGCCTGCATCGCCTACATCCGCATCACGCAGTACATCGACTCCAACGGCATGCCGCGCACCGCCCAGTCCGAGGAGACCCGCGTCTGGCACCGCCGCGACGGCAAGTGGCAGATCGTCCACTTCCACCGGTCCGGCACCCCCTCCGCCCTCACCAAATAAAATCACCCCTGGGTAAGCCTCTCCTGACTCCCCTCTCTGTCCCTCTGAGCACCTCTCTCTCCTCACTCCTTCTCTCCTGCCTCCCCCTTCTCTCTCTCACTCCCTCTCTTTCAGTTTCTCTCATTCCTTCTCTCTCTCTCTCGCTCCGTCTCCTCTCCTTCTCTCTATTGTCTCCTCCTGAAAGAGGCAAAGGCCTGTGAATTTGAGTTCATGAGACTTGGTGAGATTTTAACACCTTTTTAGGTTCCCGCATAGCAAATTTTGTCTGGACTGACAGCACATGTTGGTCATGTATTAACTTAATTTGATTAACTTTAGGCTCCTGCTGAGCTTTGTTGCCTTACTCTACTGCGTGTCTAAGGGAGTGAAGTAATCCTTCCCTGTCAGTGACATATTCTGTGGGCTTCAATTTCTCTGCTCACTTTGACTCGCTGAGGCTTCCCTCTGCTGACTGTGCAACTTGTGAGCGCCATCTGGTGGTGCGGATGCCAAACAGAAAGGACCTGCCTTTCAGGCGAAGAGACCTTCTCAAAAATACACTAACATACTTAAGCATTTTCTGCTGCTCAGTTGCAATAATTAATCTCAATTAGAAATGAGTAATTTACCCTGCTTTGTTCATTGCTGTACCTGAGATTATGATCCCCACAAAAATATTTGGGGAAATTAAAAAAAAAAAGAAATAAGCAACAGCCAGAGCACATTTTCTTAAAGTGCCTCGGAGTGGAATCAGGGTCAGAAATGCCCAGTTCCTGTTTTTTTTTTCTGCCACGGGCCGAAAAGGCAAGCGGGACCTGATCAGGGGCCTCATGTATAAAATGATCTCACCGTTTCGTTTCTTAAATAGCGACTTACGCATAAAACCACAACTGAGCAGTTATTTATAAAATCACACTTCAGTGTGCGTCTGACATTTAACTGATGATTAATTGATAAGGGGCGATGGTAAAGCAGGCTCACAAGAGTTCAGTGCCACATGGGATTTATATATCACAGGAGTATAAGACACGTATGCCATTTTCAACCAAAGTAAGCATCTTTTTCAGTCGTGGTTTTTTTTAAATAAATAAAAAAATTATATATTTTTATAAATATTTTTCATAAATAGATAAAGCATAAGCTCAACTTGAGCAATGAGTTCAAGATTATGTTTAAGTTAAAATCCATTTTAGTAAATGAGGCCCCAGCTCTCCGACTCTGAGATTCTTTGTGAACTTCTGTCAGCAGCACAGCAGTTATACTAGACCAGGGTCCTCGTTTATAGAATTGTTACTGGCTCTAAAATTAAAACATAATCTTGAGATAATTTCCCAAGTTGTGCTTATGGTTGATTTATGAAAAAGTTGCTTACATCAGTTTAAAGTTTCATATCTGCGTCTTATGCACCTGTGATATTTAAATCTCAAATAAACTCCTATAAGGTGAGTGCAGCCATGACTAAGTAAGTTTTCTCACGCAGTGCACGCTATTTACAAGATATCTCACAATGTCTTAAATAAAAAACACAGGGGATCGATCATGACCCTTCAGTTGACTATAAATAAATGTTATCCTTAAAGCGCAAACACAATCCACTTTGGGGATTCAGACAGCCTGAAATCAGCAGTACCTCCACATGACCAGCAGGTAATTAACTGATGTTTACTATAAGCTTTACATAAAAATCATCGATCGTATTCAGCTCAAAGTGAGATTTTATAAATATCTGCTTAGTCATGGTTTTTCTGCGTAAACCATTCTTTAAGATACTGAGACACTACTATTTAAGATTCAGTTTGATCACTTGACAGTTTTCTAAAGAGAACACTGGTGAGTCGCTGTGCTGAACGCTTGCAAGGCAAGTCTCTAACTTAACTAAATTAGGGACATCCTGACTTTGTGTTCATTTCCTGAGTAGTTACTGGCACCATCTCCCCGCCCCCCCCCCCCCCCGGCCCCTTTGTATTTTCATATCCGCCTCAAAGTGAGATTTTATCAATAACTTTTTAGTTCTGGTTTTTCTGTGGAGACGATAATTTAAGATACAATTTGACCCTGGTGAGTCACAGTGCATTCTGTCCATATTCTGACCAGTTACTGACACCTGTCTCCCCCCCCCTCCCCCCCTTTGTTTTCCTTCTAGTTGTGTTCTAAGGTTCAACACAATTTGAGAGGAGGAGCGTCTCCATGGTGCCGGTGACCAGCTGACTGAAGGGGGCGGGGCTGAGAGCCCATCCTCTGCATCTTTCATCTTTTACTTGAAACCCCTGCACACCCCTGCTCCACCAACGCATATGGTATCATCCAACCCCTGCACCCCCCCGCTCCACCAACGCATATGGTATCATCCAACCCCTGCACCCCCCCGCTCCACCAACGCATATGGTATCATCCAACCCCTGCACCCCCCCGCTCCACCAATGCATATGGTATCAGCCAACCCCTGCACACCCCTGCTCCATTAATAAGAATGGTATCACCAAAACAAACAAACAAAAAGAACTATCACTAACCTTGCTGCTGTACATATCTGAGCTTTAGCCCTGTCCAAATAGTTTTGACTCTGCTTTAACCTTTCATTCGTTAGGGGCATGGATATTTACAACAAGGTTTTTCTTTTCCGCTACAGTTTTTGAGCTTTATTAATATTCAGAACTTGTGTGAATTACCATGCACGATTACCAGTGACCCTGTTTTAGGGTTGCTACCAATATTTTCACTCTGTTGTGACATTTAGGAAATGGACTTGTGCTACAGATGGAGATAACGTTTAAAAACAAGGGACTACTCTAAACTCAGTGCTTTGATCCGATGGAGACAATGGATAATCACTTAATTTTCATGTCCTCCCCGTAAGCTTACCTTCCAGTTGACTGCAATGGTCATTTCCATTACTGTACCTAGCATGAGCCAATTTACTGTAAACTGCAGTATTTTTTTTGTCACTGGGTGTACTATCACAGTTTATATATTATGTATATCGAAGCCCTGGTATATGTTTCCCATATCTCATTTAATGTGCGCTAGTCAGACCTTTGATTATGGCGTATGGTCTGAAACCACATGAGTAAAATGGGCCTCAGTCTTATTATGAAGGGTCCTGCCAGTATCAGGCCCAAGTGTTTGGTCCAACAGAAAAATGGGTCAGTCTGTGTTTTAAATTTTTTTTAATCACATTTGGCATTAAAGGGGAATTGTACTTTCAAACACATATGGGCTTATTTTGTTTATATTGCCCTTCTAATAAATGTGTCTACCTTCATTTTTCGATTAGTTATTTAGTTTTAAATGTCTAACATTAGAAACAAGGACCTATTTTTTTTTTAGCGCAACTCCACATAGTAGTACGGTTTCCGGTTTTTTCTTCTTCTTCGAAGAAAAGCATAGCGTTGAAGTTGCGCAATGATATTCTGCCTATGTCTACTTCCTGAATTTGTAAAGGTAAGCAACAAAACATCGTAAAATATTAACAAAACTAAATAACTAGTCGAAAAATGAAGGTCGACACATTCATTAGAAGAAAATTAGAAATAAAAAAAGCCCATGTGTTTTAAAGTGTAATTCCCCTTTAAAATGTCTGGATTTCCCAGGCAGCATAGCATGACAGCTTTGGAACTGGCAATTCTAAGGTTGCGGGTTTGATTCCCAATATGGGCAGCAATACTGTTGTACCCTTGAGCAAGTCACTTACGCTTGACTGTTTCAGTAAATATCCAGCTGTGTGAATGGATTGTATGTAAAAAGAGGATATAAACTGGTGAAACCAATCTGGATAAAAGTGTCTGCTCAACGTTTGGAAGATGTGGACTGAAATGAGCACTAAGCTCCCATTGGCTGCTGGGAAACATCTTGTTTTTTTCTTGTGAAAATGGGCCAGATGGGCCCATATCACACTTGGGGTTGTGTTGGGTGCTTCAGACCTGATGGGATCCTTTCATGATCCGAACACAGAGAAAGCATTCCTCAAATCCTGCATTCATAACAAACAAGCACTTTTTCAGAAACGCGTTTTTCCAAAAGGACAGAGAAATTGAGATTTGTTTGACAAAGTGCAAAGGTTGAGGCCTTCGAAAGCATGCACTGTGATTTAATAGGAGTAAGTCACCTCCGTTACATTTTCCTTCCCTCCTTCTGTCCTTCTCTTAGAACAAATCAGAAACAAGACCCCATGGCCCATATTTACGTATAAAGCACGTCAGCGTAGGTCCGCTGATCTAGGAACAGTTTGGCCCTTTTAGCTGATAACGGATCAGGTTAGGGGTATAGTCAGGAGAAACTGACCCTAGATAAAATGGGGGGGGGGGGGGGGCATTATGTAAAACACTGCGTTCGTTCTTCCAGTGATTTCAATAATACATGGACTGGTTTCCATTCACTCCTTGGCCCCCACACTTCCATTACTGAACCCATGCATTCATGCAGAGCAGCCTGCATAAAATGGGCAGGGGAGGGTGGGGGTGTAGGAGGTTGAGAGGATTCTCTGTTTCCCAAAACACAATTAAGTCCATCATATAAAAGCAAACAAAAAAAAAAGAGAAATAATTCAAATTGATGCAATACACCATTGTGGTAATTTTTGTAAACATTATGGGTATTTATTTTTAGAATGTTTGTGCAACAGTGTTTTCAAATATAGATTTTTTTTTTTTTTTTTTTTTTTTTTTTTTGATAATTCAGTGGCACCCCTATGAAGCTTCAGGCCCGGGACAAAATCTACTGGGAGGGCCGCTCTCAAAATATTTTGTGACAAAAAATTGTTACGCCCCCATAGCCTGGCCCCCCCCCCTCAGGCCCCAGTTGCCCCCCCCCCCCCCCCCTTTCTGCAGCCCTGCAGCACTGTCTCTCAATATTAGTAAACCATTACAGCACTGGACATGGGCTAATTTATTATTATTTTTCACCAGGTATGAAAGGTTTGAAACATTGGAATGATACCACACTTCCTACAGTAATTTACAGAGTTTAGAGAGAGAGAGAGAGAAATAGGTCATTTCTATTTCTTTGATTCTGACATTATTTTGTGGAAGACAGGGGTATTTTTATATAGCATATATTGCATTTGTATATTAATTATCTTTTTTTCATTGGTGTGAAAATGTATACAGAGACTTTCATGTAAGAACTTCCATTAGACAAGGTTGTGGTGTTTACTGAATGTTTACTCTTCGGTGTAAGGTAACTCTTCCAGGTATTTGGCACATGGATTGTTTAAAATGTCACACCAGAAGTATTTCTCTTCTCTGTGTACAAAAAGGGATAGCAAAAAAACAAACAAACAAAAAAAAAAAAAAAAAAACCCCAAAAAATAATTGTCTTAATATTTTGGTCTCAAAGAAGTTGTTTTGCTTGGATTGGAGCATGCAGTTTGTACCGATTGTATGTGTTTTTTTAGAACTATTTAATACATATATATATATATATATATACACAATACTGTTATATTGCACAAGTAATTTTGACAGGCGAACAAAATGCGGATGAACTTTGACGATGAATATTAATTTATACTTTAAGCATACTTGAGGGTATTTAACTTCCTGCCCCGCTACAAAAAAATAATGAAAATAATTAATAATTTTATGATTATTATCATTATTTTTTGTGATCATGGGACCAAAGTCAGATTTATTGACCTACAGTAGCTGGTGGTTTTGCTTTTTCACATTTATATTGCTTGCATTTGCAATGGGCATTATGGTTCTCTCCAACGAGTCTGCCCATTTCCTGCTACATACAAAGGATCACCCCCACCAATGAGATCACCCCCGTGTGTGTTTGTCCTCTCTTCTTCGGATTAACCGATTACCTATCAGACAAGCAACGTGTAGATTTTAAACTGGCAGTATACTCGGTAAGAAGAAAGAATTTCAGGGTTGAGAACCACCGGCGAACATGTCCACGAGCACTGTTGTCGGTATACTCAGTGAGAACACCGCACCGTTTAAAGTCACTCCACGCCGCTGGTGCGTGAATAATTATGAATAATTACGAGGCAGCTATTAACCGGGGCTGGAATCTCAACCAGACCTCCGTCTCGCGGCTACGCCATGGATGTATAAAGAGAAGGGCTACGCGAGATCACAACACAAAACAAAAAAAAGTGTTTAAAGAGGCTTTAGTTTATGTAGCTATGAAAAAGAAGACAAAAAGGCGAAGAAGATGGTAGGCCTACGTTCGCCCTCTAAATCAGAGTAGGACGGAGAATGGAGAGTTTTGTCTGTACATTCGGCAAATGCGAGTTTAGTCTTTTTGTTCGTCGGTTGTTCTGATTGCTTCGTTTTGCTCAAAAAGTTCAACAACTGACGAAAAAAAAGATGCGATGTTGTGTGT
Organism: Anguilla japonica; assembly: GCA_025169545.1. Taxonomy (NCBI): domain Eukaryota; kingdom Metazoa; phylum Chordata; class Actinopteri; order Anguilliformes; family Anguillidae; genus Anguilla; species Anguilla japonica. Next base: position 8,492,569 of record CM045885.1, on the reverse strand, counting down.
TCGTACGGTGCAGTGTGCGACGGCCTCCAGGGAGAACTTTTAGATTTAAAAGTTCTTTCTTGTTCTCCGACCTCCCCCTCTCAGCTATTGGTACAAATATCACATAGTTTGGTACGTCACGGTTGAGAGTCCAGAGGGCTGAATTCACATGCTAATGTACGGGAGTCAACGCCAATCTCTCTTCTGCAGAGATGGGAATTCTGTGACTTCCCGCATGTTTGATGAATGGTGCTACTCGTTTGAGCAAGTCATCAAAACGCCTAGCATACATTCGGAAATAAGAGAAAGTGGACCCCCTCGTCTAAACTTGCATTTGCCGAATGTACAGACAAAACTCTCCGTTCTCCGTCCTACTCTTATTTAGAGGGCGAACGTAGGCCTACCACCCTCTTCGCCTTTTTTTGTCTTTTGCATAGCTAGATAAACTAAAGCCACTTTTAACACTTTAAACTTTTTGTTTTGTGTTGTGATCTTGCGTAGGCCTTCTCTTTATACATCCATGGCGTAGCCGCGAGGCGGAGGTCTGGTTGAGATTCCAGCCCCGGTTAATAGCTGCCTCGTAATTATTCACGCCCCAGCGGCGTGGAGTGACTTTAAACGGTGCGGTGTTCTCACTGAGTATACCGACAACGGTGTTCGTGGACATGTTCGCCGGTGGTTCTCAATCCTGAAGTTCTTTCTTCTTACTGAGTATACTGCCAGCTTAAGGGTTCATTCTAAATCGCTTATTTTAAGTCCTTGCATGCTCTTTCACCCGAGGAGTACGCAAGGAAGAGATGCAAGGGTGACGTAGGAGGACGGAGGAATCGATGCAGCACGCATTAGGCGAATGGAACGTTTGCACAGTCAAGAGTCGGTCTGAAGTGGCGTCAGTTACAGACGTGGCAGACGTGGAGAGGCGGGTCCACAGGTGGATTGTTTATACGTCATGCGTTTCCGTCAAAAAAAAAAGACTTCCACAAAGGCATCCTCCGGGAGGCTCCTCGCTCCTCCAAGTACCATTTCAACGGATTAGAATGTCATCAAAGGTGGCAGACCTTGATCGCGAAGACAAGGATGGATAAAATAAGCGATTTTTGTTTGGAGGACTCTGCCCTCTAGTGGAAGTAAGCAGTTTAGGCATTTTTTATTCCTTGACTCTTGTCCTACACATGGCAAAAGTAAGCTGTTCGAACCCCCCAGTTTTTTTTTTTTTTACAGTACCAGAAGGTCTTCTTTCACCAGTTCATGTTTATGTTTTACCTTTATTTAAAAGATGTATTTCTGCCTGTCACTTTTGAACTGTAAAAAAAATTTAATGTATTTATATATATAAATTAAAAAAGTGCTATTACTGTATTTTACAGACACATGAATGGAGCAGACTGAGTTGGTGTGGCTTGCCATACATGAACTATTGCAAGCCAATTCAAATATGGTGAAGTTGTAAAAATATACTTTAAAAAAGTAGTAACTTATATAAAAAATGTCAAAGCTGGGAAACAGTGATGAAGGTGTGTTCATTCATCAGAACCAACCGATTGGGCAATGTAGTTAGAAATGACTTTTGATCTAACATCAGCCAACAGAAGCCGTGGCCATTTTCCGTCGATGGGTCAACAGTAAAAATCAGAAGCTTAACAATAAATCAAACCAGTTTTCCGTTGGAGGGGGCCAGGCACGTTCTGTGTAGCTAAGTTCTGTCCAATCAACTTTCTGCAAGCACGTCATAAAAACTATGAAATTCTTTTTTTTTCCCTACAGTGTCATCTGAGCAAAATGGAGGGAGATAAGGGAAATTGCTTAGGGTGGATACTGGTGGAGCCGGTGCAAAGTCTACTGTTAGTCAGTTAATTAGTTAGTTAGTTTTTATTTGACAGATTGTCGTGGGATGCATTGTGGTCCCTGATGGTGAAAAACCTGTGAGTACTTTTCTCATGACGGTTATTTCGGTCTTCAGAACGAGATCCCACAACTCATTTGCCATAGGTATTTTTAGGTACCTGACAAAAATGTGCCCCCCCCCCCCCACCACCACATGAGCTTGCAGTGCACTTCCTGTGTGGCACGCCACTCGGCAACAGGCGCCGTGGCCGCTGAGCCAGATGGTTTATGGGAAAAGACTGGTTTCCAAAATGACTTTCAGTGGAATGTGGCTTTGCATCAATTGTGTTTGTACGTTTGTGTGAATGAAACGATGATCTTGTGTGCACTTCTGATCGATGTAATTTATCCTACTGCAGAAATGATTGTAATTTAAAAAGGAATGAGTTTCTTGTTTTTTTTTGTTTTTTTTGTTGGTCTTTTTAAAAGTTTGTTTTAACTTTTGCTGAGGATATCACTGCTGTAATCGCAGACTTAGTGGTGTTTCACAAATTAAATGAGATTCATCAACCGCCCGGCTGAGCTGTACACCTCATTTCAACCGTGTTCTTAGCTTTAGCTGAACGCTGATGATTTTTTTAACCCCCCCATTCTCCCTAATTTGGAATGCCCATTCGAAGTTCCCTCAATCGATAAAACTCTAGTTATATAGCACAAATCATGCATTAAATGCAATTCGAAGTACTTATCATAAACTCAAGATAAAAAATGCAGGACATTTAAATTTATCTGCACTCCATTGCTAAAAAAATCCGCCGCTTTTGGCATGAGAGAGAGAGAGCAAGAGAGAGAGAGAGAGAGAGAGAGAGAGAGAGAGAGAGAGAGAGAGAGAGAGAGAGAGAGAGAGAGAGAGAGAGAGAGAGAGAGAGAGAGAGAGAGAGAGAGAGAGAGAGAGAGAGAGAGAGAGAGAGAGAGAGAGAGAGAGAGAGAGAGAGAGAGAGAGAGAGAGAGAGAGAACAGAGAGGAAAAAGAGATGTAGAGAGAGAGAGAGCGTGCACAGACACGCGTGTGGTCTCCATAGAAAGCACACAAGGCCAACTGCCACTTCCTTCCCTCTGCCGTTGCCACGGACACATTTAAAAAGTTATGCTTTGTGTGCCAGTCAGCGGGTGGGCTTGCGGGTAGCCCTCCGAATGCAACCCTTCCCATCCCCGGGTGATGCTGGAGCGGTTGGCGCTGGCGCTAGGTTGGGGGCCAGTCCATGCTGGAACAGCGTTCTAAAAGTATGAGACAACCAGCAGGCCCGAAATGAAGGTTTGAATTGTATATTGCACCAGGATGCTACAGACACACACACACACACACACACACACACTCTCTCTCTCTCTCTCTCTCTCTCTCTCTCTCTCTCTCTCACACACACTCACACACACACACACACACACACACACACACACACACACACACACACACACACACACACACAGAGGTCTCTGGCCTGGGAACCCTGACAACAGTATGTCGCAAAAGAAAATATTCTGCGTGTCTTAAGACACCACTGTGGTTGATCTTGATAAATGAAAAAGATGTAGCTCTGTTGGTGAAAAATAGGATCAAATATTATCACTTGCTATATAAAGTAAAGCACATGACGCACATGAAAACATTGCTGCAAAAAAAAAAAAAAGTATCAAAAAAAAGAGAGAAGTGGTTTCAACAGTTCTATTCTGTTTTTTTCTCCTCTAGAACTTCCTCTTTCCTCAGGAAAGAAATATACGTCTGCAGTGGGGTCAGGGTTACGCAGGAACACTCGTTGCTAAAATACACCTCCCTCAGTCCCTCAGAGTTTATCGGCGACGACATCGAGACCGTTTTTCGCGTTTGGCGAAGAGGCTGCTTGAGTAACGGTGGTGTGTGTATCAGTCCCGTGTCTGTCCTTGTTTCAGCGACTCCTGTCCTGTGCAATGAAGAGGATGCTGCCTGCTCTTCTCAAACTCCTGCTGGTTTTAGCCGCAGTGTCACACGGTAAGCGTCACGGTAAAACAGTGTGGATGTTTCGGCCTGTTTTCCTCACGGCCACATTGTCTGTATCAGTAAATCGGCGGATACTTGGACACGTGGATCAGGCTGGCTGTTGAAGTGCAGAATACGCTAACATTCACAGTAGGAATCTGGACATTTATGCCTGAAGTGTGGAGTTTGGAGGGTTCAAATTCAGGAAATTTTGAGAGATGCATTAAGGCATCTATTTTTGTTTTGTGCATAAAATACATGATATCAAATGTATATGTAATTAATTCACATTAATTTATTAATGAAACTTCATGAATGAATAAAGGAATAAAAACAGAACCCAAAGGGTTTTTATGTACCCAGCATTTGTACCCTTTCACTCTCAACAGTGTTTAAAACAGCTCATAGCTTGTCATTTTTAACACACTTCCCTGTCTAGTTAAGGACAGCACGTGTGTTACTGTCAACATAGCCTGTGTTAAAAAAAGTTTATCTTTGTAACAAATAAATTATATATGTGTAGCTCATAACTTGTAACTTTGACACAAAACATTTTGAAAGAAACAAAAGTAGTGGCACAAAGCGTGTTGGATATTAACATCCTTTTTGAGAGCGAACAATGATTTTGAAAGATTGAAAATAGAACAAACTCTGTGGGTTATGTTTTCTAAAACAGTACTCAATGCTACTATAAAATGTTTCTGCAATCTTGTTTTTTTTTTTGCGAAGTGAAACTCAAAAGTAAAAAACTATATTTGAAATCTGTATTTGCTTCACTGTCATGAATGTGATAAATTATTTTTTCCTCTTACTTTCAGTCACAGCAACCTCATGTGACATCACAGAGACTAACACATCATACCAATGTTACGGAACTCCTGGACAATCAGTCTCTATATATCCATTAAACACCAGTTTTAAAATTGATAATGTGGTAGTCTTGTTCCAAGGTAAAGAGTTTTTCCGATACAAATATAAAACCAAAACTTCTGGTGGAACCTGTCCAAACCGCTGTCAGCTCCTACAAAATGGGACATTAAGGCTGGACCATGCAATGAAAAGTGATTCAGGGATATATACCTTTGAAGCATTTGATGAACAGGGGATAAGCAAGCTGAAAACAAACATATCTCTGACCATTCAAGGTAAATGAATACTTCGTCTATTAAACTTGTAATATTGCAGAATAATTTATCTTAAAAAATAAAATAAAAAATGACTACAAAACCCGCAACCACACTGAACCCAAGGCTGGCTGGAACTGCACATATTATTAAATACGTTAGCTGCAAATTGAACAATATAGATATTTACTGTAACTGCAACATATTCTAATTCTCTGGAAAATCCATTTGCAATGCAGTTCAGGCCAAATCTTTAGTTGAGCATAAGCAGATATGAAGTGAATGGCCTTTGTAGGGTCTCCATAGAAATTATTGTTGCTGTTGGTTCATTTTCTTTGAGGGCTATTTTAGCTTGTTTTTAATCTTGCTTGTTTCCATCCCCTTGAAGACCCGGTGTCCCCTCCTGCACTGTCCCAGCTCTGTCTGCCCCATGGAGAAATTAGGGCATCCTGCACCAGCACCGAGGAGGACCCCCAGTACAGGTGGACTCTGGATGACAGTCCCCTGGATGGGAGAGTGGCATTCCTCAGTGATGAGAATCGTACTGTCATACTGAGGAGGAACGTGTCTGGATCCATCACCTGTACAGCCAGTAACCGTGTCAGCAGCGAAAACACCACCCAGGAACTACTCAAGTGTCCAGGTAGGATGCCCAGTGATCTGGAAGCCACATATTAAAGGCTTATTTGCTATGCAATGCCGTGAGAATTCCACATATTAAAAATGACAATAATAATAATAATAATAATAATAATAATAAATACTCTGTATTGATTGAATTTCACTCCTGATTTTTAAACCACTAAAGGATGAAATATCAGTTAAAAATAAATCTATGGGCAATAAAAACCATGACAATAGACCACAGCCAACAGAACAAACAAATTTCATGAAAGAATATGGACAGCTACGAGACTGACGTTTGTGTGTTATAAGTGTCGTCTTCCGAGTGTGGGCTATTTTTCTTTTACGTGCATATTTTTCTGAAGCACACTGCTGCTTTCTGTTCTTAGGTGCTAGAGTAGCTTTGTGCAGATGTCAGATGCTCTCTGTTTTCCATTTGAGTGAATACGTTTCACTTTAAAAGTGTCCATTGACAAATCTTGTATGATTGTGGTATGATATGACTAGACTAGACTAGACCTAGACTTTATCTGGTCTGAACGGCCATTAACAAAAATGTAAAATAATGTGCAATTTTCACTGACTACATCATGAGGTTCACGGTATATGCATAATCTTTTACAAACCACCTTATTAATTATGAAAGATTCAGAGATCCTATGCTGAGTAAAATGACCGCAGGCTTTTGATGCTTTATCTAACTGGATGCGCACATGAACCATCTTTTGGGCGCTTTAATAAAATTGCACGCATTGTTAATATTGAAATGTAAGCATATTCTATGAAACACTTTAGCAAATATTCATCAAATAAAATATGTGCACAATAAGAATCCTAATATTGCTGTTTGGATCCGCTTTACTTTGCGAAATGGTGCCCCAGTAAAAACTTTCATAATTTCTATGTGGGGCCCAGTAGTGTACTCTATGCAGAAGAAAATAGACTTCTTAATGGTTCCAAAAAGACTCATGTATTCTCAGACTTCCTGTGTTGCACTGTACCCCACAGGACTTGGAGCCCCTGTGAATTGTACCTTGGCCAATGGGACCGAGATAGCAGTGAGGATGAATGCCTCATTAAACGCCTCGCCTCTGCTAGATAATACAGAAATATTCTTTAGGGCTGGAGGGGCAGAAATGGAGTCTGCCGTCTGTACGAGTCGTCCCCACACTCCAAATAAGAATTCCGATTCCCAAAAAACTCCTCTGACTTGTGGTAAGGGACTGTTCTTGAATGATAATGTACATATGACCGAAGGTGTGTGGTTAGGAGTTTCAGAGCTCCAAATGTAGGTCAATCACTTCAAATATTCTGATATTTTAAAAACACGACAAAAATACGCCGTGCGTTTCATTTTCCCTGATTTGCAAATGAAAAACTCCCAAAACAGAGAATCTCTACACGAATGGCAAGCCAATCAAAGCTCACCACATCTACAGAATCATGTAAATTAGGCTTTTATTAATTTTTACCCTTGTGCTGTTTGAGTAAATCACATGTCCATATACTACAAGTCGTACTATTATTTGTTTTTGCCAAGTATCATGTGACTATCTTGGCCACGACGGGACAGCAAACTGTCGCCGGCAGCCCCACAGGGGCGGTGCATTATTGGGAGGGACGCGGTCGGTAGGGATAAAGCTTGCTCCTTGCTCCAGCGACTCCTGCTTGCCGTCCGTGCGCCCGTGGCTAGCTCTTTGTGCGCACGGCGTATGATTGGGTCTCCTCCGCCCCTGCTCTGCGTGTACGCCGCTTACGGCTGCGGTGTGACAAAAAGCAGCTGGCTGGCAGGCGCATATTTTTTTTCAGGAGGCTGGTGGCTTGCTTTCACTCTCCCGAATCGGCTGCTGGGACCGTTTATGAGCTCGCTTGGACATAGTTTGCGCGTCCGACATTCTAAATTTGAGTGAGATTGGAGATACCAAATTTTTTTTAAAAGAGAAGAAAAACACGGCCTCAGCACTGGATAGAATTTTGAACATTCAAATATAGCTAAATTTCACTTAAAATCATCCAGTAAATAGCCACTGTTTTGGTCTAGTTTTGAATTCAATAATCATAATCATAATTACAATTACAGTTACATATTTTTAAAAAACCAAGTATACTACTACTTCCAATATAACCTACACTCTGATAATTTTCCTCATGGTTTTACCTACTGCTTGGCCATTTGCTACTAAACACTCCTCACGTTTTTGTTGATTTTATTTGTCATTAACAAAGACCCTTAACACTCTGATGATCCAGGAAGTGTTCAGGCGGACATACACTCTTTACAAACTTACTTGTAATGTAAATGTGTGAAATATCTTTGTAAATGCTTATTTATTTCCCCACTTTTTTTTGGTTTGCTTTGTCCCCTTAATTGCTGACCACAACTGTAGCTATGATTGCTGACATGTTTTATATTCTTTGCACCACTGTATTGCAATGCCAATGATAGTTGCTGTTTGATTGACATTCCCAAAGCCTCTGACAAGATAAAGTGAGAGAGATGATGTACAGTAATGTACACCGGTTCATCTTGACGCTCTCATAAATATGTGATCTTGGTTCTCCTCAGGAATCCCAGAGAAACTAGTGCTTCCTGTGGTGCTCGGAGTTTGCTTGTTACTTATGGCACTGCTATTGGGGACATGCTGCCTCTACAAGAAGGAGCAAAAGCAAAAAAAGACCAGCCAGAGAAATGAGGGTGAGAAGTGTGCTTTGCTGAGCTAAATTGTCACAAATTATATATCATATCGTAAACGCTTTGAATACCTCTTCAATACCCCGACCTCTTTAATATGGCTGTGCTTTCTTGGTGATATGGCATTTTTGTATTCTTGAGAGAATCAATGATGTTGCTCTGAACAAACTTGGCCACTAAATGATTGTAATGTAATGTAATGTAAAGTAACATAATGCAAAGTTATGTAATACTATTCAAAATCATATAATGTTATGCAATGCAACGTAATGTAATGTAATGTAACATAACGTAATGCAATGTGTTGTCACTCCCCAGGTGACAGGTGTGAGGATCCCCAGGAGTTGGTGTACTGCCAGGTGCAAGTGGTCAAGAAAAAGGACCGCCACCGCCCAAAAAAGCAGGAGCAGGACCCGCAGGTGGCCTACGGTGAGGTGAAAGTGTCCGGCAAGTCTAAGGCCGTCAGACACACACCCAACGAGCAGGCAGACACGATATACTCCGGCATCCGCACGTAGGTCCGGCCAATCACAGAGCGGGCCTTAACCTGCCTGCACAAGCCTTTCGCCGAAGTTAGGCCAAGTAATCAGACATCAAAATTCACAGGGATTTTCAACAGGAAGTGCAGCATTTCAGAGGAAAGACATTTTTAGTATTGAATCTGCACATCTCACAGTTTTTTCTTAGTTTGAGGAACTGTCATTTTCCCCTCAGTCAGCTGTATGGGAAGATTAGTGTTATGCAAAATAGATATTGTCTGTTAGTACCAGTTTTTTCTATATAAAAGTGGAAGGCTGAGATCCACAGACATTTGTAACATTAATAAGTTCTAATCATGTTCCATTGATTTATATGATTTTCTAATTAGAAACAAAAAGCATATATGGGGAAAGTTGATGACTATATGTGTTTACCCCATAGTAACTCGTAAAATACTGCAAACATAATAATAATTTATAGTATAAGACTGAGTTTGAAAAGCACAAGGTGTGGGCGCAAGGAATTGCGTGTTATGCATTCAAACTACAACGCGCTTCTTGTCACATTAATACCGCTAATTAAATCAACCGGCAGTAAACTGCATCGGAGAAGTTAGCTGTTTCAACTAGTCGCTACACAAAACACTGCACAAAAATTTATTGCCAGTCATTTCGGTGTCACCTCCCTCTGATGGTGTCACCATGTGCGGTCAGCACCCCCTGCACGCATCTGAGTACGTTTGTATGTATTTGCCTTTAGCGCAAACTTTTTTTGTTATTTATTTGGACAGAACAAATGAAATACTGAGGAACTGGTAGATTGCATTTTAATTTTTTGATCTATTTCTCTATGACATTATTTTTTGCATGTATCTTATTACATTTTCAATCAAATGTTTACCCCAGATAAGCATAAGCATGCTGTTATTGCTAAAATCTGTTTCAAATATATATATAATTAGCCGTTCTGGGATGATCCATGCGTGTGGAGCAAAGATTCACTTTGTAGTGAAAGGGCGACAAGGCGAAGCAGGGAATTTGTGAAGATTCCTAGAATAAGGCTGTTTAAGGAATGAAAGTCCTTCTTTTAAGTGGCCATAAAGCAGAACTGCAGAAGAGAAGCAGAAATATCGACGCAGTCTGAATTGTGCAAAAACTCCGTTTCCAACCTCAAGCCGGACACCCACCGCACGCATAGCGGCCGCGAGCGCACGACGCGCGTACTACGCGCGTAAAGCCGGGCACCCACCGCACGCGTATCGACCGCGAGCGCACTACGCGCGTATTACGCGCGTAACTGAAGCGTAGTTGAAGTACTGTTATTACAACGGCAGCGGGCGACGTCGTCTCCACCAGATGCAAACGCGTCGCGAACCGGCTGCGAAGCTCGCGCGACACAAGCGACCTGAAGCGTAGTTTTTCGCTTCTGTTCTATTTTTTCGGCTTGTCGCGCGTCACGATGGCCTGTTTATACACAGAAATATGCTCTAAAATGTTGGTATACATGCTCTGATTTATATTTCATCCTTATATTAGGCTGCTGGGGGTGTGTCCATAGTTCCCTCCCAGATATTTTATAAGCAGCTAAAAAAAATACAAGCATTTTCGTTTTTGTATTGTCCTTGCAGAAAAAAACAAAACAAACAACAACAAAAAACTGGAACCAGGGGAAAAGGCAAACTTAGTTTCGCTATCATATTTTGCGGAGGGGGTGGGGTAAATTTGAAAATACACCACAGAACGACGTAGCCAATTGAATGATGTAGAAGTGAATGCACCGAGCAGCGGTTTGTTAGCTCGAGTGTTGGAAGGTAGTTTTTAACCAACCATTGCTCTGCCTATGACTTCTCCGATGTCTTCGTTCGCCGTGCTTTCAAAAAGGGCTTGTTAATAAAAATCAGATAATCCACAGAGTTTTAAAAATCAGATTATTTAGTGGTCTTGCCGAAGAAAATGCACCTATTTTATAAAGGAAGTTGTAAGCAAGCCTTTATTGCACTTGTACTTCAAAGCTTCCGGTGTTCATGGTGTTGTGGTGTTCATATCCCTTCAAGTTTAAACTGTTACGCTATCTTTTTGACGATTAACTGATTTTACTAAATATGATCATACAAATATTTTGACGTGAATAACAAGACGACACGGGAATTCCCAATGGTTGATTATGGATTATTTATTTATTATTATTATTATTATTATTATTATTATTATGATCATTACATATTCTTCATAAAGTTGGCACGCTTGTTAACCAAGCAAATAAATTAATGCAGTTTGAGATTGATTATTATGTAGGCTACGTTGCGATTTAAGCTTATGGTAATTCTTTAAAGCGTTTACTTTCTCACGTATTTACATGTGTTAAAAAATATTACCAAATTAACAGACTGAAAAAGGTCTCTCACCAAGTATTCATTTACCCATAATCAACAGTCCTGAACAAACGTGAAATACACGATGTAATCCCACTGCAGACTGCGAGAGCTACTAGGAATATAGAGCTTTAAGCAAGCCTTTGCGCGACACAAACGGAACCAGTGGAGACAGGCTACGCGCCCCGCCGTGCTGCTTCGCCGTGCTGCTTACGCGACGCTTACGCGACGCGTGCGGTGGGTGCCCGGCGTAACGCCGGGCACCCACCGCACGCGTCGCGTAAGCGTCGCGTAAGCAGCACGGCGCGGCGCGTAGCGTGTCTCCACTGGTTCCGTTTGTGTCGCGCAAAGGCTTGCTTAAAGCTCTATATTCCTAGTAGCTCTCGCAGTCTGCAGTGGGATTACATCGTGTATTTCACGTTTGTTCAGGACTGTTGATTATGGGTAAGTGAATACTTGGTGAGAGACCTTTTTCAGTCTGTTAATTCGGTAATATTTTTTAACACATGTAAACGCTTTAAAGAATTACCATAAGCTTAAATCGCAACGTAGCCTGCATAATAATCAATCTCAAACCGTATTAATTTATTTGCTTGGTTAACAAGCGTGTCAATTTCACGAAGAATATGTAATGATCATAATAATACTAAATAATCCGTGATCAACAATTGGGAATTCCCGTGTCGCCTTGTCATTCACGTCAAAACATTTATAGGATCAGATTTAGTAAATCAGCTAATCACGGCGAACGAAGACATCGGAGAAGTCAAATAGGCTGAGCAATGGTTGGTTAAAAACTACCTTCCAACACTCGAGCTAACAAACCGCTGCACGGTGCATTCACTTCTACGTCATTCAATAGGCTACGTCTTTCTGTGGTGTGTTTTCAAATTTACCCCACCCCCTCCGCAAAATAAGATAGCGAAACTAAGTTTGCCTTTTCCCCAGGTTCCAGTTTTTTTTTTTTCTTTCTGCAAGGACAATACAAAAACGAAAAGGCTTGTATTTTTTAGCTGCTTATAAAATATCTGGGAGGTAACTAGGGACACACCCCCAGTCATATAAGGATGAAATATAAATCAGAGCATGTATACCTAGCATTTTAGAGCATATTTCTGTGTATAAACAGGCCATCGTGACGCGCGACAAGCCGAAAAAATAGAACAGAAGCGAAAAACTACGCTTCAGTTTGCTTGTGTCGCGCGAGCTTCGCAGCCGGTTCGCGACGCGTTCGCATCTGGTGGAGACGACGTCGCCCGCTGCCGTTGTAATAACAGTACTTCAACTACGCTTCAGTTACGCGCGTAATACGCGCGTAGTGCGCTCGCGGTCGATACGCGTGCGGTGGGTGCCCGGCTTAAGACACGGAAGCGCAAAACAGGGAAGTGGTTTTATGAAACTGGAAGGCTGATACAAGTGTTAAAAGAGCTGCATTTAGTTCGCCGGGGGTGGGGGATTGTGGTTTGGCTGAACGCTTTTGCACAGAATTAGCTTTGCAGCCATTGCTGCAAAGCTGCTGAAGACCATGTACAATTGGAGAAACGGATACAAAAATCTTTACTGCTGATTTTTAAAATTAATTATTTTTTAATTTTTTTTATTTTTTTGGCCTGTTGATGGCAGGGAAGAAAAATCAAGGTTTTGCTTATTAGCACCACAACTTTCTATAATATAAAGGACCTCAGCCTAGCCTGCTACGGTACGCAAATAAATGCCGTTTGTGAGGTGGGTTCCGGTCTGGCGCTCCTGCATCGAAGTCTTCCATTTAAACGCCTCTCAGATTCTGGTCAAGTCAACATTTCCGGCTGAAGTGCACAGAATTAACTTTATGAGCTGGAAGAAGACAGCCATTGCTGCAAAGCTGCTAAAGACCATTTAAAAATAGTAGAAATTGAAAAATTATTATTATTATTATTTTTTAAATTATTTATTTTATTTTATTTTATTTTTTTTATTTTACCGCAGACACAGCTGCTGCCCACCGGACTTGGAGTTGCGTAGTGCTGTTTTACATTAATTGCTTTGATGATTTTTAAAATTTTAAATATAAAACTTACTTTTTTTTTCTTGGGCGGTAACTCCTTACCTTCGGAATGACTGAAAGGAATAATTGCGCTAATGTTTAAACCCTACTATACATATAACCCTCTGCTATCAGAACCCTGGTTTTATAGTCTGATTCGGTGATTAGAGATTATTCGTTATCACTCTGGTGCAGTTGAATAAAGGAGACATGGATGGATTCACAGTAAAAAGTCCAGTGTTAATTCAACTCTAACAGTTTTTTTTTGAGTCCACTCTGGCCATACACTGTGAACTCTGTAAGTCTGATTTAGCATTTCACTGCGGAAGAGTCATCGTTTTGGACAACAGAAGAGACAGTGACATTTAAGGCTGTTCTTGGGTGAATGTATTCAGCACTTGGTTTGTTATACACTGATTGATATAATTCACTATAATGCGCCAAAGTAAATTTGACACACGCTCAATTCCAATCCATAAACATAAGTAAAAGATGGTTTAGGCAGAATACTGATACTAATGAATGCATGTTCTGTAATGGCTTCAACTTTCATTTATATATCACCACCCCCCCCCCCCCCCCCCCCCCCCCCCCCCCCCCCCCCCCCCCCCCCCCCCCCCCCCCCCCCCCCCCCCCCCCCTCAACAAAAACACTTCCTGATTAGAACAACCGGCTAAACTTTCTACTAATCATCCTTCCCTTTTACATTGGAGTGACTAGGGCGGGAGATATTAATTTTGAAAATGAGAAAATTTGCGGTTTAACAAAAGCAATTAAAGAACAATGTGAACGACGTAAAGCATGCTTGGTACAACCTGGAGACA
>CM045885.1:8211115-8473615 GCA_025169545.1 Anguilla japonica | reverse complement strand
ATGATGATGATGATGATGATAATAATAATATAATAATAACAATAACAACAAAAACAACAACAACAATATTAACAATAACAATAACAATAATAATAATAGTTTCTCCATAGAAATGACTGTCGCTGTTGACCCAACCAATTCCTTCCTGTTGATCTATTTTCATTGAGGGCTATTTTAGCTTGTTTTTAATCTTGCATGTTTTCATCCCCTTGAAGACCCGGTGTCCCCTCCTGCACTGTCCCAGCTCTGTCTGTCCCATGGAGAAATTAGGGCATCCTGCAACAGCACCGGGGAGGACACCCAGTACAGCTGGACTCTGAATAACAGTCCCGTGGATGGGGGGGTGGCGTTCCTCAGCAATGAGACTCAGACTGTCATACTGAGGAGGAACGTGTCTGGATCCATCACCTGTACAGCCAGTAACCGTGTCAGCAGCGAAAACACCACCCAGGAACTACTCAAGTGTCCAGGTAGGATGTCCAGTGACCAGGAAGCCACATATTAAAGGCTATGCAAGGCTGTGAAAATTCCACGAATTAAAAATGATGATGATGATGATGATGATGATATTGATAATAATAATAATAATAATAAGAACAACAACAACAATAATAATAATAATAATAATAATAATAATAATAATATAGTGTCTCCATAGAAATGACTGTGGCTGTTGACCCAACCAAAGTCCTTCCTGTTGGTTTATTTTCATTGAGGGCCATTTTAGCTTGTTTTTAATCGTGCTTGTTTTCGTCCCCTTGAAGACCCGGTGTCCCCTCCTGAACTCTCCCAGCTTTGTCTGTCCCATGGAGAAATTAGAGCATCCTGCAACAGCACCGGGGAGGACCCCCAGTACAGCTGGACTCTGAATAACAGTCCCCTGGATGGGGGGGTGGCCTTCCTCAGCAATGAGACTCATACTGTCATACTGAGGAGGAACGTGTCTGGATCCATCACCTGTACAGCCAGTAACCGTGTCAGCAGCGAACACACCACCCAGGAACTACTCAAGTGTCCAGGTAGGATGTCCAGTGATCTGTAAACCCTATTAAAGGCTTATTTGCTATGCAATGCTGTGAGAAGTCCACAAATTAAAAATGATGATGATGATAATGACAATAATGACAATAATAATAACAATAATAATAATAATAATAATAATAATAATAATAATAATAATAATAATAATAATAATAAATACTTCTTATTGATTGAATTTCACTCCTGATTTTTAAACCACTAAAGGATGAAATATCAGTTAAAAACCATGACAATAAGACCGCAGCCAATAGAACACAAAAACAATTTTCATGAAAGAACATGGACAGCTACGAGACTGACGTTTGTGTGTTATAAGTGTCGTCTACCGAGTGTGGGCTATTTTTTTTACGTGCATATTTTTCTGAAGCACACTGTTGCTTTCTGTGCTTAGGTGCTAGAGCAGCTTTGTGCAGATGTCAGATGCTCTCTGTTTTCCATTTGAGTGAATACGTTTCACTTTAAAAGTGTCCATTGACAAATCTTGTATGATTGTGGTATGATATGACTAGACTAGGCTTAGACTTTAGCTGGTCTAAATGGCCATTAACGAAAATATAAAAAAGTGTGCAATTTTCACTGAATACATCATGAGGTTCACGGTATATGCATAAGCTTTTACAATTCATCTTATTGATTATGAAAGATGCAGAGGTCCTATGCTGAGTAAAATGACTGTAGGATTTTGAGGCTTTATCTAACTGGATGCGCATATGAACCATCTTTTGGAACTCTAATAAAATTTCATGCATTGTTAATATTGAAACGTAAGCATATTCTATTCAACACCTGAGTAAATATTCATCAAGTAAAATATGTGCACAATAAAAATCCTAATATTGCTGTTTGGATCTGCATTAATTTGTGAAATGGTGCCCCAGTAAAAACTTTCGTAATTTTGATGTGAAACTACGATCTATGTGGGGCCCAGTAGTGTACTCTATGCAGAAGAAAATAGATTTCTTAATGGTTCCAGAAAGACTCATGTATTCTCAGACTTCCTGTGTTGCACTGTACCCCACAGGACTTGGAGCCCCTGTGAATTGTACCTTGGGCAATGGGACTGAAATAGAAGTGAAGATGAATGCCTTGTTAAACGCCTCGGCTCTGCTAGATAATACAGAAATATCCTTTTGGGCTGGAGGGGCAGAAATGGTGTCTGCCGTCTGTAATAGGCGTCCCCAACAAGCTCCTCCCACTTGTGGTAAGGGTCTGTCCTCGAATGATAATGCACTTACGACCGAAGGTGTGTGGTTAGGACTGAGTTTCAGAGCCCCAAATGTAGACCAATGACTTCAAATATTCTGGTGTTTTACAAACACTACAAAAACACTTTGTACAAAAATACTAACTACTGTTTTGGTCTAGTTTTGAATTCAATAATCATAATTACAATTACAGTTACATATTTAAAAAAAACCAAGTATACTACTATTTCCAATATAACCTATACTCTTATAATTTTCCTCATGGTTTTACCTGCTGCTTGGCCATTTGCTACAAAACGCTCCTCAGGTTTTTGTTGATTTTATTTGTCATTAACAAAGACCCTTAACACTCTGATGATCCAGGAAGTGTTCAGGCGGACATACGCTCTTCACAAACTTACTTGTAATATAAATATGTGTGAAATATCTTTGTAAATGCTTATTTATTTCTCTACTTTTTTTTTGGTTTGCTTTGTCCCCTTAATTGCTGACCGCAGCTGTAGCTATGATTGCTGATGTGTTTCATATTCTTTGCACCATGTATTGCAATGCCAATGATAGTTGCTGTTTGATTGACATTTCCAAAGCCTCTGACAAGATAAAGTGGGAGAGATGATGTACAGTAATATACACCGGTTCATCTTGATGCTCTCATAAATATGTGATCTTGGTTCTCTTCAGGATTCCAAGACCTAGGGCTTCCTGTGGCGCTCGGAGTTTGCTTGCTACTTATGGTACTGCTACTGGGGACATGCTGCCTCTACAAGAAGAAGCAAAAGCAAACAAAGACCAGCCAGGGAAATGAGGGTGAGAAGTGTGCTTTGCTGAGCTAAATTGTCACAAATTATATATCATATTTTAAATGCTTTGAATGCCTCTTCAATACCCCGGCCTCTTTAGTATGGCTGTGCTTTCTTGGTGATGTTGCATTTTTGTATTCTTGAGAGAATCAATGATGTTGCTCTGAACAAACTTGGCCACTAAATGATTGTAATGTAATGTGATACTATGCTATATCATATAATGTTATGCAGTGCAACATAATGTAATGTATTATAATGTAATATTATGCAATACAACATAATGTAATGTAATATAACAATGTTATGCAATGCAACGGAATGATATGTAATGTAATGTAACATAAGGTAATGCAATGTAATGTAAATGTAATGTCACTCCCCAGGTGACAGGTGTGAGGATCCCCAGGAGTTGGTGTACTGCCAGGTGCAAGTGGTCAAGAAAAAGGAACGCCCAAAAAAGCAGGAGCAGGACCCGCAGGTGGTCTATGCTGAGGTGAAAGTGTCCGGCGACTCTAAGGCCGTCAGACACACGCCCAATGAGCAGGCAGACACGATATACTCCAGCATCCGCACGTAGGTTCGGCCAATCACAGAGCGGGCCTTACTCTGCCTGTACAAGCCTTTCGCTGAAGTTAAATCACAGGGATTTTCAACAGGAAGTACGGTTTTTTTTTATTTACATTTTTAGTATTGAATCTGCACATCTCACAGTTTTTTTTCTTCGTTTGAGGAACTTTCATTTTCCCCTCAGTCAGCTGTATGGGAAGATTAGTGTCATGCAAAATAGATATTGTCTTTTAGTACCAGTTTTTTCCATATAAAAGTGGAAGGCTTAGATCCACAGACATTTGTAACATTAATAAATTCTAATCCTGTTCCATTGATTTATATGATTTTCTCATTAGAAACTAAAAGCATATATGGGGAAAGTTGATGACTATATGTGTTTACCCCATAGTAACTTGTAAAATACTGCAAACATAATAATAATTTATAGTATAAGACTGAGTTTGAAAACCCCAAGGTGTGGGCGCAAGGAATTGCGCAAGGAATTGCGTGTTATGCATTTAAACTACAACGCCTTCTCGTCACATTAATACCGCTAATTAAATCAACCGGCAGTAAACTGCATCGGAGAAGTTAGCTGTTTCAGCTAGTCGCTACACAAAACGCCGCACAGAAAATGTATTGCCAGTCATTTCGGTGTCACCTCCCTCTGATGGTGTCAGCCTGTGCGGTCCGAACCCCCTGCACGCCTCTGAGCACAAGTACGTTTTGTATGTATTTGCCTTTAGCGCAAACTTTTTTTGTTATTTATTTGGGCAGAACAAATTAAATACTGAGGAACTGGTAGATTGCATTTAAATCTTTGATCTATTTCTCTATAACATTATTTTTTGCATGTATCTTATCACATTTTCAATCAAATGTTTACCCCGGATAAGCATACGCATGCTGTTATTGCTAAAATATGTTTCAAATATATATAATTAGCCGTTCTGAGATGATCCATGCGTGTCGAGCAAAGATTCACTTTGTAGTGAAAGGGCGACAAGGCGAAGCAGGGGATTTGTGAAGATTCCTAGAATAAGGCTGTTTAAGGAATGAAAGTCCTTCTTTTAAGTGGCCATAAAGCAGAGCTGCAGAAGAGAAACAGAAATATCGACGCAGCCTGAATTGTGCAAAAACTCCGTTTCCAACCTCAAGCCGGACACCCACCGCACGCGTAGCGGCCGCGAGCGCACGGCGCGCGTACTACGCGCGTAAGACACGGAAGCGCAAAACAGGGCAGTGGTTTTATAAAACTGGCAGGCTTATTCAAGTGTTAAAAGAATTGCATTTAGTTCGCCGGGGGTGGGGGATTGTGGTTTGGCTGAACGCTTTGGGCTGAGTTGCACAGATTTAGCGTTGCAGCCATTGCTGCAAAGCTGCTGAAGACCATCTAAAATTGGAGAAACGGATACAAAAATCTTTACTGCTGATTTTTTAAATTAATTATTATTTTTATTTTTTAATTTTTTTTGGCCTGTTGGTGGCAGGGAAGAAAAATCAAGGTTTTGTTTATTAGCACCACAACTTTCTACAATATAAAGGACCTCAGCCTAGTCTGCTACGGTACGCAAATAAATGCCGTTTGTGAGGTGGGTTCCGGTCTGGCGCTCCTGCATCGAAGTCTTCCATTTGAACGCCTCTCAGATTCTGGTCAAGTCAACACTTCGGGCTGAAGTGCACAGAATTAACTTTATGAGCTGGAAGAAGACAGCCATTGCTGCAAAGCTGCTAAAGACCATCTAAAAATTGGATAAATTGAAAAATTATTATTATTATATTATTATTATTATTATTATTATTATTATTATTATTATTATTATGTTATTATTATTATTATTATTATTTATTATATTATTATTACTATTATTATTATTATTATTTTATGTATTTATTTATTTTAGAACAACCGGCTAAACTTTCTACTAATTATCCTTCCCTTTTACATTGGAGTGGCTTGGGCGCAGATATTAATTTTGAAAATGAGAAAATTTGCGGTTTAACAAAAGCAATTAAAGAACAATGTGAACGACATAAAGCATGCTTGGTACAACCTGGAGACAAACAGAACCTTTTTCAGGTGCTTTTTTGACTTTCAACTTTTTTTTTACAGAACGTTCATAATGTTTTCTTTACAACACGACTGTATTTATTTTATGTTTCATTTGAAGAAATAACCATTTAGAATATTTCCAGTGTCCTGTGTGATTGAGTGAGTATTTTTTCTTTTTTTAAAAAAAAGTAAAACTGTCGAATTTGATTCTCTTATTGGTAAACATACGTTAATTTGAATGATTAAAAATGCTAAATAAAAAATTGTCAGATAATTGCCAGCAGCCATGAGTCTTCAATTCATCAATGTGCAACTACAAATAATTTCATTGTAATATTACTGGCATTTTGCAGACACTCATATCCAGACTGACTTATGCAGCTTGCATTGTTTTTACATGCAACTCGCTGGGGTGTGCAGAGGCAATGTTTTAGTCCGGGGGCGGGGCCTATGCACCGCCTGCCAATGATTCCGGAACACAGAGCGCTGTTTCTGTCCCGCTCATTATTTTTAAAAATGGCTGTAACAATTGTAAGATGCTATTCTACCATGCACCCACTAGGGGGCAATCTAAAACTGGCCACGTCAGTTTACTGAAGGCTAATACCTCAGTTATATGGATGGTAAATGGTAAATGGACTGCATTTATATAGCGCTTTTATCCAAAGCGCTTTACAATTGATGCCTCTCATTGATGCCTCTCATTCGCCAGAGCAGTTGGAGGTTAGGGGTTAGGTGTCTTGCTCAAGGATATGAATGGTAAATGGACTGCATTTATATAGCGCTTTACAATTGATACCTCTTATTCACCACAGCATTTAAGGGTTAGGTGTCTTGCTCAGGGACACTTTGACATGCCCAGGGTGGGGCTCGAACCGGCAACCCTCCGACTACCAGACAACCGCTCTTACCTCCTGAGCTATGTCGCCGCCCACTAACCATATGAGTAAGAGAACCCTGGCTCATGAATAATATCTGGGAATAAACATGGTGCGCCAGAGAACCTCACAAATAGTAGAAGTATAACATTTGTTTTATTTACTTTAAGTTTTAGTCAAAAACATAAATCATGAGTTATAAACAAGACAAAAAGAAAGGCGACCAGTGCCACCAGTAACCTAAATCATGCAAAAATTATGAGTGTTCCACTTCTATCACATGTGTTAGGCAATGACAATACATTTTAAATTCAACATGACATCCATCTACTTAGTTACCTTAACAGTCACCTAACCTGGGAACCTAATCTAATAGAACCTAATCTATAATAGGTAGTGTAGCAATGTCAAGAGGTAAATTAGAATATACAAAAATATAGAAAATATACACGTGTTAAAATGCACGCAACATGACATAGGATATAGATTGTTACATTACCACAATCGACATCACAAAATGGAGAACAGGAGGAGGCCAAAAAGCAGAACATGGCCTTCGAACCCCTTGAAGCCTTCTAAGCCACATATAAATCCACCCAAGGAATAATGAAAAAAGGATAAAATACGCTGTCACTGTGACAGTAGGGAAATTTCAACGCCCCCGCTCCTATACTGTATGTACAGAGAGATAAAAAACTCACCACCTTCTTTCGGCTCCATGGCTTTCAACATCACAACCCGCTTGTAATCTGCAACAGAAAAACCAGCCTGAGGACATCACCCAATCAGAAACGGCGAGCAATTAACATTGAGCACTTGAACACTGTGATCACCACGGCTCCCAGCCACACACACGCACACGCACACACACACACACACACACACACACACTCACCCAAACACATACACACACACACCCAAACACACGCACACACACACACAAGCACACATACACATGCTCACCCAAACACATACACACACACACACATGCACACACACGCACACACACACACACACACACACGCTCACCCAAACACATACACACACACCCAAACACACACACACAAGCACACACACGCTCACACACACACGCTCTCTCTCTCACACACACACACACACACACCCAAACAAATACACACACACACACATACAAGCACACATACACATGCTCACACAAACACATACACATACACACACGCACACATATCCAGATTGCAACAGCTCATGCTGCTGTGCCAATACTTCAAGCAAAGTGCATTTACTGCATTCAGACCTTTTCATGGTATGAATATTATAACAAAACATAACGAGGCTAAAACCAAGGCTTCCCAAAAACAATCAATAACTTTATTCAACTACCCATAAGGAATACTAAAATAGCTGCAAAACACAAGATAAAATCAAGACCCGGCCGTGGTCGAGAGGTGAGGAGAAAAAGCTCCCATCTCCTGAGAAGCCGACTCCAGGCTTCTTAAAAGGGCACCGCCACAGGTGCTCTCAATTAACTGTAACAAGACACACGCATGTGTCCAAATGGCCAGCGCCCCCACCTGAGGCGGAGGGACGTAACACACACACACACCCAAACACATACACACACACACACACACACACACACCCAAACACATACACACACACACACACACACACCCAAACACATGCACACATACACAAACACACAAGTACACACACACAAGCACACACACGCACGCACACACACACACACATGCACACACACACCCAAACACACACACACACACACACACACACGCACACGCACCCACACACACGCACACACACACCCAAACACATACACACGCACACACACACACACACGCTCACCCAAACACATACACACACACACACACACACACACACGCACACACACACACGCACACGCACCCACACACACGCACACACACACCCAAACACATACACACGCACACATGCACACACACAAGCACACATACACATGCTCACCCAAACACATACACACACACACACAAGCACACATACACATGCTCACCCAAACACATACACACACACACCCAAACACACACACGCACACATATCCAGTTTACCACAGCTCATGGCACTGGGACAATTCTTCCACTAAAGTGCATTTACTGCATTCTAACCATATCATGGTATGAATATGATAGCCTTATTACAGTCAAATATCACAGTGTTGATGACACATTGCGCGAAGATACTCTCTTTGAATTCGGCTTGTTGGGTGTGAGATCTACTGTATATAATAGAGAAGTAGTTTCAGAAGTTCTATTCTGTTTTTCATCTGAAGGACTTCCTATTTTCTCAGTAAATGTGGTTATACAACTGCAGTGGGAGGTCAGGGCTACACAACACCCTCTAGTGTGAGTCTGACACTCTTTGCTGATATACAGCTCCCTAAGTCCCTCAGAGTTTATCGGAGACGACATCGAGACCGTTTTTCGCGTTTGGCGAAGAGGCTGCTTGAGTAACGGTGGTGTGTGTATCAGTCCCGTGTCTGTCCCTTGTTTCAGCGACTCCTGTCCTGTGCGATGAAGAGGGTGCCGCCTGCTCTTCTCAAACTCTTGCTGGTTTTAGCCGCAGTGTCACACGGTAAGCGTCACGGTAAAACAGCATGGATATTTTGGCTTGTTTTCCTCACGGCCACATCGTCTGTATCAGTAAATCGGCGGATACCTGGACACGTGGATCAGGCTTGCTGTTGAAGTGCAGAATACGCTAACATTCACAGTAGGAATCTGGACATTTATGCCTGAAGTGTGGAGTTTGGAGGGTTCAAATTCAAGCAATTTTGAGAGATGCATTAAGGCATCTATTTTTGTTTTGTGTATAAAATGCATGATATAAAATGTGTATGTAATTAATTCACATTAATTTATTAAAATAACTTAATGAAAAAATAATGGAATAAAAACAGAACTCAAAAGGTTTTTATGTGGCCAGCAATTGTACCCTTTCACTCTCAAAACAGAAGTGTTTAAAACAGCACATAGCATGTCTAGTTGAGGACAACGCATTTTGTGTTACTGTCAACATAGCCTGTGTTAAAAAAGTTTCTCTTTGTAATAAATGACACGTGGCTCAAAAGTAGTAACTTTGACACGAAATGTTGTGAAAAAAAACCAAAAGTGGTGGCACAAAACCTGTTGGATATTAACATCCTATTTGAGTTGGTTTTGAATGATTGAAAGTAGAGGGTACAAACAAACTTTGTGGGTTCTGTTTTTTAAAATGTTTCCACTATCTAGTGTTTTTTTTTTGTTTTTTGTTTTGCAAAGTGAAACTAAAAAGTAAAGCAGGCAAAATTCGAAAACCAGGAAGTACAGCTAGACATAGAAGAAGGCTTGAACGGCACTGAGTAGAACAAAGGCACGATCTGGCAAAGACTAAACGAGCAAACTGAATAAATAGCTAGTGAAATGAGTAAACGATGAGTTGCAGGTGGAGACGGTGGCAGAGGCTTGATTGAATAATCGGCTGAGGCAGACTTGGACTGGGGGAGGAGCATGGGTGGGAACCAGCAACTCAAGGGATCTGAAACAGAAGCAAACAACATGCGCGCACCCACACACAACTCATGCATACATACCAAAAAAAAAAAAAAAAAAAAAAGGAAAACGCAACGGAAACTCAGGCAGAAGTCCTGACACTGTAACTGTAACTGTAAATTATTTCTTCCTCTTACTTTCAGGCACAGCAACCTTCTGCGACATCACAGAGACTAAAACATCAGTCCAATGTTACGGAGCTCTGGGGCAATCAGTCTCTATATATCCATTAAACACCAGTTTTGAAATTGATGAATTAAATGTCTTTTTCCAAGGAAAAGAGTTTTTCAGATACAAAGCCAACAGACCACCTTATGATAGACCCTGTCAAAACCGTTGCCAGTTCATAAAAACTGGAACATTAAGCCTGGACAATGTAATGAAAAGTGATTCTGGGATGTATACCATTATGGAATTTGATGAAAACGGGATAACCATGCTAAGGAAAAATGTGTCTCTGACCATTCAAGGTAAGTCATTACAATTAAACTTGTAATATTGCAGAATAATTTATCTTAAAAAATACAATAAAAAACATCTACAAAACCTGCCACCCCATTGAACCCAAGGCTGGCTGAAACTGCATATATCATTAAAAACGTTAGCTGAAAATTTAACAATATAGATATTTACAGTAACTGCAACATATTCTAATTTTCTGGAAAATCCATCTGCAATGCAGTTCAGGCCAAATCTTTACTTGGACATAAGCGGATATGAAATGAATGGCCTTTGTAGGGTCTCCATAGAAATGACTGTCGCTGTTGACCCAACCAATTCCTTCTATTTTCATTGAGGGCTATTTTAGCTTGTTTTTAATCTTGCTTGTTTCCATCCGCTTGAAGACCCGGTGTCCCCTCCTGTACTGTCCCAGCTTTGTCTGTCCCATGGAGAAATTAGGGCATCCTGCAACAGCACCGGGGAGGACCCCCAGTACAGCTGGACTCTGGATAACAGTACCCTGGATGGGGGGGTGGCGTTACTTAGTGATGAGACTCACACTGTCATACTGAGGAGGAACGTGTCTGGATCCATCACCTGTACAGCCAGTAACCGTGTCAGCAGTGAACACACCACCCAGGAACTACACAAGTGTCCAGGTAGGATGCCCTGTGACCAGGAAGCCACATATTAAAGGCTATGCAATGCTGTGAGAATTCCACGAATTAAAAATGATGATGATGATGATGATGATGATGATGATAATAATAACAACAACAATAATAACAACAAGAAAAGCAACAATAATAGTGTCTCCATAGAAATGACTGTCGCTGTTGACCCAACCAATTCCTTCCTGTTGGTTTATTTTCTTTGAGGGCCATTTTAGCTTGTTTTTTATCTTGCTTGTTTCCATCCCCTTGAAGACCCGGTGTCCCCTCCTGCACTGTCCCAGCTTTGTCTGTCCCATGGAGAAATTAGGGCATCCTGCAACAGCACCGGAGACAAACCCCAGTACAGCTGGACTCTGAATAACAGTCTCCTGGATGGGAGAGTGGCATTACTCAGTGATGAGACTCATACTGTCATACTGAGGAGGAACGTGTCTGGATCCATCACCTGTACAGCCAGTAACCGTGTCAGCAGCGAAAACACCACCCAGGAACTACTGAAGTGTCCAGGTAGGATGCCCTGTGACCAGGAAGCCACATATTAAAGGCTATGCAATGCTGTGAGAATTCCACAAATTAAAAATGATGATGATGATGATGATGATAATAATAATGTAATAATAACAATAACAACAAAAACAACAACAACAACAATAACAATAACAATAACAATAATAGTTTCTCCATAGAAATGACTGTACCTGTTGACCCTACCAAATTCCTTCCTGTTGGTTTATTTTCATTGAGGGCCATTTTAGCTTGTTTTTAATCTTGCTTGTTTCTATCCCCTTGAAGACCCAGTGTCGCCTCCTGCGCTTTCCCAGCTCTGTCTGTCCCATGGAGAAATTAGGGCATCCTGCAGCAGCACCGGGGACGACCTCCAGTACAGGTGGACTCTGGATGACCGTCCCCTGGATGGGGGGGTGGCGTTACTCAGTGATGAGACTCACACTGTCATACTGAGGAGGAACGTGTCTGGATCCATCACCTGTACAGCCAGTAACCATGTCAGCAGCGAACGCACCACCCAGGAACTACTCAAGTGTCCAGGTAGGATGCCCAGTGATCTGTAAGCCACATATCGGAGGCTTATATGCTATGCAATGCTGTGAGAATTCCACATATAAAAAATGATAATAATAATAATAATAATAATAATAATAATAATAATAATAATAATAAATACTTTGTATTGATGAATTTCACTCATAATTTTTAAACCATTAAAAATCTATGGGCAATAAAAACCATGACAATAAGACCGCAACCAACAGAACACATAAACAATTTTCATGAAAGAACATGGACAGCTACGAGACTGACGTTTGTGTGTTATAAGTGTCGTCTACCGAGTGTGGGCTATTTTTTTACGTGCATATTTTTCTGAAGCACACTGTTGCTTTCTGTTCTAAGGTGCTAGAGCAGCTTTGTGCAGATGTCAGATGCTCTCTGTTTTCCATTTGAGTGAATATGTTTCACTTTAAAAGTGTCCATTGACAAATCTTGTATGATTGTGGTATGATATGACTAGACTAGACTTAGACTTTAGCTGGTCTAAATGGCCATTAACGAAAATATAAAAAAGTGTGCAATTTTCACTGAATACATCATGAGGTTCACGGTATATGCATAAGCTTTTACAATTCATCTTATTGATTATGAAAGATGCAGAGGTCCTATGCTGAGTAAAATGACTGTAGGATTTTGAGGCTTTATCTAACTGGATGCGCATATGAACCATCTTTTGGAACTCTAATAAAATTGCACGCATTGTTAATATTGAAACGTAAGCATATTCTATTCAACACCTGAGTAAATATTCATCAAGTAAAATATGTGCACAATAAAAATCCTAATATTGCTGTTTGGATCTGCATTAATTTGTGAAATGGTGCCCCAGTAAAAACTTTCGTAATTTTGATGTGAAACTATGATCTATGTGGGGCCCAGTAGTGTACTCTATGCAGAAGAAAATAGATTTCTTAATGGTTCCAGAAAGACTCATGCATTCTCAGACTCCCTGTGTTGCACTGTACCCCACAGGACTTGGAGCCCCTGTGAATTGTACCTTGGGCAATGGGACCGAGATAGCAGTGAGGATGAATGCCTCGTTGAACGCCTCGGCTCTGCTAGATAATACAGAAATATCCTTTTGGGCTGGAGGGGCAGAAATGGTGTCTGCCGTCTGTACGAGTCGTCCCCACACTCCAGAAAATACTTCTGATTCCCAACAAGCTCCTCCCACTTGTGGTAAGGGACTGTTCTCAAATGATAATGCACTTACGACCAAAGGTGTGTGGTTAGAACTGAGTTTCAGAGCCCCAAATGTAGACCAATGACTTCAAATATTCTGGTGTTTTACAAACACTACAAAAATACTTTGTACAAAAATACTAACTACTGTTTTGGTCTAGTTTTGAATTCAATAATCATAATTACAATTACAGTTACATATTTAAAAAAAAACCAAGTATACTAGTATTTCCAATATAGCCTATACTCTTCATGGTTTTACCTGCTGCTTGGCCATTTGCTACTAAACGCTCCTCAGGTTTTTGTTGATTTTATTTGTCATTAACAAAGACCCTTAACACTCTGATGATCCAGGAAGTGTTCAGGCGGACATACGCTCTTCACAAACTTACTTGTAATATAAATATGTGTGAAATTACATTACATTTACATTACATTTATTTCGCAGACGCTTTTATCCAAAGCGACGTACAAAAAGTGCATATCATGGTCGTAGGCAACTGCTGAACACAAGTTCAGAAAGGTATAATACTTATTTTGTACAGCTATTTCTAGCTAAGAACACAGTTCACACAGTGAACACTATTCTATCCTAACCTCTGCAAAGCGAAATATCTTTGCTTTGCAAATATCTTTGTAAATGCTCTGAATGCTCTGAAATATCTTTGTAAATGCTTATTTATTTCTCAACTTTTTTTTTGGTTTGCTTTGTCCCCTTAATTGCTGACCGCAGCTGTAGCTATGATTGCTGATGTGTTTCGTATTCTTTGCACCACTGTATTGCAATGCCAATGATAGTTGCTGTTTGATTGACATTCCCAAAGCCTCTGACAAGATAAAGTGAGAGAGACGATGTACAGTAATATACACCGGTTCATCTTGATGCTCTCATAAATATGTGATCTTGGTTCTCCTCAGGATTCCCAGAGAACGTAGTGCTTCCTGTGGCGCTCGGAGTTTGCTTGTTACTTATGGTACTGCTATTGGGGACATGCTGCCTCTACAAGAAGGAGCAAAAGCAAGCAAAGACCAGCCAGAGAAGTGCGGGTGAGAAGTGTGCTTTGCTGAGCTAAATTGTCACAAATTATATATCATATTGTATACGCTTTGAATGCCTCTTCAATACCCCGGCCTCTTTAGTATGGCTGTGCTTTCTTGGTGATATTACATTTTTGTATTCTTGAGAGAATCAATGATGTTGCTCTGAACAAACTTGGCCGCCAAATGATTGTAATGTAATGTAATGTAATGTAATACTATGCAATATCATATATTGTTATGCAATGCAACATAATGTAATGTAATATAATGTAATGTTATGCAATGCAACGTAATGTCATGTAATGTAACATAACGTAATGCAATATAATGTAAATGTAATGTCACTCCCCAGGTGACAGGTGTGAGGATCCCCAGGAGTTGGTGTACTGCCAGGTGCAAGTGGTCAAGAAAAAGGAACGCCCAAAAAAGCAGGAGCAGGACCCGCAGGTGGTCTATGCTGAGGTGAAAGTGTCCGGCGACTCTAAGGCCATCAGACGCACGCCCAATGAGCAGGCAGACACGATATACTCCGGCATCCGCACGTAGGTCCGGCCAATCACAGAGTGGCCTTACCCTGCCTGCACAAGCCTTTCGCTGAAGTTAAATCACAGGGATTTTCAACAGGAAGTACAGTTTTTTTTTTTTTTTTTTTACATTTTTAGTATTGAATCTGCACATCTCACAGTTTTTTTCTTCGTTTGAGGAACTTTCATTTTCCCCTCAGTCAGCTGTATGGGAAGGTTAGTGTTATGCAAAATAGATATTGTCTTTTAGTACCAGTTTTTTCCATATAAAAGTGGAAGGCTGAGATCCACAGACATTTGTAACATTAGTAAATTCTAATCCTGTTCCATTGATTTATATTATTTTCTAATTAGAAAATAAAAGCATATATGGGGAAAGTTGATGACTATATGTGTTTACCCCATAGTAACTTGTAAAATACTGCAAACATAATAATAATTTATAGTATAAGACTGAGTTTGAAAAGCACATGGTGTGGGCGCAAGGAATTGCGCAAGGAATTGCGTGTTGTGCATTTAAACTACAACGCGCTTCTCGTCACATTAATACCGCTAATTAAATCAACCGGCAGTAAACTGCATCGGAGAAGTTAGCTGTTTCAACTAGTCGCTACACAAAACGCTGCACAGAAAATTTATTGCCAGTCATTTCGGTGTCACCTCCCTCTGATGGTGTCACCCTGTGCGGTCCGAACCTCCTGCACGCCTCTGAGCACAAGTACGTTTTGTATGTATTTGCCTTTAGCGCAAACTTTTTTATTTATTTATTTGGACAGAACAAATTAAATACTGAGGAACTGGTCGATTGAATTTAAATTTTTGATCTATTTCTCTATAACATTATTTTTTGCATGTATCTTATTACATTTTCAATCAAATGTTTACCCCGGATAAGCATACGCATGCTGTTATTGCTAAAATCTGTTTCAAATATATATATAATTAGCCGTTCTGGGATGATCCATGCGTGTCGAGCAAGTCCTTCTTTTAAGTGGCCATAAAGCAGAGCTGCAGAAGAGAAGCAGAAATATCGACGCAGCCTGAATTGTGCAAAAACTCCGTTTCCAACCTCAAGCCGGACACCCACCGCACGCGTAGCGACCGCGAGCGCACGACGCGCGTACTACGCGCATAAGACACGGAAGCGCAAAACAGGGTAGTAGTTTTTATAAAACTGGCAGGCTTATACAAGTGTTAAAAGAGTTGCATTTAGTTCGCCGGGGGTGGGGGATTGTGGTTTGGCTGAACGCTTTGGGCTGAGTTGCACAGATTTAGCGTTGCACCCATTGCTGCAAAGCTGCTGAAGACCATCTAAAATTGGAGAAACGGATACAAAAATCTTTACTGCTGATTTTTAAATTAATTATTATTTTTATTTTTAAAATTTTTTTTGGCCTGTTGGTGGCAGGGAAGAAAAATCAAGGTTTTGTTTATTAGCACCACAACTTTCTACAATATAAAGGACCTCAGCCTAGTCTGCTACGGTACGCAAATAAATGCCGTTTGTGAGGTGGGTTCCGGTCTGGCGCTCCTGCATCGAAGTCTTCCGTTTAAACGCCTCTCAGATTCTGGTCAAGTCACACTTTGGGCTGAAGTGCACAGAATTAACTTTATGAGCTGGAAGAAGACAGCCATTGCTGCAAAGCTGCTAAAGACCATCTAAAAATTGTAGAAATTGAAAAATTATTATTATTATTATTATTATTATTATTATTATTATTTATTTTTTTAATTTTTATTTTTAATTTTTATTTTACCGCAGACACAGCTGCTGCCCAACGGACTTTGAGTTGCGTAGTGCTGTTTCACATGAATTGCTTTGATGATTTTTTAAATTTTAAATATAAAACTTACTTTTTTTTCTTGGGATGTAACTCCTTACCTTTGGAATGACTGAAAGCAATAATTGCGCTAATGTGTAAACCCTACTATAGATATAACCCTCTGCTATGAGAACCCTGGTTTTATAGTCTGATTCGGTGATTAGAGATTATTCGTTATCACTCTGGTGCAGTTGAATAAAGGAGACATGGATGGATTCACAGTAAAAAGTCCAGTGTTAATTCAACTCTAACAGAGTTTTTTGAGTCCACGTTGGCCATATATTGTAAACTCTGTAAGTTTGATTTAGCATTTCACTGCGGAAGAGTCATCGGTTTGGACAACAGAAGAGACAATGACATTTAAAGCTGTTCTTGAGTGATTGTATTCAGCACTTGGTTTGTTGTACACTGATTGATATAATTCACTATAATGCGCCAAAGTGGATTTGACACACGCTCAATTCCAATCCATAAACAGAAGTAAAAGATGGGTTAGCCAGAATACTGATACTAATGAATGCATGTTCTGTAATGGATTCCACTTTCTTTTATATATTACCACCCCCCCCACGCCACACCCCAAACAAAAACAAAACACTTGCTGATTAGAACAACCGGCTAAACTTTCTACTGATCATCCTTCCCTTTTACATTGGAGTGACTAGGGCGGAAGATATTAATTTTGAAAATGAGAAAATTTGCGGTTTAACAAAAGCAATTAAAGAACAATGTGAATGACGTAAAGCATGCTTGGTACAACCTGGAGACAAACAGAACTTTTTTCAGGTGCTTTTTTGACTTTCAACTTTTATTACAGAACGTTCAAAGTGTTTTCTTTACAACACGACTGTATTTATTTTATGTTTCATTTGAAGAAATAACCTTTTAGAATATTTCAGTGTCCTGTGTGATTGAGTGAGTATTTTTTCTTTTTAAAAAAAGTAAAACTGTCGAATTTGATTCTGTTATTAGTAAACATACGTGTACGTTAATTTTAATGATTAAAAATGCTGAATAAAACATTGTCAGATAATTGTCAGCAGCCATGAGTCTTTAATTCATCAACGTGCAACTACAAATAATTTCATTGTATTATCACTGGCATTTTGCAGACAGTCTTATCCAGACTGACTTATGCAGCTTACATTGTTTTTACATGCAACTCGCTGGGGTGTGCAGAG
Organism: Anguilla japonica; assembly: GCA_025169545.1. NCBI lineage: Eukaryota > Metazoa > Chordata > Actinopteri > Anguilliformes > Anguillidae > Anguilla > Anguilla japonica. The sequence continues at coordinate 8,455,592 of CM045885.1, read as the reverse complement.
GCAATGTTTTAGTGCGGGGGCGGGGCCTATACACCGCATGCCAATGATTCCGGAACACAGAGCCCTGTTTCTGTCCCGCGCATCATTTTTAAAAATGGCTGTAACAATTGTAAGATGCTATTCTACCATGCACCCACTAGGGGGCAATCTAAAACTGGCCACCTCAGTTTACTGAAGACTAATACCTCAGTTATATGAGTAAGAGAACCCTGGCTCATGAATAATATTTGAGGTGGGAATAAACATGGTGCACCAGAGAACCTCACAAATAGTAGAAGTATAACATTTGTTTTATTTACTTTACAAAGTTTTAGTCAAAAACATAAATCATGAGTTATAAACAAGACAAAAAGAAAGGCGACCAGTGCCACCAGTAACCTAAATCATGCAAAAAGTTTGAGTGTTCCACTTCTATCGCATATGTTAGGCAATGACAATACATTTTAAATTCAACATGACATCCATCTACTTAGTTACCTTAACAGTTACCAAACCTGGGAACATAATCTAATAGAACCTAATCTATAATAGGTAGTGTAGCAATGTCAAGAGGTAAATTATGCAACATATGCAATCTATATCCTATGTCATGCAACATGAAATAGGATATAGATTGTTACATTACCACAATCAACATCACAAAATGGATAACAGGAGGAGGCCAAAAAGCAGAACATGGCCTTCGAACCCCTTGAAGCCTTCTAAGCCACATATGAATCCACCCAAGGACTAATGAAAAAAGGATAAAATACGCTGTCACTGTGACAGTAGGGAAATTTCATACTGTATTTACAGAGAGAGAAAAACTCACCACCTTCTTTCGGCTCCATGGCTTTCAACATCACAACCCGCTTGTAATCTGCAACAGACAAAACAGCCTGAGGACATCACCCAATCAGAAACGGCGAGCAATTAACATTGAGCCACTTGAACACTGTGATCACCACGGCTCCCAGCCCCATGCACACACACGCTCACCCAAACACATACACACACACACACACACACAAGCACACATATACATGCTCACCCAAACATACACACACACACACACACATGCACACACACACGCACACGCTCACCCAAACACATACACACACACACCCAAATACACACACGCTCTCACACACACACACGCACACACGCACACACACACCCAAACACATACACACACACAAGCACACATACACATGCTCACACAAACACATACAAACACGCACACATATCCAGATTGCAACAGCTCATGCTCCTGTGCCAGTACTTCAAGCAAAGTGCATTTACTGCATTCAGACCTTATCACTGTATGAATATGATAGCCTTATTACAGTCAAATATCACAGTGTTGATGACACATTGCGCGAGGATACCCTCTATGAATTCGGCTTGTTGGATGTGAGATCTACTGTATATAATAGAGAAGTAGTTTCAGAAGTTCTATTCTGTTTTTCATCTGAAGAACTTCTTCTTTTCTCAATAAAGAAATGTGGTTATACAGCTGCAGTGGGAGGTCAGGGCTACACAACACCCTCCAGTGTGAGTCTGACACTCTTTGCTGAAATACAGCTCCCTCAGTTCCTCAGAGTTTATCGGAGACGACATCGAGACCGTTTTTCGCGTTTGGCGAAGAGGCTGCTTGAGTAACGGTGGTGTGTGTATCAGTCCCGTGTCTGTCCCTTGTTTCAGCGACTCCTGTCCTGTGCGATGAAGAGGATGCTGCCTGCTCTTCTCAAACTCCTGCTGGTTTTAGCCGCAGTGTCACACGGTAAGCATCACGGTAAAACAGTGTGGATATTTTGGCCTGTTTTCCACACGGCCACATCGTCTGTATCAGTAAATCGGCGGATACCTGGACACGTGGATCAGGCTGGCTGTTGAAGTGCAGAATACGCTAACATTCACAGTAGGAATCTGGACATTTATGCCTGAAGTGTGGAGTTTGGAGGGTTCAAATTCAGGAAATTTTGAGAGATGCATAAAGGCATCTATTTTTGTTTTGTGTATAAAATGCATGATATAAAATGTGTATGTAATTAATTCACATTAATTTATTTATATAACTTAATGAAAAAATGGAATAATGGAATGGAACTCAAAAGGTTTTTATGTGGCCAGCAATTGTACCCTTTCACTCTCAAAACAGAAGTGTTTAAAACAGCACATAGCATGCCTAGTTGAGGACAACACATTTTGAGTTACTGTCAACATAGCCTGTGTTAAAAAAGTTTCTCTTTGTAATAAATGACACGTGTGGCTCAAAAGTAGTAACTTTGACACAAAATGTTCTGAAAAAAAAACCAAAAGTGGTGGCACAAAACGTGTTGGATATTAACATCCTATTTGAGTTGGTTTTGAATGATTGAAAGTAGAGGGTACAAACAAACTTTGCGGGTTCTGTTTTTTAAAATGTTTCCACTATCTAGTGTTTTTTTGTTTTTTTTTTGCAAAGTGAAACTAAAAAAAAGTAAAGCAGGCAAAATTCGAAAACCAGGAAGTACAGCTAGACATAGAAGAAGGCTTGAACGGCACTGAGTAGAACAAAGGCACGATCTGGCAAAGACTAACCGAGCAAACTGAATAAATAGCTAGTGAAATGAGTAAACAATGAGTTGCAGGTGGAGACGGTGGCAGAGGCTTGATTGAATAATCGGCTGAGGCAGACTGGCAGGAACTGGGGGCGGAGCGTGGGTGGGAACCAGCAACTCAAGGGATCTGAAACAGAAGCAAACACCATGCGCGCACCCACACACAACTCATGCATACATACCAAAAAAAAAAGGAAAACACAACGGAAACTCAGGCAGAAGTCCTGACACTCTCATGAATGTAACTGTAAATTATGTTTTCCTCTTACTTTCAGGCACAGCAACCTTCTGCAACATCACAGAGACTAAAACATCAGTCCAATGTTACGGAGCTCTGGGGCAATCAGTCTATATATATCCATTAAACACCAATTTTGAAATTGGTGAATTAGAAGTCTTTTTCCAAGGAAAAGAGTTTTTCAGATACAATGCCAACAGACCACCTTATGATAGATCCTGTCAAAACCGTTGTCAGCTCATGAAAAATGGGACATTACGGCTGGACCGTGTGATGAAAAGTGATTCTGGGATATATACCATTTTAGCATTTAATGAAGGTGGGTTCGTCAAGCTGAGAAGAAACATATCTCTGACCATTCAAGGTGAATTATTACTTTGTCTATTAAACTTGTAATATTGCAGAATAATTTATCTTAAAAAATAAAATAAAAAACGACTACAAAACCCGCAACCACACTGAACCCAAGACTGGCTGAAACTGCACATATTATTAAACACGTTAGCTGAAAATTGAACAATATCGATATTTACTGTAACTGCAACATATTCTAAATGTCTGGAAAATACATTTGCAATGCAGTTCAGGGCAAATCTTTAGTTGAGCATAAGCGCATATGAAATGAATGGCCTTTGTAGGGTCTCCATAGAAATTATTGTTGCTGTTGGCTTATTTTCATTGAGGGCTTCTTTAGCTTGTTTTTAATCTTGCTTGTTTCCATCCCCTTGAAGACCCGGTGTCCCCTCCTGCACTGTCCCAGCTTTGTCTGCCCCATGGAGAAATTAGGGCATCCTGCTCCAGCACCGGGGAGGACCCCCAGTACAGCTGGACTCTGAATAACAGTCCCCTGGATGGGAGAGTGGCATTTCTCAGTGATGAGAATCGTACTGTCATACTGGGGAGGAACGTGCCTGGATCCATCACCTGTACAGCCAGTAACCGTGTCAGCAGCGAACACACCACCCAGGAACTACTCAAGTGTCCAGGTAGGATGTCCAGTTATCATACCATGTGTTGGAGCCTTATATGCTATGTAATCCTGAGAGAATTCCATACATTAAAAATTAGCATAATAAAACTTAATGCGGGGGTCAAAACGTGTCTTGTTCTGACGGAACACAATCCTGAAGTTTATACGTGTTGTGATTGGTTGGAGTAATGTGGGCGTTAGCGAAATGATTTTGCAAATCGTACCACAAGAATTATCTAAAAAATCCACAAATAAATGCAAGCAACTGGTACCGCATAAATGTATGTAATTAATTCACATTAATTTATTAATAAAACTTAATGGAAAAAATAATGGACTAAAACAGAACACAACAGGTTTTTATGTGCCCAGCATTTGTACCCTTTCACTCTCAACACAGAAGTGTTTAAATCAGCACTTAGCGTGTCTAGTTGAGGACAATGTATTTTGTGTTACTGTCAATCATAGCTGTTAAAAAAGTTTCTCTTAGTAATAAATCTTATTTGTGTGGCTCGAAAGTAGGAACTTTGAGAAAAAACATTTTGAAAGAAACAAAAGTAGTGGCACAAAGTATGTTGGATATTAACATCCTTTTTGAGAGCAAACAATGATTTTGAAAGATTGAAAATAGAACAAACTCTGTGGGTTCTGTATTCTAAAACAGTACTCAATGCCACTATAAAATGTTTCTGCAATCTTGTTTTTTTTTTTTTTTTTTTTTTGCGAAGTGAAACTCAAAAGTAAAAAAACTATATTTGAAATCTGTATTTGCTTCACTGTCATGAACGTGAAAATAAATTATTTTTTCCTCTTACTTTTAGGCGGAGCAACCTTGTGCGACATCACAGAGACTAAAACATCAGTCCAATGTTACGGAGCTCTGGGACGATCAGTCTTTATATATCCATTAAACACCAGTTTTAAAATTGATGAATTAAGAGTCTTTTTCCAAGGTAAAGAGTTTTTCCAATACCCAGAGAAAATCAAAACTTCTGGTGGAGCCTGTCAAAACCGTTGTCAGCTCCAAACAAATGGGACATTAAAGCTGGACAATACAATGAAAAGTGATTCGGGGATATATACCATTGAAGCATTTGATGAAAACGGGATAATCAAGCTGAAGAGAAACATATCTCTGACCATTCAAGGTAAATTATTACTTTGCCTATTAAACTTGCAATATTGCAGAATAATTTATCTTAAAATTTTTTTTAAAAAAAACGACTACAAAACCCGCAACCACACAAGGCTGGCTGAAACTGCACATATTATTAAACACGTTAGCTGAAAATTGAACAATATAGATATTTACTGTAACTGCAACATATTCTAAATCTCTGGAAAATCCATTTGCAATGCAGTTCAGGCCAAATCTTTAGTTAGACATAAGCGCATATGAAATGAATGGTCTTTGTAGGGTCTCCATAGAAATTATTGTTGCTGTTGACCCAACCAAAGTCCTTCCTGTTGGTTTATTTTCATTGAGGGCCATTTTAGCTTGTTTTTAATCTTGCTTGTTTCCATCCCCTTGAAGGCCCAGTGTCCCCTCCTACACTGTCCCAGCTTTGTCTGTCCCCAGGAGAAATTAGGGCGTCCTGCTCCAGCACCGGGGAGGACCCCCAGTACAGCTGGACTCTGAATAACAGTCCCCTGGATGGGGGTGTGGCATTTCTCAGTGATGAAACTCAGACTGTCATACTGAGGAGGAACGTGTCTGGATCCATCACCTGTACAGCCAGTAACTTTTTCAACAGTGAACACACCACCCAGGAACTACTCAAGTGTCCAGGTAGGATGCACAATTATTATACCATGTGCTAGAGGTTTATTTACTATGTAATCCTGAGCGAATTCCACACATGAGCATAAAATAAATAAAAAAATATTATTATTATTATTATTATCATGTTCTTGCTGTGAAAAATGGCATTTTTTTTTTTGGAGGTCACATAAACGATGCACAACATCTGCTGTTGCTCGGTGCCTGTGGAGTATCTCTTGCATTCTTGTGCGCCACCTTGTGCATCGCTAGCAGGTACAGGGAGGGACCCAACACAGGTGAGCACAATCCTGAAAATGAACCAGCCTCTAGGGACGATAACATAAACACCGTGCTTACCATTTCATTTCCTTTCTGAAGTTAAAATAAATATACATGTACGTTTTCTGCATGGGTGATGTTTACGTTGAATTATCATGGATGATGTAATTTATCATAGTTTTATATTTTGAATGCACTTTTGTCAGATAGACCTCATGCACTCAGGCTTGTCTTTTTCTTCCATTTTCAGAGGGCTGGTCCCCTCTACTGCAGACCAATGTGGTTTATACGCAGATTCCCATCATGGACAGAGACAAATAAGGTACCCCTGGAGAAGGATGTGCTGGAGTGTGACCATTTCTCTCTCAAACCAATACAGAGTCATTAATGCACGCCTTTATTACCTGCAGGACTGACTATTGTAATGCTCTACTTTCTGGTCTCCCTAAAAAGAATATAGCTCAATTACAATTACTGCAAAACTCAGCTCAGCTCAGTGTTGAATAGGACCAGAAAGAGAGCAGACGTTTCACCAGTTTTAAAGTCTCTGCACTGGCTGCCTGTTTGCTTCAGAATTGATTTTAAGGTCCTTTTATTGGTTTATACAGCTCTTAATGGGCTTGGCCCTATCTATTTATCAGATTTGCTTTTAGCTTACGAACCCTCTAGAACCCTCAGGTCTTCTGGTAGTGGCCTTTTAATCATCCCTAAAGTCAGAGCAAAAACCCACGGTGAGGCATCCTTTTATTACTATGGTCCACGTTTCTGCAACAGCCTTCCTGAAGACCTGAGGGCAGCAGAGAATGTTGATATTTTTAAAAGTAAACTCAAGACCTACCTTTTCAATCTGGCTTTTAATTGAGTTTTATTCATTTATTTATTTTTTTAAGGGGGGGGGGGGGGGGGGGGGGGCATTGTTGTATTGTGTGAAGCACTTTGTGTTACATTTTACTTGTGTGAAAAGTGCTATACAAATAAAGTTTGATTGATCGATCGATGTGGTTCAGCCTAAAATCTATTCGCGATAATCATACTCTCCACTTTCCGTTAGGATTAGCATGTGTTACAGAGACCTCTTTCAAGCCCCGTTCTGCATTGTGCTTTACTTCCATTTTTTATTCAGTTATTAACGTCACTTGTTTGTCAGATATGTGAAGATTTACAAAAATGTGTCTTTGTTGTGTCCACTTTTCAAAGTCGAATGGTAATTGGACTGCATTTTATCCAAAGCGCTTTACAATTCATGCTAAGGGGGTTTTAGACACTCTGCTAACAACGCCCCTTAGCTTTTGTAAAAGCACTGTAAACCATGCCCTCACGTGGCTCATTGCTTTAACTGTCCAGATACAGATTCACTGCCTCCTACGGGTTGTGAGGGCTTACAAAACACTGTTTCTGCATTTCTGTACTGCACACCACAGTGAAACATCATTCTCTATGATATCCCTGTATGATGTGAAACAAAAACTAGTTGTAATCTATCTACCAACTCTCTGCATCTGTCTGCTCCACCTACTGTATTAAAGAGTAGAAAATGCTCTTCATGTTTTATGATGCCACTGCGATCAGTTTTAGCAAGACAAAAAAAATGACTCATTCCAGGAAACCTTCTGCAGAATTGATAAATGATATGGACTTACCTAAAAAGGTTCAAGTTGTCTTGTGAAAAAATAGAATGAAAAGTCATCACTTACTATATAGATTGAAGCACACGAGAACATTGCTGCACAAAAAATGTCTTTTTTAAAATAGAGAAGTGGCCCCCAGTGGTTTTCTTTTGTTTTTCTCCTCTAGAACTTCCTCTTCCCTCAGGGAAGAAATGTGGTCATACGCCTTCAGTTGGGTCAAAGCAGTGCAACACTCGGTGGTGTGAGGTCGACACCGTCAGTGTGCCTGACAGAGAACTGGCTAATATACAGCACCCTCAGGAAGAAACGCACAGTTTATCGGCGACTACATTAAGACCGTTTGTTGCCGAAGACGCGATATTCGTAACGTACCTGTCCGTACCTGTCCCGGACCTCTGTCCCTTGTTTTAGCGACTCCTGTCCTGTGCGATGAAGAGGATGCTGTCTGTCCTTCTAAAACTGCTGCTGGTTTTAGTGGCAGTGTCACGCGGTAAGTGTCACGGTAACAGTGTGGATATTTCGGCGTGCTTTCTATAACGGCATTTATTTTTGTTTTGTGTAAAGAATGAATGGTATAAAATGTGGATATAATTAATTCACATTAATTTATTAATGAAATGTCAAGGAATAAAAACAGAACCCAAAAGGTTTTTATGTACCCAGCATTTGTACCCTTTCACTCTCAACAGTGTTTAAAACAGCTCATAGCTTGTCATTTTTAACACGCTTCCCTGTCTAGTTAAGGACAGCACATGTATGTTACTGTCAACATAGCCTGTGTTAAAAAAAGTTTCTCTTCTTAACAGATAAATTGTATATGTGTAGCTCATAACTTGTAACTTTGACACAAAACATTTTGAAAGAAACAAAAGTAGTGGCACAAAGCATGTTGGATATTAACATTCTTTTTGAGGGTGAACAATGATTTTGAAAGATTGAAAATAGGACAAACTCAGTGGGATCTGTTTTCTAAAACAGTACTCAATGCCACTATAAAATGTTTCTGCAATCTTTTTTTTTTGCGAAGTGAAACTCAAATGTAAAAAACTACATTTCAAATCAGTTTACTGAATTTGTTTTACTTCATGAATTGTGAAAATAATTCCCCCCCCCCCCCCCCCCCCCCCTCTTTTAGGCACAGCAACCTTATGCGACATCACAGAGACTAAAACATCAGTCCAATGTTACGGAGCTCTGGGGCAATCAGTCTCTATACATTCATTAAACACCGGTTTTGAAATTTATGAATTAGAAGTCTTTTTCCGAGATAAAGAGTTTTTCCGATACAGAGAGAAAACCAAAACTTCTGGTGGACCCTGTCAAAACCGTTGTCAGTTCACAAAAAATGGGACATTACGGCTGGACCGTGTGATGAAAAGTGATTCTGGGATATATACCATTGTAGCATTTAATGAAGAGGGGTTCGTCAAGCTGAAAAGAAACATATCTCTGACCATTCAAGGTAAATGAATACTTTGTCTATTAAACTTGTAATATTGAAGATTAATTTATCTTGTACAATAAAATAAAAAAACGACTACAAAACCCGCAACCACACTGAACCCAAGGCTGGCTGAAACTGCTCATATTATTAAACATGTAAGAAAGCTGAAACTGGAAGAATATAGTTATTTACAATAACTGGAACACATTCACATTTTCTGGAAAATCCATTTGCAATGCAGTTCAGGCCAAATCTTTAGTTGGACATAAGCACATATGAAGTGAATGGCCTTTGCAGGGTCTCCATAGAAATGTCTGTTGACCCAACCAAAGTCCTTCCTGTTGGTTTATTTTCTTTGAGGACCACCTTAGCTCTCTTTTAATCTTGTGTGTTTCTATCCCCTTGAAGACCCAGTGTCCCCTCCTGCACTGTCCCAGCTTTGTCTGTCCCATGGAGAAATTAGGGTGACCTGCTCTAGCACCGGGGACAACCCCCAGTACAGCTGGACTCTGGATGACCATCCCCTGGATGAGGGAGTGGTGTTACTCAGTGATGAGACTCAGACTGTCATACTGAGGAGGAATGTGTCTGGATCCATCACCTGTACAGCCAGTAACCATGTCAGCAGCGAACGCACCACCCAGGAACTACTCAAGTGTCCAGGTAGGATGTCCAGTTATCATACCGTGTGTTGGAGTCTTATATGCTATGTAATCCTGAGAGAATTCCATACATTAAAAATTAGCATAATAAAACTTAATATGAGGGTCAATACTTGTCTTGTTCTGACAGAACACAATCCTGAAGTTTATACCTACTGTGATTGGTTGGAGTAATGTGGGCGTTATCGAAATGATTTTGCAAATCGTGCCCCAAGAAATATCTAAAAAATCCACAAATAAATGCAAGCAACTGGTACCGCACAAATGTATGTAATTAATTCACATTAATTCATTAATAAAACTTAATGGAAAAATAATGGACTAAAACAGAACCCAAAAAGTTTTTATGTGCCCAGCATCTGTACCCTTTCACTCTCAGAACAGAAATGTTTAAAACAGCACATAGCCTGTCTAGCTGAGGAAAACAAATTGTGCGTTACAGTCAATCATAGCTGTTAAAAAAGTTTCTCTTTGTAATAAATCATATTTGTGTGGCCTGAAAGTAGGAACTTTGACAAAAAATGTTTTGAAAGAAACAATAGTGGTGGCACAAAACGTGTTGGATATTAACATCCTTTTTGAGAATGAACAACAGTTTTGAAAGACTGAAAACAGAGGGTACGAACAAACTCTGTGGGTTCTGTTTTCTAAAACGGTACTCAACGCTACTATAAAATTTCCTGCTATCTAGTTTTTTTTTTTTTTTTTTTTTGCAAAGTGAAACTCAAAAGTAAAAAGACTATATTTCAAATCAGTCTACTGTACTCTCATGAATGTGACAGTAAATAATTTTTTCCTCTTACTTTTAGTCGCAGCAACCTTATGCGACATCACAGAGACTAAAACATCAGTCCAATGTTACGGAGCTCTGGGGCAATCAGTCTTTATACATCCATTAAACACCAGTTTTGAAACTGTTGAATTTGTCGTCTTTTATGAAGATAAAGTGTTTTTCCGATACAAAGCCAAAAGACCACCTTATGATGGAGCCTGTCAAAACCGTTGTCAGTTCATAGAAACTGCATCATTAAGCCTGGACAATGTAACGAAAAGTGATTCTGGGATATATACCATTATGGAATTTGATGAAAACGGGATAACCATGCTAAGGAAAAATGTGTCTCTGACCATTCAAGGTAAATCATTACTGTTAAACTTGTAATATTGCAGATTAATTTATCTTGTACAATAAAATAAAAAAACGACTACAAAACCTGCCACCACACTGAACCCAAGGCTGGCTGAAACAGCACATAATATTAAACATGTAAGAAAGCTGAAACTGGAAGAATATAGTTATTTACAATAACTGGAACACATTCACATTTTCTGGAAAATCCATTTGCAATGCAGTTCAGGCCAAATGTTTAGTTGAGCATAAGCGCATATGAAGTGAATGGCCTTTGCAGGGTCTCCATAGAAATGTCTGTTTACCCAACCAAAGTCCTTCCTGTTGGTTTATTTTCTTTGAGGGCCATTTTAGCTTGTTTTTAATCTTGCATGTTTTCGTCCCCTTGAAGACCCGGTGTCCCCTCCTGCACTGTCCCAGCTTTGTCTGTCCCATGGAGAAATTAGGGCATCCTGCTCCAGCACCAGGGACGAACCCCAGTACAGTTGGACTCTGGATGACAGTCCCCTGGATGGGGGGGTGGCATTTCTCAGTGATGAGACTCAGACTGTCATTCTGAGGAGGAACGTGTCTGGATCCATCACCTGTACAGCCAGTAACCGTGTCAGCAGCGAACACACCACCCAGGAACTACTCAAGTGTCCAGGTAGGATGTCCATTTATCATGCCATGTGTTGGAGCCTTATATGCTATGTAATCCTGAGAGAATTCCATACTTTTAAAATTAGCATAATAAAACTTAATATGAGGGTCAATACTTGTCTTGTTCTGACAGAACACAATCCTGAAGTTTATACCTACTGTGATTGGTTGGAGTAATGTGGGCGTTATCGAAATGATTATGCAAATTGTGCCACAAGAGTTATCTAAAAAATTCACAAATAAATGCAAGCAACTGGTACTGCACAAATGTGGACCAGTTACATTTGTTTGTGGATCAGCTGTATTTATTTGTGGATTGGTAACATTTATTCGTGGACCAGTTATATCTATTTCTGGATCCTGCTGCGTTCATTTTTGGATTCGCTGTATTTATTTGTGGATCAGCTGCATTTATTTGTAGATTGGCTAGATTCATTTGTGGATCAGTTACATTCATTTGTGAATCTCATTTCATCCATGGTATTTATTTATTCATTTATTTTTGTGACAATAATATCCCCATACATATAGCCTATGCGAAAGCACTTGTTAATTTTATTTCTCATTGATGAAGAACCTTAACACTCTGACCATCCAGGGTTTGCCCAGGAAGAGCTACAGGTCTGAGCTGCCCCAGGAGTACTGCCTGGTTTAAGTGGTCAAGAGAAAGGAAACCAGGAGAAGCAGGAGCAGGAGCCACAGGTGGTCTACGGTCAGGTGAAGGTGTCTGAAGATTCTAAGGCTGTCAGCAGACCTGGGTTAAATACGTATTTGTTTTGGATTCAAATACTTTTCTACACTTTATTGATCTTGTCTGGTGTATTGGAACCAATGAAATGCTCTCAAAAAGTGCATGGAAAACCTGCCTTCTGGTCATATTGGCAGGCTCAGTTACACCAGGCAAGACCAACAGATCTGCACATACTCTTGAGTCCGGCCTTAACCTGCCTGTACCAGCCTTTTCGCTGAAGTTAGGCCGAGTAATCAGACGTCAAAATTCACAGGGATTTTCAACAGGAAGTGCAGCATTTCAGAGGAAAGACATTTTTAGTATCGTATCTGCACATCTCACAGTTTTTTTCTTCGTTTGAGGAACTGTCATTTTCCCCTCAGTCAGCTGTATGGGAAGGTTAGTGTTATGCAACATAGATATTGTCTGTTAGTACCATTTTTGTCCATTTAAAAGTGGAAGGCTGAGATCCACAGACATTTGTAACATTAATAAGTTCTAATCCCGTTCGATTGATTTATATTATTCTCTATGGCTTGGAATGGCTTGAGTGCAGATAATACTTTTGAAAATGAGAAAATTTGCGGTTTAACAAAAGCAATTAAAGAACAATGTGAACGACGGTAAAGCATGCTTTGTACAAACTGGAGACAAACAGAACTTTTTTCATCTGCTTTTTGACTTTTCCTTTTGACTTTCTTTATAACACGACTGTATTTATTTTATGTTTCATTTGAAGAAATAACCTTTTAGAATATTTCAGTGTCCTGTGTGATTGAGTGAGTATTTTTTCTTTTTTTTAAAAGTAAAGCTGTCGAATTTGATTCTGTTATTGGTAAATATTCGTGTACGTTAATTTGAATGATTAAAAATGCTGAATAAAAAATTGTCAGATAATTGTCAGCAGCCATGAGTCTTTAATTCATCAATGTGCAACTACAAATAATTTCATTGTAATATTACTGGCATTTTGCGGACACTCTTATCCAGACTGACTTATGCAGTTTACATTGTTTTTACATGCAACTCGCTGGGGTGTGCAGAGGAAATGTTTTAGTGCGGGGGCGGGGCCTATGCACCGCCTGCCAATGATTCCGGAACACAGAGCGTGTTTCTGTCCCGCGCATCATTTTAAAAAATGGCTGTAACAATTCTAAGATGCTATTCCACCATGCTTCCACTAGGGGACAATCTAAAACTGGCCACGTCAGTTTACTGAAGACGAATACCTCAATTATATGAGTAAGAGAACCCTGGCTCATGAATAATATTTGGGGTGGGAATAAACATGGTGCTCCAGAGAACCTCACAAATAGTAGAAGTATAACATTTGTTTTATTTACTTTACAAAGTTTTAGTCAAAAACATAAATCATGAGTTATAAACAAGACAAAAAGAAAGGCGACCAGTGCCACCAGTAACCTAAATCATGCAAAAAGTATGAGTGTTCCACTTCTGTCACATATGTTAGGCAATGACAATACATTTTAAATTCAACATGACATCCATCTACTTAGTTACCTTAACAGTTACCTAACCTGGGAACCTAATCTAATAGGTAGTGTAGCAATGTCAAGAGGTAAATTAGAATATACAAAAATATAGAAAATATACACTTGTTAAAATGCACGCAACATGACATAGGATATAGATTGTTACATTACCACAATCAACATCACAAAATGGAGAACAGGAGGAGGCCAAAAAGCAGAACATGGCCTTCGAACCCCTTGAAGCCTTCTAAGCCACATATAAATCCACCCAAGGAATAATGAAAAAAGGATAAAATACGCTGTCACTGTGACAGTAGGGAAATTTCAATGCCCCCCCCCCCCCAAACACGGAAATGTCAATTGCCCCCCCCCCCCCCCCATACTGTATGTACAGAGAGATAAAAACTCACCACCTTCTTTCGGCTCCATGGCTTTCAACATCACAACCTGCTTGTAATTTGCAACAGAAGAAACAGCCTGAGGACATCACCCAATCAGAAACGGCGAGCAATTAACATTGAGCACTTGAACACTGTGATCACCATGGCTCCCAGCCACACACACACACACGCACACACACACGCTCACCCAAACACATACACACACACACACACACACACACACACACAAGCACACAAGCACACATACACATGCTCACCCAAACATACACACACACACACACACATGCACACACACACGCACACGCTCACCCAAACACATACACACACAAGTACACACACACACACACGCACATACACACACACACACACACACACACACACACACCCAAACACCCCCATACATACACACACACCACACACACACACACACACACAAGCACATACACACACGCTCACCCAAACACATACACACACACACACAAGCACACATACACATGCTCACCCAAACACATACACACACACACACATGCACACACACGCACACACACACACACACACACACGCTCACCCAAACACATACACACACACCCAAACACACACACACAAGCACACACACGCTCACACACACACGCTCTCTCTCTCACACACACACACACACACACACACCCAAACAAATACACACACACACACACACAAGCACACATACACATGCTCACACAAACACATACACACACGCACACATATCCAGATTGCAACAGCTCATGCTGCTGTGCCAATACTTCAAGCAAAGTGCATTTACTGCATTCAGACCTTTTCATGGTATGAATATTATAACAAAATATAACGAGGCTAAAACCAAGGCTTCCCAAAAACAATCAATAACTTTATTCAACTACCCATAAGGAATACTAAAATAGCTGCAAAACACAAGATAAAATCAAGACCCGGCCGTGGTCGAGAGGTGAGGAGAAAAAGCTCCCATCTCCTGAGAAGCCGACTCCAGGCTTCTTAAAAGGGCACCGCCACAGGTGCTCTCAATTAACTGTAACAAGACACACGCATGTGTCCAAATGGCCAGCGCCCCCACCTGAGGCGGAGGGACGTAACACACACACACACCCAAACACATACACACACACACACACACACACACACACACCCAAACACATGCACACATACACAAACACACAAGTACACACACACAAGCACACACACGCACGCACACACACACACACACGCACACACACACCCAAACACACACACACACACGCACACGCACCCACACACACGCACATGCTCACCCAAACACATACACACACACCCACGCACACACACACACACACACGCTCACCCAAACACATACACACACACCCACGCACACATATCCAGTTTACCACAGCTCATGGCACTGGGACAATTCTTCCACTAAAGTGCATTTACTGCATTCAGACCTTATCACGGTATGAATATGATAGCCTTATTACAGTCAAATATCACAGTGTTGATGACACATTGCGCGAAGATACCCTCTATGAATTCGGCTTGTTGGGTGTGAGATCTACTGTATATAATAGAGAAGTAGTTTCAGAAGTTCTATTCTGTTTTTCATCTGAAGGACTTCCTATTTTCTCAGTAAATGTGGTAATACAACTGCAGTGGGAGGTCAGGGCTACACAACACCCTCTAGTGTGAGTCTGACACTCTTTGCTGATATACAGCTCCCTAAGTCCCTCAGAGTTTATCGGAGACGACATCGAGACCGTTTTTCGCGTTTGGCGAAGAGGCTGCTTGAGTAACGGTGGTGTGTGTATCAGTCCCGTGTCTGTCCCTTGTTTCAGCGACTCCGGTCCTGTGCGATGAAGAGGGTGCCGCCTGCTCTTCTCAAACTCTTGCTGGTTTTAGCCGCAGTGTCACACGGTAAGCGTCACGGTAAAACAGTGTGGATATTTTGGCTTGTTTTCCTCACGGCCACATCGTCTGTATCAGTAAATCGGCGGATACCTGGACACGTGGATCAGGCTTGCTGTTGAAGTGCAGAATACGCTAACATTCACAGTAGGAATCTGGACATTTATGCCTGAAGTGTGGAGTTTGGAGGGTTCAAATTCAAGCAATTTTGAGAGATGCATTAAGGCATCTATTTTTGTTTTGTGTATAAAATGCATGATATAAAATGTGTATGTAATTAATTCACATTAATTTATTAAAATAACTTAATGAAAAAATAATGGAATAAAAACAGAACTCAAAAGGTTTTTATGTGGCCAGCAATTGTACCCTTTCACTCTCAAAACAGAAGTGTTTAAAACAGCACATAGCATGTCTAGTTGAGGACAACGCATTTTGTGTTACTGTCAACATAGCCTGTGTTAAAAAAGTTTCTCTTTGTAATAAATGACACGTGGCTCAAAAGTAGTAACTTTGACACGAAATGTTGTGAAAAAAAACCAAAAGTGGTGGCACAAAACCTGTTGGATATTAACATCCTATTTGAGTTGGTTTTGAATGATTGAAAGTAGAGGGTACAAACAAACTTTGTGGGTTCTGTTTTTTAAAATGTTTCCACTATCTAGTGTTTTTTTTTTGTTTTTTGTTTTGCAAAGTGAAACTAAAAAGTAAAGCAGGCAAAATTCGAAAACCAGGAAGTACAGCTAGACATAGAAGAAGGCTTGAATGCCACTAAGGAGAACAAAGGCACGATCTGGCAAAGACTAAACGAGCAAACTGAATAAATAGCTAGTGAAATGAGTAAACGATGAGTTGCAGGTGGAGACGGTGGCAGAGGCTTGATTGAATAATCGGCTGAGGCAGACTGGCAGGAACTCGGGGAGGAGCGTGGGTGGGAACAGCAACTCAAGGGATCTGAAACAGAAGCAAACAACATGCGCGCACCCACAGACAACTCATGCATTCATACCAAAAAAAAAAAAAAAAAAAGGAAAACACAGCGGAAACTCAGGCAGAAGTCCTGACACTCTCATGAATGTAACTGTAAATTATTTTTTCCTCTTACTTTCAGGCACAGCAACCTCATGCGACATCACAGAGACTAAAACATCAGTCCAATGTTACGGAGCTCTGGGACAATCAGTCTTTATATATCCATTAAACACCAGTTCTGAAATTTATGAATTAAAAGTCTTTTTCCAAGGAGAAGAGTTTTTCAGATACAAAGCCAACAGACCACCTTATGATAGATCCTGTCAAAACCGTTGTCAGCTCATGAAAAATGGGACATTACGGCTGGACCGTGTGATGAAAAGTGATTCGGGGAGATATACCATTCAAGCATTTGATGAAAACGGGATAATCAAGCTGAAAAGAAACATATCTCTGACCATTCAAGGTAAATCATTACTTTGTCTATTAAACTTGTAATATTGCAGAATAATTTATCTTAAAAAATATAATAAAAAACGTCTACAAAACCTGCCACCCCATTGAACCCAAGGCTGGCTGAAACTGCACATATTATTAAAAACGTTAGCTGAAAATTTAACAATATAGATATTTACTGTAACTGCAACATATTCTAAATCTCTGGAAAATCCATTTGCAATGCAGCTGAGGCCAAATCTTTAGTTAGACATGAGCGCATATGAAATGAATGGCCTTTGTAGGGTCTCCATAGAAATTATTGTTGCTGTTGACCCAACCAAAATCCTTCCTGTTGATTTATTTTCATTGAGGGCCATTTTAGCTTGTTTTTAATCTTGCATGTTTTCGTCCCCTTGAAGACCCGGTGTCCCCTCCTGCACTGTCCCAGCTTTGTCTGTCCCATGGAGAAATTAGGGCGTCCTGCTCCAGCACCGGGGAGGACCCCCAGTACAGCTGGACTCTGGATGACCATCCCCTGGATGAGGGGGTGGCGTTACTCAGTGATGAGACTCAGACTGTCATACTGAGGAGGAACGTGTCTGGATCCATCACCTGTACTGCCAGTAACCGTGTCAGCAGCGAACACACCACCCAGGAACTATTCAAGTGTCCAGGTAGGATGCCCAGTGACCAGGAAGCCACATATTAAAGGCTATGCTATTCTGTGAGAATTCCACAAATTAAAAATGATGATGATGATGATGATGATGATGATGGTGATAATGATAATGTAATAATAATAATAATAATAATAATAATAATAATAATAATAATAATAATAATAATCATAATAATCATAATAATAATAATAGTGTCTCCATAGAAATGACTGTGGCTGTTGACCCAACTAATTCCTTCCTGTTGATCTATTTTCATTGAGGGGTATTTTAGCTTGTTTTTAATCTTGTGCATTTCTATCCCCTTGAAGACCCGGTGTCCCCTCCTGCACTGTCCCAGCTCTGTCTGTCCCATGGAGAAATTAGGGCATCCTGCTCCAGCACCGGAGAGGACCCCCAGTACAGCTGGACTCTGGATGACCGTCCCCTGGATGGGGGGGTGGCGTTCCTCAGTGATGAGACTCACACTGTCTTACTGAGGAGGAACGTGTCTGGATCCATCACCTGTACAGCCAGTAACCGTGTCAGCAGCGAACACACCACCCAGGAACTACTCAAGTGTCCAGGTAGGATGTCCAGTTATCATACCATGTGTTGGAGCCTTATATGCTATGTAATCCTGAGAGAATTCCATAAATTAAAAATTAGCATAATAAAACTTAATACGAGGGTCAAAACTTGTCTTGTTCTGACAGAACACAATCCTGCAGTTTATACCTGCTGTGATTGGTTGGAGTAATGTGGGCGTTATTGAAATGATTTTGCAAATTCCGCCACAAGAATTATCTAAAAAATCCACAAATAAATACAAGCAACTGGTACTGCACAAATTTGGACCAGTTACATTTATTTGTGGATCAGCTGTATTTATTTGTGGATCAGCTGAATTTATAGGTAGATCAGCTGTATTTATTTGTGGATTGGTAACATTTATTTGTGGATTAGTTACATTTATTCTTGGACCAGTTATATCTATTTCTGGATCCTGCTGCGTTCATTTTTTGATTTGCTGTATTTATTTGTGGATCAGCTGCATTTATTTGTAGATTGGCTAGATTCATTTGTGGATCAGTTACATTCATTTGTGAATCTCATTTCATCTATGGTATTTATTTATTCATTTATTTTTGTGACAATAATATCCCCATACATATAGCCTATGCGAAAGCACTTGTCTTACATGTAAACTTATGTAATACCATTGTCATATAATTTGCCTTCTGGTTTAACTTACTGCTTGATCATTTACTCTTAAACACTCCCTGTCTCAGGTTTCTGTTGATTTTATTTCTCATTGATGAAGAGCCTTAACACTCTGACCATCCAGGTTTTGCCCAGGAAGAGCTCAGGCAAACATACACTTTACAAACTTCATAGTAATATGAACATATGTGAAATGTCTTTGTTAGTGATAGTTTATTTTCTTTGTTAATGATTGTTTATTTTTCCGATTATTGGGTCCATTTGCTCTGCCCCCTCAACTGCCGACTGAAACTATGTTGGTTATGATTATTGCCGATGTGTTCTAAATCCTAGTACCACTGAGTTGTGATACCGGTGACAGTTGTTGTTTGATTCACAAACTCAAGCTTCTGACAACATGAAGTGAGTGAAAGTGTCCATTCAATATACAGCAGTTCATCTTGATGCTGTCATCAATATGTGATCTTGGTCCTCTTAAGGATGCGCAGAGAGCGTACTGCTTCCTGTGGGGCTTGGAGCTTGCTTCTTACTTCTAGCTCTGCTACAGGAAGTAAGGACAAGCAAAGAGAAACCATAGAAGGGGTTATGGCTGCCCCACAGGCATTATACAGCCCACCCCTGGTCTGCACAAAAAAAGGGGGTTTATTCACAAAAAGTGCTACTGAAGAAAATACAAATAAACGTGTGTCCTGTGGGTCAGTGATAATGAAGAGAGGGAGCCCTGCAAGCCGTTCGAGTAGAACTCCTCATATAGGCAGTTTTTCCGGAGGAAGACTTTGCATGGGTCTCCGAGAGGTGCACGCAATTCTGAAAATGAAATAAGACCTCTTACAGCCTGAGTGGCAACCAGTGCCCCCTTCTGAACTGAAACGGAACAGAAGGGCTGGCGAGAAGTGTGCTTTTCCGTGCATGTCCTCATTTCATTAAAAAAGACAACTACAATTATGAATGCAATGTAACGTAATTTAATGTAACATAATGTAATGTAATATAATGCAATGTAACGTAATGTAACATAATTTAATGCAATGTAATGAAATGTAATATAATGCAATGTAATGTAATGTAATACAATGTAATGTAATTTAACGTAATGTAATGCAATGTCGCTCCCCAGGTGAGAGGTCTGAGCTGCCCCAGGAGTACTGCCTGGTTTAAGTGGTCAAGAGAAAGGAAACCAGGAGAAGCAGGAGCAGGAGCCGCAGGTGGTCTATGGTCAGGTGAACGTGTCTGAAGATTCTAAGGCTGTCAGCAGACCTGGGTTAAATACGTATTTGTTTTGGATTCAAATACTTTCCTACGCTTTATTGATCTTGTCTGGTGAATTGGAACCAATGAAATACTCTCAAAAAGTGCATGGAAACCTCGCCTTCTGGTCATATTGGCAGGCTCAATTACACCAGGCAAGACCAAGAGAGCACGGAAAAGTATTTGAATCCAAAACAAGGCCTGGCTGTCAGACACACACCACAGGGGCAGGCGGACATGACATACTCTGGAATCCGCACGTAGGTCCGGCCTTACCCTGCCTGTACAAGCCTTTTTGCTGAAGTTAGGCCGAATAATTAGACATCAAAACTCACAGGGACTTTCAACAGGAAGTGCAGCATTTCAGAGGAAAGACATATTTAGTATCAAATCTGCACATCTCATATCAGTCTTTGTCTGTGTTTGCAGTCCAGTGTTTGTAAGTGTTTTGTAAGTTTGTAAGTTAATTGTACTCATTTTTCACACCAATTATTTTTAAATTATAGACAGAAGAATAGGTTTTATTTTATTTTATTTTTAATATGTTGAAAAGTTCATCTTGCTGCATTATTTTTGGCTTGCTGCCCAAACTTGAAAACAGGACCACGAGACAAGACCTAGCAAAAGGGCCCTTGAGGTGCGACAAAGTCTGCAAAAGAAAAGCTTGTGGATTATATGATTCAAAATGCCAGCGTAAGTGGCATGAGAGTGGCTTCAGCGCCTCTCCCTGGAGTTGTTCTGATCAGCTAGACCACCATCTCCCAGCCCCTGTTCCATGGTCAACATTCTCCATGGTTGCCTACTGATGTCTGTGAAGGAAGCTGGCCTGAACATCAGTAGAAGTTTTTTTTTCCTGGTCAGCTGAATCTTCCTTCTGCCTGCACTTCGCGGCTCTTTGTGAGCAACAAGCAACCCTGTCCTCGTGCACCTGGCACCCACGCAGTGTCTCTCTGTGATCAAAGACTATGGATATCTGGCAACCCGTATAGTGCGCACCACGGTCCGGAATTCCGCTTTGAGCGCATCTGGCAATCCTGGTGTTCGAGCTCACAACACATATCGGTGAGTCGAAGTACAGTCAAGATGAAAGCTCTCCTGGTAATAATATACTATCTACTCATCGTCCGTAGCGAGCAGAATGTGGTGAGTAGTCTCAATCACGAGCGTTTTTCGCGGATGATCTTCCTTTTGACTGCCACGGACTCAGTATTTAATTTTGATCATGCCCTGACTGTCGTCAAGCCAACAAACAATTCGGAAATCCTACAACATCTTCATACTTTGTTGCTTTTGAATGACTACTTTGTTGTATCGAAAGACTCTGTTTTGGATTTTGTGGACAAATTAAATGCCGAAAAAGTGATGTTTAAGCACACTAAACTGAGAAGCTTAATTGTTCTACTGTTGCTTTTTTCCGGAAATGTTTAACCAAACCCTAGCCCAGACTTAAGTCTAAAATGTTTGGAAACTCCGTCAGATTTTAAAAGTACATCGGGTCTGGATATAGTACATTTTAATGTTCGTAGTTTAGTTCCGAAAATAGACCTGATAAGGATTTGGGTTGAATCAACTGATGCTGATATAATTGTGATACCTGGAACTTGGTTGAGCAAGTCGGTTCTTGATAAAGATATTAATATATATGGCTACAACGTTTTCCGCACTGACAGACGCAAAAGGAGAGGAGGTGTAGCTATTTATGCCAAAAGCAATTTCCGTACGAGTGTTTTGCTGTCAGTGCCCGCGTGCAAACAATTTGAAATGCTTGCTCTAAGAGTAGACGGGAAAGACGTCTTCATTACTGTGGTTGGTTGTTACAGACCTCCATCTGCTCCAAGTAATATGCTGTCTTCTTTCACGAAATGCATGGCGAAACTGAATTACAGTGAGGTTGTCATTGTCGGAGATCTAAATTGGGATTGGTTAAAACCGATCTCTGATGATTTAAAGGCTTACTGCGACTCTATGAATTTAACGCAATTAATAAGTGGCACAACACGTCCTAATCATAAATGTCCAGAGAAATCGACCCTTATTGATCTTTTCCTGACAAATGTTCCGCACAAAAATATTGCAACTGGTATTTTTGTTAATGATCTGAGTGACCACTGTGCCATTGCATCTATACGCAACACTAAGATCCCTAAAACCAACCCCCGTATTCTCCAAAAACGTAATTTTAAACATTTTTCAGAACAATCGTTTTTACACGACCTGCACTATTGTGATTGGAGCAGGATCAGTCTTATTCCAGATGTTGTAATGGCTTGGACTTTCTTTAGGTACAATTTATTGAAAATCTCAAACAAACATACTCCTTTTAGAACGTATAGGATTAAAGGTAGGGAAAATCCTTGGTTTTCTGACGAGTTGTCTAAGCAATTACACATGAGAAACCAAGCTTGGGCTACTGCTAGGAGAACAGGTTCAGAGTCAGATTGGCTAATATTTAGGTTTCTAAGGAATGAGTGTACACTTTTAGTTAAGAAGCTAAAATCTGACTACTTTGTATCAACCACAACTAAAAATTTAAACAACCCTTTCAAATTTTTGAAAGTACTCAAATCCCTGAGTACAAACTGTAATTATGAACTGCCGTCATGTATTATAAAGGGCGTTGATAAGGTCACTGATAGAGCTGAAATGCTCAACTGTTTCAACAAACATTTTGTTTCCTCTGGTTTTCTGTTTAAGGGTACATTGGGCAATCAGCCATTTACTGATGCCGTTGTAAATAAGAGAATGGGACAAGGTTTTTGTTTTTCCCCTTTTTCTCTACCAGAAGTACACAAAGCGCTTAAAGGTATAGACTCAAAAAAAAGCAGCTGGTCCTGACAACTTGGATCCTTATCTATTGAAACTTTCTTCTGATTTTATTGCTGAGCCCCTAACGTATCTCTTTAATCTCACTCTTGAATTGAATGTTATCCCCAGTGTATGGAAATCTGCCTTTGTTCTTCCCCTGTTTAAAGGAGGGGAGCCCTCAAATCTAGATAACTACAGGTCTATTTCTAAGCTTTCAATTCTGGCTAAGGTTTTGGAGACACTGGTGTGTGATCAGATCAAGGGATTTTTAAGCAACAGCAATATTTTAGCTGAGTGCCAATCAGGTTTTAGAAAACAGCATAGCACTACTACTGCAGCAATTAAAGTGGTTAATGATGTTATCTGTGCGCTGGATAAGAAGCAAAACTGTGTCACCCTTTCTATTGACCTGTCAAAGGCATTTAACACTGTAGATTATGACATCATGCTACAAAGATTAGTCAATATAGGATTTTCTGATCAGGCAGTTTCCTGGTTCAGAAGCTACCTCTTAGATAGAACACAGTGCATCCAGTTCGATGGAAAGACATCTGGTGTTTTAACTGTACAGAATGGGGTGCCACAGGGCTCAGTCCTAGGACCTCTTTTATTTGCGATTTATTTAAACAATATTGGCAAACATGTGGCAAATGCCAGTTTTCATTTTTATGCAGATGACACAGTCATCTACTCTTACGCAGAAACAGTAAAAAAGGCTTTTGAAGACGTACAGTCTGCTTTTAATACCATACAGTCTCAGCTTTGTCAGCTGAAGCTTATTTTAAATGTTGATAAAACCAAGTTGATGCTCTTCACTAGGTCAAATATAGAGCCGCAGACATTACCTTGTATCGTTACCACACAGAATAAACCAATTGAAAGGGTGACAACTTATAAGTACCTGGGTTTTTTATTAGATGATGGTCTCACTTTTAAGTTTCATATAGATTCCCTTGTAAAAAAGCTTAGGCTTAAGTTGGGTTTTTATTTTAGTAACAAGTCCTGTTTTTCTCTTGAGGTGAGACAGAGGCTACTCTCAACTACTTTCTTACCGGTAATAGATTATGGAGACATTTTATATATGCATGCACCTTTAGCGTCATTGCGTCGGTTGGACATGGTGTATCATGGGGCACTGAGGTTTGTCACAAATTACAAATTTTTAACACATCACTGTATTATTTATAGAATAGTGGGCTGGCCCACCTTGGCATTACGTAGGCTGTGTCACTGGTATATTTTCATTTATAAGGCCATATTGAAATTGCTTCCATCTTACCTTTGCATGTACATTGTCCAGCAGACTAATGGAAAATACTGACTTCGCTCACAAAAACAGGTGTTTTATTGTCTGTGCCAAAGGTTCGTACTGAGGCTGGCAAAATAGCATTCCAGTTCACAGCTCCTTCTGCCTGGAATGAGCTCCAGAAAGAACTTAATTTACAGGAGCTTTTATCATTAAATGATTTTTAAAAAAGGCTTAAGGTTATGGAGGAAAGTGAAACCTGTAATTGTTTTGACCCTTAGTTGCACTACAGATTACTCATGTTAACCAGATTGTGAAACTTTGAACATTTCTGTTTGTCTGCTTTTATAGTATGTTAAATGTTGAAATTTTGTTGTGTCTGTAATCGACTGCTGATTTCTTGGTCAGGTCTCTCTTGAAAAAGAGATTTCTAATCTCAGTGAGACTAACCTGGTTTAATAAAGGTTAAATAAAAAAATAAAAAAGATACACTTGTTAAAATGCACGCAACATGACATAGGATATAGATTGTTACATTACCACAATCAACATCACAAAATGGAGAACAGGAGGAGGCCAAAAAGCAGAACATGGCCTTCGAACCCCTTGAAGCCTTCTAAGCCACATATAAATCCACCCACGGACTAATGAAAAAAGGATCAAATACGCTGTCACTGTGACAGTAGGGAAATTTCAATGCCCCCCCCCCCCCCTTACTGTATGTACAGAGAGAGAAAAAAACTCACCACCTTCTTTCGGCTCCATGGCTTTCAACATCACAACCCGCTTGTAATTTGCAACAGAAGAAACAGCCTGAGGACATCGCCCAATCAGAAACGGCGAGCAATTAACATTGAGCACTTGAACACTGTGATCACCATGGCTCCCAGCCACACACGCACACACACACACACACACACGCTCACCCAAACACATACACACACACACACAAGCACACATACACATGCTCACCCAAACACATACACATACACACGCACACACACACACACACACACGCTCACCCAAACACATACACACACACACCCAAACACACACACACAAGCACACACACGCTCACACACACATGCTCTCTCACACACGCACACACACACACACAAGCACACATACACATGCTCACACGAACACATACACATACACACACGCACACATATCCAGATTGCAACAGCTCATGCTGCTGTGCCAGTACTTCAAGCAAAGTGCATTTACTGCATTCAGACCTTTTCATGGTATGAATATGATAGCCTCATATACAGTCACATTTCACAGTGTTGATGACACATTGCGCGAAGATACCCTCTTTGAATTTGGCTTGTTGAGTGTGAGATCTACCGTTTATAATAGAGAAGTAGTTTCAGAAGTTCTATTCTGTTTTACATCTGAAGAACTTCTTCTTTTCTCAATAAAGAAATGTGGTTATACAGCTGCAGTGGGAGGTCAGGGCTACACAATACCCTCCAGTGTGAGTCTGACACTCTTTGCTGAAATACAGCTCCTTCAGTTCCTCAGAGTTTATCGGAGACGACATCGAGACCGTTGTTTTTTTTCGCGTTTGGCGAAGAGGCTGCTTGAGTAACGGTGGTGTGTGTATCAGTCCCGTGTCTGTCCCTTGTTTCAGCGACTCCTGTCCTGTGCGATGAAGAGGATGCTGCCTGCTCTTCTCAAACTCCTGCTGGTTTTAGCCGCAGTGTCACACGGTAAGCGTCACGGTAACAGTGTGGATGTTTTGGCCTGTTTTCCACACGGCCACATCGTCTGTATTTGTACATCGGCAGATACCTGGACACGTGGATCAGGCTGGCTGTTGAAGTGCAGAATATGCTAACATTCACAGTAGGAATCTGGACATTTATGCCTGAAGTGTGGAGTTTGGAGGGTTCAAATTTTGAGAGATGCATTAAGGCATTTATTTTTGTTTTGTGTAAATAATGAATGTTATAAAATGTGGATATAATTAATTCACATTAATTTATTAATGAAACTTCATGAATAAATAAAGGAATAAAAAAAACAGAACCCAAAAGGTTTTTATGTACCCAGCATTTGTACCCTTTCACTCTCAACAGTGTTTAAAACAGCTCATAGCTTGTCATTTTTAACACACTTTCCTGTCTAGTTAAGGACAGCACATGTGCTTTACTGTCAACATAGCCTGTGTTAAAAAAAGTTTCTCTTCGTAATAAATAATGTATATGTGTAGCTCATAACTTGTAACTTTGACACAAAACATTTTGAAAGAAACAAAAGTAGTGGCACAAAGCATGTTGGATATTAACATTCTTTTTGAGGGTGAACAATGATTTTGAAAGATTGAAAATAGAACAAACTCTGTGGGATCTGTTTTCTAAAACAGTACTCAATGCCACTATAAAATGTTTCTGCAATTTTTTTTTTTTGCGAAGTGAAACTCAAATGTGAAATACGATATTTCAAATCAGTCTACTGAATTTCTTTCACGTCATGAATTGTGAAAATAATTTTTTTCCCCTCTTTTAGGCACAGCAACCTTCTGCGACATCACAGAGACTAAAGCATCAGTCCAATGTTACGGAGCTCTGGGGCAATCAGTCTTTATATATCCATTAAACACCAGTTTTGATGTTTTTGAATTGGACGTCTTTTTCCAAGGAAAGGAGTTTTTCCAATACAGAGAGAAAACCAAAACTTCTCGTGGAACCTGTCAAAACCGTTGTCAGGTCATAAAAAATGGGACATTACGGCTGGACCGTGTGATGAAAAGTGATTCGGGGAACTATACCATTACGGCATTTGATGTCGAGGGGGTCGGAAAGCTGAAGAGAAACATATCTCTGACCATTCAAGGTAAATCATTACTTTGTCTATTGAACTTGTAATATTGCAGAATAATTTATCTTAAAAAAAAAAAAAAAAAATGATTACAAAACCCGCAAACACATTGAACCCAAGGCTGGCTGAAACTGCACATATTATTAAACACGTAAGCTGAAAATTGAACAATATAGATATTTACAGTAACTGCAACATATTCTAATTCTCTGGAAAATCCATTTGCAATGCAGTTCAGGCCAAATCTTTAGTTGAGCATAAGCGCATATGAAATCAATGGCCTTTGTAGGGTCTCCATAGAAATTATTGTTGCTGTTGGTTCATTTTCACTGAGGGCTGTTTTAGCTTGTTTTTAACCTGCTTGTTTCCATCCCCTTGAAGACCCGGTGTCCCCTCCTGCACTGTCCCAGCTCTGTCTGTCCCATGGAGAAATTAGGGCATCCTGCAGCAGCACCGGGGAGGACCTGCAGTACAGCTGGACTCACAGTCCCCTGGATGGGGGGGTGGTGTTCCTCAGCAATGAGACTCAGACTGTCATACTGAGGAGGAACGTGTCTGGATCCATCACCTGTACAGCCAGTAACCGTGTCAGCAGTGAACGCACCACCCAGGAACTACTCAAGTGTCCAGGTAGGATGCCCAGTTATCGTACCATGTGTTGGAGCCTTATATGATATGTAATCCTGAGAGAATTCCATACATTAAAAATGTGCATAATAAAACTTAATACGAGGGTGAAAACGTGTCTTGTTCTGACAGAACACAATCCTGAAGTTTATACCTGCTGTGATTGGTTGGAGTAATGTGGGTGTTAGCGAAATTATTTTGCAAATTGTGCCACAACAATTATCTAAAAAATCCACAAATAAATGCAAGCAACTGGTACCGCACAAATGTATGTAATTAATTCACATTAATTTATTAATAAAACTTAATGAAAAAATAATGGACTAAAACAGAACACAACAGGTTTTATGTGCCCAGCATTTGTACCCTTTCACTCTCAGAACAGAAGTGTTTAAAACAGCACATAGCTTGTCATTTTTAACACGCTGTCTAGTTAAGGACAGCACATGTGTGTTACTGTCAACATAGCCTGTGTTAAAAAACGTTTCTCTTTGTAACAAATTAATTGTACATGTATAGCTCATAACTTGTAACTTTGACACAAAACATTTTGAAAAAAACAAAAGTAGTGGCACAAAGCATGTTGGATATTAACATCCTTTTTGAGGGTGAACAATGATTTTGAAAGATTGAAAACAGAACAAACTCTGAGGGATCTCTTTCATAAAACAGTACTCAATGCCACTATAAAATGTTTCTGCATTCTTTTTTTTTTGCGAAGTGAAACTCAAATGTGAAAAACTACATTTCAAATCAGTACTGAATTTGTTTCACGTCATGAATTGTGAAAATAATTTTTTTTCCCTCTTTTAGGCACAGCAACCCTCTGCAACATCACAGAGAATAAAACATTAGTCCAATGTTACGGAGCTCTGGGACAATCAGTCTCTATATATCCATTAAACACCAGTTTTGATATTGTTGCATTAGAAGTCTTTTTCCAAGGAAAAGAGTTTTTCAGATACAAAGCCAACAGACCACCTTATGATAGATACTGTCAAAACCGTTGTCAGCTCATGAAAAATGGGACATTATGGCTGGACCCTGTAATGAAAAGTGATTCTGGGATATATACGATTCAATCAATTAATGAAGAGGGGATAATAAAGCTGAAAAGAAACATATCTCTGACCATTCAAGGTAAATCATTACTTTGTCTATTAAACTTGTAATATTGCACAATAATTTACCTTATGATAGATCCTGTCAAAACCGTTGTCAGTTCATAAAAACTGGAACATTAAACCTGGACAATGTAATGAAAAGTGATTCTGGGATATATACCATTCAAGCATTTGATGAAAACGGGATAATCAAGCTGAAGAGAAACATATCTCTGACCATTCAAGGTAAATCATTACTATTAAACGTGTAATGTTGCAGATTAACTTATCTTAAAAAATAAAATAATAAACGACTACAAAACCTGCAACCACACTGAACCCAAGGCTGGCTGAAACTGCACATATTATTAAACGCGTTAGCTGATAATTTAACAATATAGATATTTACTGTAACTGCAACATATTCTAAATGTCTGGAAAATCCATTTGCAATGCAGTTCAGGCCAAATCTTTAGTTGAGTATAAGCGCATATGAAGTGAATGGCCTTTGTAGAGTCTCCATAGAAATTATTGTTGCTGTTGGTTTATTTTCTTTGAGGGCTATTTTAGCTTGTTTTTAATCTTGCTTGTTTCCATCCCCTTGAAGACCCGGTGTCCCCTCCTGCACTGTCCCAGCTTTGTCTGTCCCATGGAGAAATTAGGGCATCCTGCAACAGCACCGGGGACGACCCCCAGTACAGCTGGACTCTGGATGACCGTCCCCTGGATGGGGGGGTGGCGTTCCTCAGTGATGAGACTCACACTGTCATACTGAGGAGGAACGTGTCTGGATCCATCACCTGTACAGCCAGTAACCGTGTCAGCAGCGAGAACACCACCCAGGAACTACAGAAGTGTCCAGGTAGGATGTCCAGTGATCTGGAAGCCACATATTAAAGGCTTATTTGCTATGCAATGCCATGAGAGTTCCACAAATTAAAAATGATGATGATGATAATGACAATAATAATAATAACAATAATAAATACTTAGTAGTGATTGAATTTCACTCCTGATTTTTAAACCACTAAAGGATGAAATATCAGTTAAAAACCATGACAATAAGACCGCAGCCAACAGAACACACAAACAATTTTTATGAAAGAACATGGACAGCTACGAGACTGACGTTGTGTGTTATAAGTGTCGTCTTCCGAGTGTGGGCTATTTTTCTTTTACGTGCATATTTTTCTGAAGCACACTGCTGCTTTCTGTTCTTAGGTGCTAGAGTAGCTTTGTGCCGATGCTAGATGCTCTCTGTTTTCCATTTGAGTGAATACGTTTCACTTTAAAAGTGTCTGTTGACAAATCTTGTATGATTGTGGTATGATATGACTAGAGTAGACCTAGTCTTAAGCTGGTCTAAACGGCCATTAACGAAAATATTTTAAAAAGTGCAATTTTCACTGAAAGCGTCATGAGGTTCACAGAACAAACATAATCTTTTACAAATCACCTCATTGATTATGAAAGATTCAGGAACTACCCAGGAACTACACAAGTGTCTAGGTAGGATGCCCAATTATCACACCATGTGTTGGAGCCTTATCTACTGTGCAATCCTGAGCACATTCCACACATGAGCATAAAAAATTTGATAAAATAATAATAATTTTAATTATTATTATTATGTTCTTGCTGTGAAGGTGTAGGTTACAAAAATTATACAAGACTTCTGTTATTGCTCGGTGCCTGTGGAGTTCTTGCCATCCTGTTTGCCACCTTGCGCATCGCCAGCAGGTACAGGGAGGGACCCAACACAGGTGAGCACAATCCCGAAACTGAACCAGACTGTAGGGACGATAACATAAACACCGTGCTTACCATTTCATTTCCTTTCTGAAGTTAAAATAAATATACATATACGTTTTCTGCAAGGGCAATGTTTACGGTGAATTATCATGGATGATGTCATCTGTCACAGTTTTATATTTTGAATGCACTTTTGCCAGATAGATCTCATGCACTCAGGCTTGTCTTTTTTTTCCTTTTTCAGAGAAATAGGACCAGAAAGAGAGCAGACGTTTCACCAGTTTTAAAGTCTCTGCACTGGCTACCTGTTTGCTTCAGAACTGATTTTAAGGTCCTTTTATTGGTTTATACAGCTCTTAATGGGCTTGTCCCTATCTATTTATCAGATTTGCTTTTAGCTTACGAACCCTCTAGAACCCTCAGGTCTTCTGCTAGTGGCCTTTTAATCATCCCTAAAGTCAGAACAAAAACCCACGGTGAGGCATCCTTTTATTACTATGGTCCACGCCTCTGGAACAGCCTTCCTGAAGACCTGAGGGCAGCAGAGAATGTTGATATTTTTAAAAGTAAACTCAAGACCTACCTTTTCAGTCTGGCTTTTAATTGAGTTTTATTAATTTTTTTTTTTTTAAGGGGGTGGGGGGGTGGGGGGTGGGGGGCATTGTTGTATTGTGTGAAGCACTTTGTGTTACATTTTACTTGTATGAAAAGTGCTATACAAATAAAGTCTGATTGATTGATCGATGTGGTTCAGCCTAAAATCTATTCGCGATAATCATACTCTCCATTTTCCGTTAGGATTAGCATGTGTTACAGAGACCTCTTTCAAGCCCCGTTCTGCATTGTGCTTTACTTCCATTTTTTATTCAGTTATTAACGTCACTTGTTTGTCAGATATGTGAAGATTTACAAAAATGTGTCTGTATTGTGTCCACTTTTCTAAGTTAAATGGTAAATGGACTGCATTTTATCCAAAGCACTTTACAATTCATGCCTCTCATTCACCCGATCGCGCACACTCACACACCAATGGTGGAAGGCTGCCATGCAAGGATCCAATCAACTCATTGGGAGCAATTAGGGGTTAGGTGTCCTGCTCAGGGACACTTCGACACGCCCAGGGTGGGGGATTGAACCGGCAACCCCCTGACTGCCAGTCAACTTACCTCCTGAGCTATGTCGCCCCAGAGTTAAGGTCACTAAGTACATTGTGTATAGTCTGAAGATGCCAAGGATGTATAATAGGTCTACCATGACTGGACTTCCACAAAATTGTCCAAGTCATACTTTTACTAGACTGCTTGATCAAAGCTAGAGTGTGTTGATCCAGATGTCCAGGGAGTTTCATGAAGCACTGGCTACCAATTATGTGTAAGGCTGACTTTGACTTTCATCCTGAAGCATTACATGGACTAGCACCAGTATATTTCTCAGATAGGCTTCAACCATACAAGCTGGGGAGATTCTTCTCTCTCAAGATGCAGGTTATCTAAGGGTCCCAAGAATTTCCAAAAACTTGACCAGCAGTAGAGCCTTTTTCCTATCAAGTTCCCCTAAGGAACAACCTTCCAAAACATGGAAGGGAATTGGACTCTCAGTATTTTGAAGTCCAGATTAAAAACGCACCTTTTCTGCGAAGCTTACAATCAGCTTTATAAACCGGATAGTTCCGGTCCTTGATTCTGATTGGCTGAACCGCGTTCGAAGCCGTTGTAAAATACTCTAAACAGACACCTGTGACCGAATTACAATTTCAGTATTACTGCGCCAGTTAGTCACCCATACAGTGTGGTCCGTTCGCTGTTTTCATGTCTGTGTGTTGCTTGGCAACCATTCTGCTAAATGTCGCTGAAGAACTACGTTGCTTGCCGGAAGAATTATTATTTGTTATCAATTAATCATTGCATTTTTTGTTGCTGTGTGTTTATTTTATGCAACTGTGCCAGGTATATGTAGTAACCGTTTTATAAAAGCAATAAACCACGCAAGGCCGTGGTTTACAGTGATTTTACAGCAGCTAAGAGGGTTTTAGCCACTCCGCTAACAACGCCCTTTAGCTTTTGTAAAATCACTGTAAACCACGGCCTCATGTGGCTTATTGCTGTAACTGTCCAGATACAGATTCACAGCCTCCTACGGGTTGTGAGGTCTTACAAAACACTCTTTCTGCATTTCTGTACTGCACACCACAGTGAAACATCATTCTCTATGATATCCCTGTATGATGTGAAACAAAAACTACTGGTAATCTATCTACCAACTCTCTGCGTCTGTCTGCTCCACCTACAGTATTGAAGAGTAGAAAATATTCTTCATGTTTTATGATGCCACTATGATCAGTTTTAGCAAGACAAAAAAATGACTAATTCCAGGAAACCTTCTGCAGAATTGATAAATGATATGCACGTAGCTAAAAAGGTTCAAGTTGTCTTGTGAAAAAATAGAATGAAAAGTCATCACTTACTATATAGATTGAAGCACATGAGAACATTGCTGCACAAAAAATGTCTTTTTTAAAATAGAGAAGTGGTCTCCAGTGGTTTTATTCTGTTTTTCTCCTCTAGAACTTCCTCTTTCCTCAGGCAAGACATGTGGTTATACGCCTTCAGTTGGGTGAAGGCAGTGCAACACTCGGTGGTGTGAGGTCGACACCGTCAGGGTGCCTGACAGAGAACTGGCTAATATACAGCACCCTCAGGAAGAAACGCACAGTTTATCGGCAGTTTTTCCAAGGTAAAGTGTTTTTCCAATACAAAGAGAGAAAAAAAACTTCTGATGGAACCTGTCAAAAGTGTTGTCAGCTCATAAAAAATGGGACCTTAAGTCTGGACCATGCAATGAAAAGTGATTCTGGGATGCATACCTTTGAAGCATTTGATGGTGATGGGACAGAGTGGATTTAAAAGTGGAAGGCTGAGATCCACAGACATTTGTAACATTAGTAAGTTCTAATCCCGCTCCATTGATTTATATTATTCTCTATGGCTTGGAATGGCTGGAGTGCAGATATTACTTTTAAAATGAGAAAATTTGCAGTTTAACAAAAGCAATTAAAGAACAATGTGAACGACGGTAAAGCATGCTTTGTACAACCTGGGGACAAACAGAACTTTTTTCATGTGCTTTTTGACTTTTCCCTTTTGACTTTCTTTACAACACGACTGTATTTATTTTATGTTTCATTTGAAGAAATAACCTTTTAGAATATTTCCGGTTCCTGCGTGATTGAGTCAGTATTTGTTCTTTTTTTTTAAAAAAAGTAAAGCTGTCGAATTTGATTATGTTATTGGTAAACATTTGTGTACGTTAATTTGAATGATTAAAAATGCTGAATAAAAAATTGTCAGATAATTGTCAGCAGCCATGAGTCTTTAATTCATCAATGTGCAACTACAAATAATTTCATTGTGATATCACTGGCATTTTGCAGACACTCTTATCCAGACTGACTTATGCAGTTTACATTGTTTTTACATGCAACTCGCTGGGGTGTGCAGAGGCAATGTTTTAGTGCGGGGGCGGGGCCTATGCACCGCATGCCATTGATTCCGGAACACAGAGCATGTTTCTGTCCCGCGCATCATTTAAAAAAATGGCTGTAACAATTCTAAGATGCTATTCCACCATGCTTCCACTAGGGGACAATCTAAAACTGGCCACGTCAGTTTACTGAAGACGAATACCTCAATTATATGAGTAAGAGAACCCTGGCTCATGAATAATATTTGGGGTGGGAATAAACATGGTGCTCCAGAGAGAACCTCACAAATAGTAGAAGTATAACATTTGTTTTATTTACTTTACAAAGTTTTAATCAAAAACATAAATCATGAGTTATAAACAAGACAAAAAGAAAGGCGACCAGTGCCACTAGTAACCTAAATCATGCAAAAAGTATGAGTGTTCCACTTCTGTCACATATGTTAAGCAATGACAACACATTTTAAATTCAACATGACATCCATCTACTTAGTTACCTTAACAGTTACCTAACCTGGGAACATAATCTAATAGAACCTAATCTATAATAGGTAGTGTAGCAATGTCAAGAGGTAAATTAGAATATACAAAAATATAGAAAATATACACTTGTTAAAATGTACGCAACATGAAATAGGATATAGATTGTTACATTACCACAATCAACATCACAAAATGGAGAACAGGAGGAGGCCAAAAAGCAGAACATGGTCTTCGAACCCCTTGAAGCCTTCTAAGCCACATATAAATGCACCCACGGACTAATGAAAAAAGGATAAAATACGCTGTCACTGTGACAGTAGGGAAATTTCAATGCCCCCCCCCCCCCATACTGTACGTACAGAGAGATAAAAAACTCACCACCTTCTTTCGGCTCCATGGCTTTCAACATCACAACTCGCTTGTAACCTGCAACAGAAAAACCAGCCTGAGGACATCATCCAATCAGAAACGGCGAGCAATTAACATTGAGCACTTGAACACTGTGATCACCATGGCTCCCAGCCACACGCACACACACACACACACAAACGTTCACCCAAACACATACACACACACACACACACACAAGCACACATACACATGCTCACCCAAACATACACACACACACACACACATGCACACACATGCACACACACACGCACACGCTCACCCAAACACATACACACACAAGTACACACACACACACGCTCTCTCACACACACACACACGCACACACACACCCAAACACATACACACACACAAGCACACATACACATGCTCACACAAACACATACACATACACACACGCACACATATCCAGATTGCAACAGCTCATGCTCCTGTGCCAGTACTTCAAGCAAAGTGCATTTACTGCATTCAGACCTTATCACGGTATGAATATGATAGCCTTATTACAGTCAAATATCACAGTGTTGATGACACGCGCGAAGATACCCTCTATGAATTCGGCTTGTTGGATGTGAGATCTACTGTATATAATAGAGAAGTAGTTTCAGAAGTTCTATTCTGTTTTTCATCTGAAGAACGTCCTCTTTTCTCAATAAAGAAATGTGGTGATACAACTGCAATGGGAGGTCAGGGCTACACAACACCCTCTAGTGTGAGTCTGACACTCTTTGCTGAAATACAGCTCCCTCAGTTCCTCAGAGTTTATCGGAGACGACATCGAGACCATTTTTCGCGTTTGGCGAAGAGGCTGCTCGAGTAACGGTGGTGTGTGTATCAGTCCCGTGTCTGTCCCTTGTTTCAGCGACTCCTGTCCTGTGCGATGAAGAGGATGCTGCCTGCTCTTCTCAAACTCCTGCTGGTTTTAGCCGCAGTGTCACACGGTAAGCATCACGGTAAAACAGTGTGGATGTTTTGGCCTGTTTTCCACACGGCCACATCGTCTGTATTAGTACATCGGCGGATACTTGGACACGTGGATCAGGCTGGCTGTTGAAGTACAGAATACGCTAACATTCACAGTAGGAATCTGGACATTTATGCCTGAAGTGTGGTGTTTGGAGGGTTCAAATTCAGGAAATTTTGAGAGATGCATTAAGGCATTTATTTTTGTTTTGTGTATAAAATGCATAATATGTAATGTGTATGTAATTAATTCACATTAATTTATTAATGAAACTTCATGAATAAATGAAGGAATAAAAACAGAACCCAAAAGGTTTTTTATGTACCCAGCATTTGTACCCTTTCACTCTCAACAGTGTTTAAAACAGCTCATAGCTTGTCATTTTTAACACGCTTCCCTGTCTAGTTAAGGACAGCACATGTGTATTACTGTCAACATAGCCTGTGTTAAAAAAAGTTTCTCTTCGTAACAAATAAATTGTATACGTGTAGCTCATAACTTGTAACTTTGACACAAAACATTTTGAAAGAAAGAAAAGTAGTGGCACAAAGCATGTTGGATATTAACATCCTTTTTGAGAGTGAACAATGATTTTGAAAGATTGAAAATAGAACAAACTCTGTGGGATCTGTTTTTCTAAAACAGTACTCAATGCCACTATAAAATGTTTTTCTGCAATCTTTTTTTTTTGTGAAGAGAAACTCAAATGTGAAAAACTATATCTCAAATCAGTCTACTGAATTTGTTTCACGTCATGAATTGTGAAAATAATTATTTTTTTCCTCTTTTAGGCACAGCAACCTTCTGCGACATCACAGAGAATAAAACATTAGTCCAATGTTACGGAGCTCTGGGACGATCAGTCTCTATATATCCATTAAACACCATTTTTAAATATGATGAATTAAGAGTCTTTTTCCAAGGTAAAGAGTTTTTCCGATACAAAGAGAAAACCAAATCTACTGGTGGAACCTGTCAGAACCGTTGGCAGCTCCTAACAAATGGGACATTAAAGCTGGACAATGCAATGAAAAGTGATTCTGGGATATATACCATTGAAGAAATTGATGACATGGGGATATTCCAGCTGAAGAGA
The DNA here is from genome assembly GCA_025169545.1 of Anguilla japonica. Classification (NCBI taxonomy): domain Eukaryota; kingdom Metazoa; phylum Chordata; class Actinopteri; order Anguilliformes; family Anguillidae; genus Anguilla; species Anguilla japonica. Next base: position 8,418,396 of record CM045885.1, on the reverse strand, counting down.
AACATATCTCTGACCATTCAAGGTGAATTATTACTTTGCCTATTAAACTTGTACTATTGCAAATTAACCTATCTTACAAAATACAATAAAAAACGACTACAAACCTGCGACTACATTGAACCCAAGGCTGGCTGAAACTGCACATATTATTAAACATGTTAGCTGAAAATGGAAAAATATTGGGATGGCAGGTATGCTATCCCGCCAAGTTACGCATGCCCCATACCTAAACAGCACCGAGAGTTTGGCACTTTTCAGGGTTCCCCACAGAAATAACCACAACAGCCAAAGACACTCAGCCCTTAAAAACATTTAATTCTTTACATTCTGACCCCATTTCAACAGACAGATTTCATAAACAACTTCACATGTCCACACAATAAAGCCCCAAACTAAGGTGATTTTGCGTTTTCTCCTTCTTCTTCTTTCTTCTTCTTCTTCTTCTTTCTTCTTCTTCTTCTTCTTCTTCTTCTTCTCTTCTTCTTATTTTTCCTGCCGTCTATCCCACTAACAACATGTCTCCCCATTGGACATTTTACCGACATCAGCCAAATCCTCATCCTCACGACCCAATTAAAAACTCGCATGACAGCTACAAGACTGACGTTGTGTGTTATAAGTGTCGTCTTCCGAGTGTGGGCTATTTTTCTTTTACGTGCATATTTTTCTGAAGCACACTGCTGCTTTCTGTTCTTAGGTGCTAGAGTAGCTTTGTGCCGATGCTAGATGCTCTCTGTTTTCCATTTGAGTGAATACGTTTCACTTTAAAAGTGTCTGTTGACAAATCTTGTATGATTGTGATATGATATGACTAGAGTAGACTTAGACTTAAGCTGGTCTAAACGGCCATTAACGAAAATATTAAAAAATGTGCAATTTTCACTGAAAGCGTCATGAGGTTCACAGAAGAAACATAATCTTTTACAAATCACCTTATTGATTATGAAAGATTCATGAACTATCCAGGAACTACACAAGTGTCTAAGTAGGATGCCCAATTATCATACCATGTGTTGGAGCCTTATCTACTGTGCAATCCTGAGCACATTCCACACATGAGCATAAAAAATAAAATAAAATAATAATTGCTGTGAAAATTTTTTTTTTTTTTTTGTAGATTACAAAAATTGTACAAGAATTCTGTTATTGCTCGGTGCCTGTGGAGTTCTTCTTGCCATCCTGTTTGCCACCTCGTGCATCGCCAGTAGGTACAGGGAGGGACCCAACACAGGTGAGCACAATCCCGAAACTGAACCAGCCTCTAGGGACGATAACACAAACACCGTGCTTACCATTTCATTTCCTTTCTGAAGTTAAAATAAATATACATATACGTTTTCTGCAAGGGCAATGTTTACGGTGAATTGTCATGGACGACGTCATTTGTCACAGTTTTACATTTTGAATGCACTTTTGCCAGATAGATCTCATGCACTCAGGCTTGTCTTTTTCTTCCTTTTACATAGGAATAGGACCAGAAAGAGAGCAGACATTTCACCAATTTTAAAGTCTCTGCACTGGCTACCTGTTTGCTTCAGAACTGATTTTGAGGTCCTTTTATTGGTTTGTACAGCTCTTAATGGGCTTGGCCCTGTCTATTTATCAGATTTGCTTTTAGCTTATGAACCCTCTAGAACCCTCAGGTCTTCTGGTAGTGGCCTTTTAATCATCTCTAAAGTCAGAACAAAAACCCACGGTGAGGCATCCTTTTATTACTATGGTCCACGCCTCTGGAACAGCCTTCCTGAAGACCTGAGGGCAGCAGAGAATGATGATATTTTTAAAAGTAGACTCAAGACCTACCTTTTTAATCTGGCTTTTAATTGAGTTTTATTCATTTATTGTTTTTTTAAAATTTTTATAAGGTGGGGGGTGCATTGTTGTATTGTGTGAAGCACTTTGTGTTACATTTTACTTGTATGAAAAGTGCTATACAAATAAAGTCTGATTGATTGATTGATGTGGTTCAGCCTAAAATCTATTCGCGATAATCATACTCTCCACTTTCTGTTAGGATTAGCATGTGTTACAAGGGGCTTGAAAGAGGTCTTTGTAACACATGCTAATCCTAAGGGAAAGTGGAGAGTATGATTATCGCAGTCCATTTACCAAGAGTATGATTAATGCAGTCCATTTACCATTCAACTTTGAAAAGTGGACACAATAAAGACAAATTTTTGTAAATTGTCAGATATGTGAAGATTTACAAAAATGTGTCTTTATTGTGTCCACTTTTCAAAGTTGAATGGTAAATGGACTGCATTTTATCCAAAGCGCTTTACAATTCATGCCTCTCGTTCACCCGTTCACACACACTCACACACCAATGGTGAAAGGCTGCCATGCAAGGTTCCAATCAACTCATTGGGAGCAATTAGGGGTTAGGTGTCCTGCTCAGGGACACTTTGACACACCCAGGGCGGGAGATCGAACCGGCAACCTGCTGACTGCCAGTCAACTTACCTCCTGAGCTATGTCGCCCCATAGTTAAGGTCATTAAGTACATTGTGTATAGTCTGAAGATGCCAAGGATGTATAATAGGTCTACCATGACTGGACTTCCATGAAATTGTCCAAGTCATACTTTTACTAGACTACTTGATCAAAGCTAGAGTGTGTTAATCCAGATGTCCAGGGAGTTTCATGAAGCACTGGCTACCAATGAGGCGTAAGGCTGACTTTGACTTTCATCCTGAAGCATTACATGGACTAGCACCAGTATTTGTCTGATAGGCTTCAACCATACAAGCTGGGGAGATTCTTCTCTCTCAAGATTCAGGTTATTTAGGGGTTTCAAGAATTTCCAAAAACTTGACAATCAGTGTAGAGCCCTTTTCCCATAGAGGTCCCCTACTATGGAACAACCTTCCAAAACATGGAAGGGAATCGGACTCTCAGTATTTTGAAGTTCAGATTAAAAACGCACCTTTTCTGTGAAGCTTATAATCAGCTTTATAAAACGGATAGTTCTGGTCCTTGATTCTGATTGGCTGAACCGCATTCGAAGCCGTTGTAAAATACTCTATAAACAGACACCTGTGACCGCATTACAATTTCAGTATTACTGCGCCAATTAGTCACCCATACAATGTGGTCCATTCGCTGTTTTCATGTCTGCTTGTTGCTTGGCAACCATTCTGCTAAATGTCGCTGAAGAACTACGTTGCTTTGCGGAAGAATGATTATTTGTTATCAATAAATTATTGCATTTTTTGTTGCTGTGTGTTTATTTTATGACACCGTGCCAGGTATATGTAGTAACCGTTTTATAAAAGCAATAAGCCACGCGAGGCCGTGGTTTACTGTGATTTTACAACAGCTAAAAGGGTTTTAGCCACTCCGCTAACAACGCCCCTTAGCTTTTGTAAAATCACTGTAAATGTCAGGAGGTAGCCTGACAGCTGTGCTGGATTCACTGGGGGATTGATTATTGGAGTCTGGGTGCACGTGCAGATCGGGGCGTAAGCCGATTCGCCGGTCGCGAGAGTTGGGGGCGTGGCGCGGCTGTTTTGTGTTTGCCCTAACGAGCTTGCAGGGTTAAGGAGGCAGGTGAGAGGGAGAATGCGAGAGACGCCGGGGTGAATTTTGGGTTCCTCAGATGAGGATTTTTCCTTTTTAGCTTTAAGTCAGTTTAGTTTTGTTTTTGTTGAGGTTGGGTTTTCTTTTCTTTTCTTTTGTTATTGTCATTTCTGTTTTCCTTTTCTGTTTGAGCTGTCTCCCGTCCTGGCGGTGGCTGGCTGGCGGTCGCAGGCGCTGCACTGGAGCCACGGGGAGCGAGCTGCGCCCGGACCAAGTGGAAAACGTGGTGGGATTCTGGGAGGAGCGGCGCTGTGCAGAGCCAGACTGGTCCTGTGGCAAGGACACTGCGCTACTTCAGCAAGGACCCATGCCGCGAGGGGAGACTCTAGACAAGCCCTGACGAGGGCGGAGGAAGAGCGAGTCTCCCGCTCTGTGAGACTGTAAAGCGCGGACCAGGACCGGAGCCGGCGCCGACTCGCTCTCCAGCGGCAGGGCGCAGCAGGGACTCTGCGTGGCAAACAGTGGGACGGCAATAATGTGCAGCGGATGGCAGAGTGGTCCGGGGTGCCGCCCAGCAGCCCAGAGACTGACGTGGACAGTGGGAGACAGTGGACCTTTGGGGTTAGTTTTTTTTTTTTTTTTTTTTTTTTTTTTTGTGGATGTAGGGTGGGCCAACTACATCCTATCTTTAGTTTTGTTTTGTTATGTGGTCTGTGGTGTGTGTGTGGGAGTGCGAGGTGTGAATGTGCGTGAGACCCCGCCTGTGTTGGTGACTTCCCCTGTGAGACGGCAGGGTGAGGTCTCCCCCCTCCGGAGGCGGGGCTGAGGTGCAGGGGGGCCAGAGTGGGTACACTGTTTTTCTGCTGAGTGTGGGCACGTGTGAGGGGAATCCCAGCGGCTTAAAAGTGTGTGGCGTGTGAGGGGTGTCGCTCCTACCTGCGTCGGGGCTCCGTGGAAGGGAAGGGGAGGGCCAGAGCGGGAGAGTGCTAAAGGAAGCCGGGGGGAAGAAGGAAGGGCGGGGTTGGTGCGAGACTGTGGCGTGCTCTGTTTTTATGAATTGACAATTAAATAAGTTTCCCTTTTACCTGCCTTGTCCTGATCTCCTGCTGGTGGGTGGGTTCCTGGACAGGAAAAAAAAAAAAAAAATTGTTAGGTGACGGGAGGCAGCGCGGGCTGCTCCTGACCCCCGACATAAACCATGGCCTCGCATGGCTTATTGCTGTAACTGTCCAGATACAGATTCACAGCCTCCTACGGGTTGTGTGAGGGCTTACAAAACACTGTTTCTGCATTTCTGTACTGCACACCACAGTGAAACATCATTCTGTATGATATCCCTGTATGATATGAAACAAAAACTACTTGTAATCTACCTACCAATTCTCTGCATCTGTCTGGTCCACCTACTGTATTAAAGAGTAGAAAATGATCTTCATGTTTTATGATGCCACTGCGATCAGTTTTAGCAAGACAATAAATGACTCATTCCAGGAGACCTTTTGCAGAATTGATAAATGATATGGACGTAGCTACAAAGGTTCAAGTTGTCTTGTGAAAAAATAGAATGAATAGTCATCGCCTACTATATAGATTGAAGCACACGAGAACATTGCTGCACATATTTTAAAAACTTTTTTAAAATAGAGAAGTGGCCCCCAGTGGTTTTATTCTGTTTTTCTCCTCTAGAACTTCCTCTTTCCTCAGGCAAGACATGTGGTCATACGCCTTCAGTTGGGTCAAAGCAGTGCAACACTCGGTGGTGTGAGGTCGACACCATCAGTGTGCCTGACAGAGAACTGGCTAATATACAGCACCCTCAGGAAGAAACGCACAGTTTATCGGCGACTACATTAAGGCCGTTTGTCATGTTGCCGAAGATGCGATATTCGTAACGGCGGTGTGCGTACCTGTCCCGGACCTCTGTCCCTTGTTTTAGCGACTCCTGTCCTGTGCGATGAAGAGGATGCTGCCTGCTCTTCTCAAACTACTGCTGGTTTTAGCGGCAGTGTCACACGGTAAGTGTCACGGTAACAGTGTGGATATTTCGGCCTGCTTTCCATAACGTCATTTATTTTTGTTTTGTGCAAAGAATGAATGATATAAAATGTGGATATAATTAACATTAATTTATTAATGAAACTTCATGAATAAATAAGGAATAAAAACAGAACCCAAAAGGTTTTTATGTACCCAGCATTTGTACCCTTTCACTCTCAACAGTGTTTAAAACGGCTCATAGCTTGTCATTTTTAACATGCTTCCCTGTCTAGTTAAGGACAGCACATGTGTGTTACTGTCAACATAGCCTGTGTTAAAAAAGGTTTCTCTTCGTAACAAATAAATTGTATATGTGTAGCTCATAACTTGTAACTTTGACACAAAACATTTTGAAAGAAACAAAAGTAGTGGCACAAAGCATGTTGGATATTAACATCCTTTTTGAGAGTGAACAATGATTTTGAAAGATTGAAAATAGAACAAACTCTGGGATCTGTTTTCTAAAACAGTACTCAATGCCAATATAAAATGTTTCTGCAATCTTTTTTGTGAAGGGAAACTCAAATGTGAAAAACTATATTTCAAATCAATCTACTGAATTTGTTTCACGTCATGAATTGTGAAAATAATTTTTTTTCCCCTCTTTTAGGCACAGCAACCTTCTGCGACATCACAGAGAATAAAACATTAGTCCAATGTTACGGAGCTCTGGGACAATCAGTCTCTATATATCCATTAAACACCAGTTTTAAAATTGATGACTTAAGAGTCTATTTCCAAGGTAAACAGTTTTTCCGATACAAAGAGAAAACCAAAACTTCTGGTGGAACCTGTCAATACCGTTGTCAGCTCATAAAAAATGGGACATTACGGCTGGACCGTGTGATGAAAAATGATTCTGGGAAATATACCTTTGAAGCATTTGATGACAAGTCGATAAACAAGCTGAAGGAAAACATATTTCTGACCATTCAAGGTAACACATTACTTTGTCTATTAAACTTGTAATATTGCGGAATAATATTTACAGTAACTGCAACATATTCTAATTCTCTGGAAAATCCATTTGAAATGCAGTTCAGGCCAAATTTTTAGTTGAGCATAAGCGGATATGAAGTGAATGGCCTTTGTAGTGTCTCCATAGAAATGACTGTTGCTGTTGACCCAACCAAAGTCCTTCCTGTTGGTTTATTTTCATTGAAGGCTATTTTAGCTTGTTTTTAATCTTGCTTGTTTCCATCCCCTTGAAGACCCGGTGTCCCCTCCTGCACTGTCCCAGCTTTGTCTGTCCCATGGAGAAATTAGGGCATCCTGCAACAGCACCGGGGAGGACCCCCAGTACAGCTGGACTCTGAATAACAGTCCCCTGGATGGGGGGGTGGCGTTCCTCAGCAATGAGACTCAGACTGTCATACTGAGGAGGAACGTGTCTGGATCCATCACCTGTACAGCCAGTAACCATGTCAGCAGCGAACACACCACCCAGGAACTACACAAGTGTCCAGGTAGGATGACCAGTGATCTGGAAGCCACATATTAAAGGCTTATTTGCTATGCAATGCCGTGAGAATTCCACAAATTAAAAATGACAATGATGATAATGACAATAATAATAATAATAATAATAATAATACTTTGTATTGATTGAATTTCACTCCTGATTTTTAAACCACTAAAGGATGAAATATCAGTTAAAAACCATGACAATAAGACCGCAGCCAACAGAACACAAACAATTTTCATGAAAGAACATGGACAGCTACGAGACTGACGTTTGTGTGTTATAAGTGTCGTCTACCGAGTGTGGGCTATTTTTCTTTTACGTGCATATTTTTCTGAAGCACACTGCTGCTTTCTGTTCTTAGGTGCAAGAGTAGCTTTGTGCCAATGCTAGATGCTCTCTGTTTTCCATTTGACTGAATACGTTTCACTTTAAAATTGTCTGTTGACAAATCTTGTATGATTGTGGTATGATATGACTAGAGTAGACTTAGACTTAAGCTGGTCTAAACGGCCATTAACGAAAATATTTAAAAAATGTGCAATTTTCACTGAAAGCGTCATGAGGTTCACAGAACAATCTTAATCTTTTACAAATCACCTTATTGATTATGAAAGATTCAGGAACTACCCAGGAACTACACAAGTGTCTAGGTAGGATGCCCTATTATCATACCATGTGTTGGAGCCTGAGCACATTCCACACATGAGCATAAAAAAATTAAATAAAATAATAATTATAATTATTATTATGTTCTTGCTGTGAAAAATTAAAAAAAGATTTTGTAGGTTACAAAAATTATACAAGACTTCTGCTGTTGCTCGGTGCCTGTGGAGTTCTTGCCATCCTGTTTGCCACCTTGCGCATCGCCGGCAGGTACAGGGAGGGACCCAACACAGGTGAGCACAACCCCGAAACTGAACCAGCCTCTAGGGACGATAACATAAACACCGTGCTTACCATTTCATTTCCTTTCTGAAGTTAAAATAAATATACATATACGTTTTCTGCAAGGGCAATGTTTACGGTGAATTATCATGGACGATGTCATTTGTCACAGTTTTATATTTTGAATGCACTTTTGCCAGATAGATCTCATGCACTCAGGCTTGTCTTTTTCTTCCTTTTTCAGAGGGATAGGACCAGAAAGAGAGCAGACATTTCACCAATTTTAAAGTCTCTGCACTGGCTACCTGTTTGCTTCAGAATTGATTTTAAGGTCCTTTTATGGGTTTATACAGCTCTTAATGGTCTTGGCCCTATCTATTTATCAGATTTGCTTTTCGCTTATGAACCCTCTAGAACCCTCAGGTCTTCTGGTAGTGGCCTTTTAATCATCCCTAAAGTCAGAACAAAAACCCACGGTGAGGCATCCTTTTATTACTATGGTCCACGCCTCTGGAACAGCCTTCCTGAAGACCTGAGGGCAGCAGAGGATGTTGATATTTTTAAAAGTAAACTCAAGGCCTACCTTTTTATTCTGGCTTTTAATTGAGTTTTATTCATTTATCGTTTTAAAAAAAAAAAAAAAATTTTAAGGTGTGGGGGCACTGTTGTATTTTGTGAAGCACTTTGTGTTACATTTTACTTGTATGAAAAGTGCTATAAAAATAAAGTCTGGTTGATTGATTGATGTGGTTCAGCCTAAAATCTATTTGCGATAATCATACTCTCCACTTTCCGTTAGGATTAGCATGTGTTACAAAGACCTCTTTCAAGCCCCGTCCTGCATTGTGCTTTACTTCCATTTTTTATTCAGTTATTAACATCACTTGTTTGTCAGATATGTGAAGATTTACAAAAATGTGTCTTTATTGTGTCCACTTTTCAAAGTTAAATGGTAAAATGGACTGCATTTTATCCAAAGCGCTTTACAATTCATGCCTCTCATTCACCCGTTCACACACACTCACACACCAATGGTGAAAGGCTGCCATGCAAGGTTCCAATCAACTCACTGGGAGCAATTAGGGGTTTGGTGTCTTGCTCAGGGACACTTCGACACGCCCAGGACAGGGGATCGAACCGGCAACTCGCTGACTGCCAGTCAACTTACCTCCTGAGGTATGTCGCCCCATAGTTAAGGTCATTAAGTACATTGTGTATAGTCTGAAGATGCCAAGGATGTATAATAGGTCTACCATGACTGGACTTCCATGAAATTGTGCAAGTCACACTTTTACTAGACTACTTGATCAAAGCTAGAGTGTGTTAATCGCGATGTCCAGGGAGTTTCATGAATATGTTATCAATTTGCATGCAGTAGAAAATCTGGGTTCAATTAGCACTTGTCCACAAAAGTGAGCTTTTTTTCAGTGCAAACGCATTTGCTGTCCTTTGTAATTGCTGAACTCACCGCAACGTCATGAATAAAAATAATAAAATCCATGCTTTGAAATGTGATTCTGACATCCGTTCCAATAGTCCAGGCTGAATTCATATTTAGAGCTTATCAAACATTTTAACCAGTGATCTCATTAAAAAAGTAGAAAAGAGCTGTCTGACCAGCAAGGTCAAAATGCTGATGTACTCAGAATCATAATGCTTCACTTCTACCTGTGACAATTTCACAAAAAGTGTCCTATGAGGAACATTAAAAGCAGAGCACTGGCATTTTTCAATGACTCAGTGACCTCATTGTTCTGATTAACATTTGCCCTGAAAGAACTAGCACCAAATATAAAAAAGAGCTGCATCAGAGCTGTCTGCAATGTATACAGCTCTAAAGGTACTTAGGAGTGAGTTTGCTATGCTGTTATGAAGCGTCTACTGTGTGCCTGGATGGCATATAAATTTCTGATTTTACAGTCAGAAAAATGCAAGTATTGGTTTTAGGTTAAAAAAACAAACAAAAAAAAACAAAACAGAATGTGCCTGCTGGCTTAAGAGCACTGGCTACCAATGATGCATAAGGCTGACTTTGACTTTAATCCTGAAGCATTACATGGACTAGCACCAGTATATGTGTCAGGTAGGCTTCTACCATACAAGCTGGGGAGATTCTTCTCTCTCAAGATGCACGTTATCTAAGGGTCCCAAGAATTTCCAAAAACTTGACCAGCAGTATAGCCTTTTTCCCATCAAGTTCCCCTACTATGGAACAACCTTCCAAAACATGGGAGTCGGACTCTCAGTATTTTGAAGTCCAGATTAAAAACGCACCTTTTCTGTGAAGCTTATATTCAGCTTTATAAAACGGATAGTTCCCGTCCTTGATTCTGATTGGCTGAACCGCGTTCAAAGCCGTTGTAAAATACTCTAAACAGACACCTGTGACCGCATTACAATTTCAGTATTACTGCGCCAGTTAGTCACCCATACAATGTGGTCCGTTCGCTGTTTTCATGTCTGTGTGTTGCTTGGCAACCATTCTGCTAAATGTCGCTGAAGAACTACATTGCTTTGCGGAAGAATGATTATTTGTTATCAATAAATGACTGCATTTTTTGTTGCTGTGTGTTTATTTTATGACACCCTGCCAGGTATATGTAGTAACCGTTTTATAAAAGCAATAAGCCACGCGAGGCCGTGGTTTACAGTGATTTTACAGCAGCTAAGAGGGTTTTAGCCACTCCGCTAACAACGCCCCTTAGCTTTTGTAAAATCACTGTAAATGTCAGGAGGTAGCCTGACAGCTGTGCTGGATTCACCGGGGAATTGATTATTGGAGTCTGGGTGCACGTGCAGATCGGGGCGTAAGCCGATTCGCCGGTCGCGGGAGTTGGGGGCGTGGCGCAGCTGTTTCGTGTTTGCCCTAACGAGCTTGCAGGGTTAAGGAGGCAGGTGAGAGGGAGAACGCGAGAGACGCCAGGGTGAATGTTGGGTTCCTCAGATGAGGATTTTTTCTTGTCTTTTTTTAAAAAAAATTTTTTTAATAGATTTAAGTTAATTTAGTTTTGTTTTTTTTGAGGTTGGGTTTTCTTTTCTTTTGTTATTGTCATTTCTGTTTCCTTTTCTGTTTGAGCTGTCTCCCGTCCTGGCGGTGGCTGGCTGGTGGTCCCGGACGCTGCACTGGAGCCACGAGGAGCGAGCTGCGCCCGGACCAAGTGGAAAACGTGGTGGGATTCTGGGAGGAGCGGCGCTGTGCAGAGCCGGACTGGTCCTGTGGCAAGGACACTGCGCTACTTCAGCAAGGACCCATGCCGCGATGGGAGGCTATAGACAAGCCCTGACGAGGGCGGAGGAACAGCGAGTCTCCCACTCTGTGAGACTCTAAAGCGAGGACCAGGACCGGAGCCGGCGCCGACTCGCTCTCCAGCTGCAGGGCGCAGCAGGAACAGTGGGACGGCAATAATGTGCAGTGGACGGCAGAATGGTCCGGGGCGCCGCCCAGAGACTGACGTGGGCAGTGGGAGACAGTGGACCTTTGGGGTTTGAGTTTTTTCTTTTTCTTTTTTTTTTTTTTTTGTGGATGTAGGGTGGCCCAGCATCGAGGCGTGGGCCAACTACATCCTATCTTTAGTTTTGATTATTATGTGGTCTGTGGTGTGTGTGTGTGTGTGTGTGTGTGTGTGTGTGTGTGTGTGGGAGTGCGAGGTGTGAGTGTGTGTGAGACCCCGCCTGTGTTAGTGACTCCCACTGTGAGACGGCAGGGTGAGGTCTCCCCCCTCTGGAGGCAGGGCTGAGGCGCAGGGGGGCCAGAGTGGGTACACTGTTTTTCTGCTGAGTGTGGGCACATGTGAGGGGAACCCCAGCTGCTTTAAAGTGTGTGGCGTGTGAGGGGTGTCGCTCCTACCTGCGTCGGGGCTCCGTGGAAGGGAAGGGGAGGGCCAGAGTGGGACAGTGCTAAAGGAAGCCGGGGAGAGGAAGGAAGGGCGGGGTTGGTGCGAGATTGTGGCGTGCTCTGTTTTTATGAATTGACAATTAAATAAGTTTCCCTTTTACCTGCCTTGTCCTGATCTCCTGGTGGTGGGTGGGTTCCTGGACAGGAAAAAAAAAAAAACATTGTTAGGTGACAGGAGGCAGCGCGGGCTGCTCCTGACCCCCGACATACACCATGGCCTCGCATGGCTTATTGCTGTAACTGTCCAGATACAGATTCACAGCCTCCTACGGGTTGTGAGGGCTTACAAAACACTGTTTCTGCATTTCTGTACTGCACACCGCAGTGAAACATTCTGCATGATATCCCTGTATGATATGAAACAAAAACTAGTTTTAATCTGCCTACCAACTCTCTGCATCGGTCTGCTCCACCTACTGTATTAAAGAGTAGAAAATATTCTTCATGTTTTATGATGCCACTGCGATCAGTTTTAGCAAGACAAAAAATGACTCATTCCAGGAGACCTTTTGCAGAATTGATAAATGATATGGACGTAGCTAAAAAGGTTCAAGTTGTCTTGTGAAAAAATAGAATGAAAAGTCATCACTTACTATATAGATTGAAGCACACGAGAACATTGCTGCACAAAAAATGTCTTTTTTAAAATAGAGAAGTGGCCCCCAGTGGTTTTATTCTGTTTTTCTCCTTTTGAACTTCCTCTTCCCTCAGGCAAGACATGTGGTTATACGCCTTCAGTTGGGTCAAAGCAGTGCAACACTCGGTGGTGTGAGGTCGACACCATCAGTGTGCCTGACAGAGAACTGGCTAATATACAGCACCCTCAGGAAGAAACGCACAGTTTATCGGCAGTTTTTCCAAGGTAAAGTGTTTTTCCAATACAAAGAGAGAAAAAAAACTTCTGATGGAACCTGTCAAAAGTGTTGTCAGCTCATAAAAAATGGGACCTTAAGTCTGGACCATGCAATGAAAAGGGATTCTGGGATGCATACCTTTGAAGCATTTGATGGTGATGGGACAGAGTGGATTTAAAAGTGGAAGGCTGAGATCCACAGACATTTGTAACGTTAATAAGTTCTAATCCCGCTCCATTGATTTATATTATTCTCTATGGCTTGGAATGGCTTGAGTGCAGATATTACTTTTGAAAATGAGAAAATTTGCGGTTTAACAAAAGCAATTAAAGAACAATGTGAACGACGGTAAAGCATGCTTTGTACAACGTGGGGACAAACAGAACTTTTTTCATGTGCTTTTGGACTTTTCCCTTTTGACTTTCTTTACAACACGACTGTATTTTTTTCATGTTTCATTTGAAGAAATAACCTTTTAGAATATTTCCGGTTCCTGCGTGATTGAGTCAGTATTTGTTCTTTTTTTAAAAAAAGTAAAGCTGCCAAATTTGATTCTGTTATTGGAAAACATTTGTGTACGTTAATTTGAATGATTAAAAATGCATTAATTCATCAATGTGCAACTACAAATAATTTCATTGTAATATCACTGGCATTTTGCAGACACTCTTATCCAGACTGACTTATGCAGCTTACATTGTTTATACATGCAACTCGCTGGGGTGTGCAGAGGCAATGTTTTAGTGCGGGGGCGGGGCCTATACACCGCATGCCAATGATTCCGGAACACAGAGCCCTGTTTCTGTCCCGCGCATCATTTTTAAGAATGGCTGTAACAATTGTAAGATGCTATTCTACCATGTACCCACTAGGGGGCAATCTAAAACTGGCCACGTCAGTTTACTGACGACGAATACCTCAGTTATACGAGTAAGAGAACCCTGGCTCATGAATAATATTTGGGGTGGGAATAAACATGCTGCGCCAGAGAACCTCACAAATAGTAGAAGTATAACATTTGTTTTATTTACTTTACAAAGTTTTAGTCAAAAACATAAATCATGAGTTATAAACAAGACAAAAAGAAAGGCGACCAGTGCCACCAGTAACCTAAATCATGCAAAAAGTATGAGTGTTCCACTTCTATCACATGTGTTAGGCAATGACAATACATTTTAAATTCAACATGACATCCATCTACTTAGTTACCTTAACTGTTACCTAACCTGGGAACATAATCTAATAGAACCTAATCTATAATAGGTAGTGTAGCAATGTCAAGAGGTAAATTAGAATATACAAAAATATAGAAAATATACACTTGTTAAAATGTACGCAACATGAAATAGGATATAGTTACATTACCACAATCAACATCACAAAATGGAGAACAGGAGGAGGCCAAAAAGCAGAACATGGTCTTCGAACCCCTTGAAGCCTTCTAAGCCACATATAAATGCACCCACGGACTAATGAAAAAAGGATAAAATACGCTGTCACTGTGACAGTAGGGAAATTTCAACGCCCCCCCCCCCCCCCCCCCATACTGTATGTACAGAGAGATAAAAAACTCACCACCTTCTTTCGGCTCCATGGCTTTCAACATCACAACCCGCTTGTAATCTGCAACAGAAGAAACAGCCTGAGGACATCGCCCAATCAGAAACGGCGAGCAATTAACATTGAGCACTTGAACACTGTGATCACCATGGCTCCCAGCCACACACACACACACACACGCACACGCACACACATACACGCTCACCCAAACACATACACACACCCACACACACACACACACGCTCACCCAAACACATACACACACACATGCACACACATGCACACACACATACGCTCACCCAAACACGCACACACCAAAACAAGAATGACAGTTCCTCAAACGAAGAAAAAAATCGTGAGATGTGCAGATTCGATACTAAACATGTCTTTCCTCTGAAATTCTGCACTTCCTGTTGAAAATCCCTGTGAGTTTTGACGTCTGATTAGTCGGCCTAACTTCAGCGAAAAGGCTTGTACAGGCAGGGTAAGGCCGGACCTATGTGCGGATTCAAATACTTTTCCGGGCTCTATTGGTCACCCACACACACACACGCTCACCCAAACACATACACACACACACATGCACACACATGCACACACACACACACACACACGCTCACCCAAACACGCACACACCAAAACACACACACACACAAGCACACACGCTCACACACACACACACACACGCACACACACACCCAAACACATACACACACACAAGCACACATACACATGCTCACACAAACACATACACATGCACACACGCACACATATCCAGTTTGCAACAGCTCATGCTGCTGTGCCAATACTTCAAGCAAAGTGCATTTACTGCATTCAGACCTTACCATGGTATGAATATGATAGCCTTATTACAGTCAAATATCACAGTGTTGATGACACATTGCGCGAGGATACCCTCCATGAATTCGGCTTGTTGGATGTGAGATCTACTGCATATAATAGAGAAGTAGTTTCAGAAGTTCTATTCTGTTTTTCATCTGCAGAACGTCCTCTTTTCTCAATAAAGAAATGTGGTTATACAGCTGCAGTGGGAGGTCAGGGCTACACAACACCCTCCAGCGTGAGTCTGACACTCTTTGCTGAAATACAGCTCCCTCAGTTCCTCAGAGTTTATCGGAGACGACATCAAGACCGTTTTTCGCGTTTGGCGAAGAGGCTGCTTGAGTAACGGTGGTGTGTGTATTAGTCCCGTGTCTTTCACTTGTTTTAGCGACTCCTGTCCTGTGCGATGAAGAGGATGCTGCCTGCACTTCTCAATCTCCTGCTGGTTTTAGCCGCAGTGTCACACGGTAAGCGTCACGGTAAAACAGTGTGGATATTTCGGACTGTTTTCCTCACGGCCGCATCGTCTGTATGAGTAAATCGGCGGATACCTGGACACGTGGATCAGGCTTGCTGTTGAAGTGCAGAATACGCTAACATTCACAGTAGGAATCTGGACATTTATGCCTGAAGTGTGGTGTTTGGAGGGTTCAAATTCAGGAAATTTTGAGAGATGCATAAAGGCATCTATTTTTGTTTTCTGTATAAAATGCATGATATAAAATGTGTATGTAATTAATTCACATTAATTTATTAATATAACTTAACGAAAAAAAATGCTACAAAATTGAACCCAACATGTTTTTATATGCCCAGGTTTTGTACCCTTTCACTCTCAACACAGAAGTGTTTAAAACAGCACATAGTGTGTCTAGTTAAGGACAACACATTGTGTGTTACTGTCAGTCATAGCTGTTAAAATTTTCTCTTTGTAATAAATCATATTTGTGTGGCTCGAAAGTAGAAACTTTGACACAAAATCTTTTGAAAAAAAACCCAAAAGTGGTGGCACAAAACGTGTTGGATATTAACATCGTATTTGAGAGTGAACAATGGTTTTGAAAGATTGAAAATAGAGGGTACAAACAAACTTTGTGGGTTCTGTTTTCTAAAATGTTTCCGCTATCTAGTGTTTTTTTTTTGTAAACTATAACAAAAAAGTAAAAAAACTATATTTAAAATCAGTCTACTGTACTTGCTTCGCTCTCATGAATGTAACGGTAAATTATTTTTTCCTCTTACTTTTAGGCACAGCAACCTTCTGCGACATCACAGAGACTAAAACATCAGTCCAATGTTACGGATCTCTGGGACGATCAGTCGTTATACATCCATTAAACACCAGTTTTGATATTTATGAATTAAAAGTCTTTTTCCAAGGAAAAGAGTTTTTCACATACAAAGCCAACAGACCACCTTATGATGGAGCCTGTCAAAAGCGCTGTCAGCTCATGAAAAATGGGACATTAAGGCTGGACCGTGTGATGAAAAGTGATTCTGGGATATATACCATTCAAGCATTTTATAAAATGGGGAATAGCAAGCCGAAAAGAAACATATCTCTGACCATTCAAGGTAAATTAATACTTTGTCTATTAAACTTGTAATATTGCGGAATAATTTATCTTAAATAATAAAATAAAAAACGACTACAGAACCTGCAACCACACTGAACCCAAGGCTGGCTGAAACTGCACATATTATTAAACACGTTAGCTGATAATTGAGCAATATAGATATTTACAGTAACTGCAACATATTCTAATTCTCTGGAAAATCCATTTGAAATGCAGTTCAGGCCAAATTTTTAGTTGAGCATAAACGGATATGAAGTGAATGGCCTTTGTAGTGTCTCCATAGAAATGACTGTTGCTGTTGACCCAACCAAAGTCCTTCCTGTTGGTTTATTTTCATTGAAGGCTATTTTAGCTTGTTTTTAATCTTGCTTGTTTCCATCCCCTTTAAGACCCGGTGTCCCCTCCTGCACTGTCCCAGCTTTGTCTGTCCCATGGAGAAATTAGGGCATCCTGCAGCAGCACCGGGGAGGACCCCCAGTACAGCTGGACTCTGAATAACAGTGCCCTGGATGGGGGGGTGGCGTTCCTCAGCAATGAGACTCAGACTGTCATACTGAGGAGGAACTTGTCTGGATCCATCACCTGTACAGCCAGTAACCGTGTCAGCAGCGAACGCACCACCCAGGAACTACACAAGTGTCCAGGTAGGATGCCCAGTGACCAGGAAGCCACATATTAAAGGCTTATTTGCTATGCAATGCTGTGAGAATTCCACAAATTAAAAATGACAATGATGATAATGACAATAATAATAATAATAATAATAATAATAATAATAATAATAATAATAATGATACTTAGTATTGATTGAATTTCACTCCTGATTTTTAAACCACTAAAGGATGAAATATCAGCTAAAAAATAAATCTATGGGCAATAAAATCCATGACAATAAGACCGCAGCCAACAGAACACATAAACAATTTTCATGAAAGAACATGGACAGCTACGAGACTGACGTTTGTGTGTTGTAAGTGTCGTCTTCCGAGTGTGGGCTATTTTTCTTTTACGTGCATATTTTTCTGAAGCACACTGCTGCTTTCTGTTCTTAGGTGCTAGAGTAGCTTTGTACAGATGTCAGACGCTCTGTTTTCCATTTGAGTGAATATGTTTCACTTTAAAAGTGTCCATTGACAAATCTTGTATGATTGTGGTATGATATGACTAGAGTAGACCTAGACTTTAACTGGTCTAAATGGCCATTAAGGAAAATATAAAAATGTGCAATTTTCACTGAATACATCATGAGGTTTACGGTATATGCATCATTTTTTACAAATCATCTTATTGATTATGAAAGATGCAGAGGTCCTATGCTGAGTGAAATGACCGCAGGCTTTTGATGCTTTATCTAACTGGATGCGCATATGAACCATCTTTTGACGCTTTAATAAAATTGCATGCATTGTTAATATTGAAATGTAGGCATATTCTATCCAACACCTGAGTAAATATTCATCAAGTAAAATACGTACACAATAAGAATCCTAATATTGCTGTTTGGATCTGCTTTAATTTGTGAAATAGTGCCCCAGTAAAAACTTTCAAAATTTTGATGTGAAACTATGATCTATGTGGGGCCCAGTAGTGTACTCTATGCAGAAGAAAATAGATTTCTTAATGGTTCCAGAAAGACTCATGTATTCTCAGACTTCCTGCGTTGCACTGTACCCCACAGGACTTGGAGCCCCTGTGAATTGTACCTTGGGCAATGGGACAAAGATAGAAGTGAGGATGAATGCCTCGTTAAGCGCCTCGTCTCTGCTAGATAACACAGAAATATTCTTTAGGGCTGGAGGGGCAGAAATGGTGTCTGCCGTCTGTACGAGTCGTCCCCACACTCCAGAAAATACTTCTGATTCCCAACAAGCTCCTCCCACTTGTGGTAAGGGACTGTTCTCGAATGATAATGTACTTATTATTAAACATGTAAGAAAGCTGAAACTGGAACAATATAGTTATTTACAGTAACTGTAGCATATTCTAATTCTCTGGAAAATCTTTTTGCAATGCAGTTCAGGCCAAATCTTTAGTTGAGCATAAGCACATATGAAGTGAATGGCCTTTGTAGGGTCTCCATAGAAATGACTGTCGCGGTTGATCCAACCAAAGTCCTTCCTTTGAGGACCACCTTAGCTCTCTTTTAATCTTGTGCGCTTCTATTCCCTTGAAGACCCGGTGTCCCCTCCCACACTGTCCCAGCTTTGTCTGTCCCATGGAGAAATTAGGGCATCCTGCTCCAGCACCGGGGAGGACCCCCAGTACAGCTGGACTCTGGATAACAGTCCCCTGGATGGGGGGGTGGCGTTCCTCAGCAATGAGACTCAGACTGTCATACTGAGGAGGAACGTGTCTGGATCCATCACCTGTACAGCCAGTAACCGTGTCAGCAGCGAACACACCACCCAGGAACTACTCAAGTGTCCAGGTAGGATGCCCAGTGATCTGGAAGCCACATATTGGAGGCTTATTTTCTATGCAATGCTGTGAGAATTCCACAAGTTAAAAATGATGATGATGATGATAATGACAATAATAATGACAATAATAATAATAATAATAATAATAATAATAATAATAATAATAAATACTTTGTATTGATTGAATTTCACTCCTGATTTTTAAACCACTAAAGCATGAAATATCAGTTAAATATAAATCTATGGGCAATAAAAACCATGACAATAAGACCGCAGCCAACAGAACACACAAACAATTTTTATGAAAGAACATGAACACTACGAGACTGACCTTTGTGTGTTATAAGTGTCGTCTTCCGAGTGTGGGCTATTTTTCTTTTACGTGCATATTTTTCTGAAGCACACTGCTGCTTTCTGTTCTTAGGTGCTAGAGTAGCTTTGTGCCGATGCTAGATGCTCTCTGTTTTCCATTTGAGTGAATACGTTTCACTTTAAAAGTGTCTGTTGACAAATCTTGTATGATTGTGGTATGATATGACTAGAGTAGACCTAGACTTAAGCTGGTCTAAGCGGCCATTAACGAAAATATAAAATATTTAAAAAAGTGCAATTTTCACTGAAAGCGTCATGAGGTTCACAGAACAAACATAATCTTTTACAAATCACCTCATTGATTATGAAAGATGCAGAGGTCCTATGCCGAGTGAAATGAATGCAGGCTTATGAGACTTTATCTAACTGGATGTGCATATGAACAATCTTTTGATGCTTTAATAAAATTGCATGCATTGTTAATATTGAAACGAAAGCATATTTATATTCTATTCAACACTTGAGTAAATATTCATCAAGTAAAATAATGTGCACAATAAGAATCCTGATATTGCTGTTTGGATCTGCATTAATTTGCGACATGGTGCCCCAGTAAAAACTTTCAAAATTTTGATGTGAAACTATGATCTATGTGGGGCCCAGTAGTGTACTCTATGCAGAAGAAAATAGATTTCTTAATGGTTCCAGAAAGGCTCATGTATTCTCAGACTTCCTGTGTTGCACTGTACCCCACAGGACTTGGAGCCCCTGTGATTTGTACCTTGGGCAATGGGACCGAGATAGAAGTGAGGATGAATGCCTCGTTAAACACCTGGTCTCTGCTAGATAATACAGAAATATTCTTTAGGGCTGGAGGGGCAGAAATGGTGTCTGCCGTCTGTACGAGTCGTCCCCACACTCCAAAAAAGACTTCCGATTCCCAAAAAACTCCTCTGACTTTT
This sequence comes from Anguilla japonica, assembly GCA_025169545.1. NCBI lineage: Eukaryota > Metazoa > Chordata > Actinopteri > Anguilliformes > Anguillidae > Anguilla > Anguilla japonica. The sequence continues at coordinate 8,398,067 of CM045885.1, read as the reverse complement.
GGTAAGGCTCCACCCAGGAACTACACAAGTGTCTAGGTAGGATGCCCAATTATCATACCATGTGTTGGAGCCTTATCTACTGTGCAATCCTGAGCACATTCCACATATGAGCATACAAAATAAAATAAAATAATAATAATTATTATTATTATTATGGTCTTGTTGCGAAAAATTTTAAATTTTTTTGTAGGTTACAAAAATTATACAAGACTTCTGTTATTGCTCGGTGCCTGTGGAGTTCTTGCCATCCTGTTTGCCACCTTGCGCATCGCCAGCAGGTACAGGGAGGGACCCAACACAGGTGAGCACAACCCCGAAACTGAACCAGCCTCTAGGGACGATAACACAAACACAGTGCTTACCATTTCATTTTCTTTCTGAAGTTAAAATAAATATACATGTACGTTTTCTGCATGGGTGATGTTTACGGTGAATTATCATGGACGATGTCATTTGTCACAGTTTTATATTTTGAATGCACTTTTGCCAGATAGATCTCATGCACTCAGGCTTGTCTTTTTCTTCCTTTTTCAGAGGAATAGGACCAGAAAGAGAGCAGACGTTTCACCCATTTTAAAGTCTCTGCACTGGCTACCTGTTTGCTTCAGAATTGATTTTAAGGTCCTTTTATTGGTTTATACAGCTCTTAATGGGCTTGGCCCTATCTATTTATCAGATTTGCTTTTAGCTTACGAACCCTCTAGAACCCTCAGGTCTTCTGGTAGTGGCCTTTTAATCATCCCTAAAGTCAGAACAAAAACCCACGGTGAGGCATCCTTTTATTACTATGGTCCACGCCTCTGGAACAGCCTTCCTGAAGACCTGAGGGCAGCAGAGAATGTTGATATTTTTAAAAGTAAACTCAAGACCTACCTTTTCAATCTGGCTTTTAATTGAGTTTTATTCATTTATTTATTTTTTTAAGGGGGGGGGGGGGGGGGGCATTGTTGTATTGTGTGAAGCACTTTGTGTTACATTTTACTTGTGTGAAAAGTGCTATACAAATAAAGTCTGATTGATTGATCGATGTGGTTCTGCCTAAAATCTATTCGCGATAATCATACTCTCTACTTTCTGTTAGGATTAGCATGTTTTACAAAGACCTCTTTCAAGCTCCGTTCTGCATTGTGCTTTACTTCCATTTTTTATTCAGTCATTAACGTCACTTGTTTGTCAGATACGTGAAGATTTACAAAAATGTGTCTTTATTGTGACCACTTTTCAAAGTTAAATGGTAAATGGACTGCATTTTATCCAAAGCGCTTTACAATTCATGCCTCTCGTTCACCCGTTCGCGCACACTCACACACCAATGGTGAAAGGCTACCATGCAAGGTTCCAATCAACTCATTGGGAGCAATTAGGGGTTAGGTGTCCTGCTCAAGGACACTTCGACACGCCCAGGGCGGGGGATTGAACCGGCAACCCGCTGACTGCCAGTCAACTTACCTCCTGAGCTATGTCGCCCCATAGTTAAGGTCATTAAGTACATTGTGTATAGTCTGAAGATGCCAAGGATGTATAATAGGTCTACCATGACTGGACTTCCATAAAATTGTCCAAGTCATACTTTTACTAGACTACTTGATCAAAGCTAGAGTGCGTTAATCCAGATGTCCAGGGAGTTTCATGAAGCACTGGCTACCAATGAGGCGTAAGGCTGACTTTGACTTTCATCCTGAAGCATTACATGGACTAGCACCAGTATATTTGTCAGATAGGCTTCAACCATACAAGCTGGGGAGATTCTTCTCTCTCAAGATGCAGGTTATCTAAGGGTCCCAAGAATTTCCAAAAACTTGACCAGCAGTAGAGCCTTTTTCCCATCAAGTTCCCCTACTATGGAACAACCTTCCAAAACATGGAAGGGAATCGGACTCTCGGTATTTTGAAGTCCAGATTAAAAACGCACCTTTTCTGTGAAGCTTATAGTCAGCTTGATAAAACGGATAGTTCCGGTCCTTGATTCTGATTGGCTGAACCGCGTTCAAAGCCGTTGTAAAATACTCTATAAACAGACACCTGTGACCGCATTACAATTTCAGTATTACTGCGCCAGTTAGTCACCCATACAATGTGGTCTGTTCGCTGTTTTCATGTCTGTGTGTTGCTTGGCAAACATTCTGCTAAATGTCGCTGAAGAACTACACTGCTTGGCGGAAGAATGATTATTTGTTATCAATAAATTACTGCATTTTTTGTTGCTGTGTGTTTATTTTATGACACCGTGCCAGGTATATGTAGTAACCGTTTTATAAAAGCAATAAGCCACGCAAGGCCATGGTTTACAGTGATTTTACAGCAGCTAAGAGGGTTTTAGACACTCCGCTAACAACGCCCCTTAGCTTTTGTAAAATCACTGTAAACCAGGGCCTCGCATGGCTTATTGCTTTAACTGTTCAGATACAGATTCACAGCCTCCTACGGGTTGTGAGGGCTTACAAAACACTGTTTCTGCATTTCTGTACTGCACACCACAGTGAAACATCATTCTGTATGATATCCCTGTATGATGTGAAACAAAAACTACTTGTAATCTATCTACCAACTCTCTGCGTCTGTCTGCTCCACCTACAGTATTAAAGAGTAGAAAATATTCTTCATTTTTTATGATGCCACTGTGATCAGTTTTAGCAAGACAAAAAAAAATGACTCATTCCAGGAAACCTTCTGCAGAATTGATAAATGATATGGATGTAGCTAAAAAGGTTCAAGTTGTCTTGTGAAAAAATAGAATGAAAAGTCATCACTTACTATATAGATTGAAGCACACGAGAACATTGCTGCACAAAAAATGTCTTTTTTAAAATAGAGAAGTGGCCCCCAGTGGTTTTATTCTGTTTTTCTCCTCTAGAACTTCCTCTTCCCTCTGGGAAGAAATGTGGTTATACGCCTTCAGTTGGGTCAAGGCAGTGCAACACTCGGTGGTGTGAGGTCGACACCATCAGTGTGCCTGACAGAGAACTGGCTAATATACAGCACCCTCAGGAAGAAACGCACAGTTTATTGGCAGTTTTTCCAAGGTAAAGTGTTTTTCCAATACAAAGAGAGAAAAAAAAACTTCTGATGGAACCTGTCAAAAGCGTTGTCAGCTCATACAAAATGGGACCTTAAGTCTGGACCATGCAATGGAAAGTGATTCTGGGATGGATACCTTTGAAGCATTTGATGGTGATGGGACAGAGTGGATTTAAAAGTGGAAGGCTGAGATCCACAGACATTTGTAACATTAGTAAGTTCTAATCCCGCTCCATTGATTTATATTATTCTCTATGGCTTGGAATGGCTGGAGTGCAGATATTACTTTTAAAAATGAGAAAATTTGCAGTTTAACAAAAGCAATTAAAGAACAATGTGAACGACGGTAAAGCATGCTTTGTACAACCTGGGGACAAACAGAACTTTTTTCATGTGCTTTTTGACTTTTCCCTTTTGACTTTCTTTACAACACGACTGTATTTATTTTATGTTTCATTTGAAGAAATAACCTTTTAGAATATTTCCGGTTCCTGCGTGATTGAGTCAGTATTTGTTCTTTTTTTAAAAAAAAAGTAAAGCTGTCGAATTTGATTATGTTATTGGTAAACATTTGTGTACGTTAATTTGAATGATTAAAAATGCTGAATAAAAAATTGTCAGATAATTGTCAGCAGCCATGAGTCTTTAATTCATCAATGTGCAACTACAAATAATTTCATTGTGATATCACTGGCATTTTGCAGACACTCTTATCCAGACTGACTTATGCAGTTTACATTGTTTTTACATGCAACTCGCTGGGGTGTGCAGAGGCAATGTTTTAGTGCGGGGGCGGGGCCTATGCACCGCCTGCCAATGATTCCGGAACACAGAGCATGTTTCTGTCCCGCGCATCATTTAAAAAAATGGCTGTAACAATTCTAAGATGCTATTCCACCATGCTTCCACTAGGGGACAATCTAAAACTGGCCACGTCAGTTTACTGAAGACGAATACCTCAATTATATGAGTAAGAGAACCCTGGCTCATGAATAATATTTGGGGTGGGAATAAACATGGTGCTCCAGAGAACCTCACAAATAGTAGAAGTATAACATTTGTTTTATTTACTTTACAAAGTTTTAGTCAAAAACATAAATCATGAGTTATAAACAAGACAAAAAGAAAGGCGACCAGTGCCACCAGTAACCTAAATCATGCAAAAAGTATGAGTGTTCCACTTCTGTCACATATGTTAGGCAATGACAATACATTTTAAATTCAACATGACATCCATCTACTTAGTTACCTTAACAGTTACCTAACCTGGGAACCTAATCTAATAGAACCTAATCTATAATAGGTAGTGTAGCAACGTCAAGAGGTAAATTAGAATATACAAAAATATAGAAAATATACACTTGTTAAAATGTACGCAACATGAAATAGGATATAGATTGTTACATTACCACAATTAACATCACAAAATGGATAACAGGAGGAGGCCAAAAAGCAGAACATGTCCTTCGAACCCCTTGAAGCCTTCTAAGCCACATATAAATCCACCCACGGACTAATGAAAAAAGGATAAAATACGCTGTCACTGTGACAGTAGGGAAGTTTCAACGCCCCCCCCCCCCCCCCCCTATACTGTACGTACAGAGAGATAAAAACTCACCACCTTCTTTCGGCTCCATGGCTTTCAACATCACAACCCGCTTGTAATCTGCAACAGAAGAAACAGCCTGAGGACATCACCCAATCAGAAACGGCGAGCAATTAACATTGAGCACTTGAACACTGTGATCACCATGGCTCCCAGCCACACACACGCACACACACACACGCACACGCACACACACACGCTCACCCAAACACACACACACACACACACACACCCAAACAAACACATACATACACACCCAAACACGCACACACACACACACACACGCTCACCCAAACACATACACACACACAAGCACACATACACATGCTCACCCAAACATACACACACACAAGCACACATACACATACACATGCACACACACACACACACACACACGCTCACCCAAACACATACACACACACACACACACAAGCACACACACACACATGCTCACCCAAACACATACACACACACACACGCACACACACACACACCCAAGCACACACACACCCAAACACATACACACACACACACACGCTCTCTCACCCACACACACACACACACACCCAAGCACATACACACATACACACACACAAGCACACATACACATGCTCACACAAACACATACACATACACACACGCACACATATCCAGTTTGCAACACCTCATGCTGCTGTGCCAATACTTCAAGCAAAGTGCATTTACTGCATTCAGACCTTTTCATGGTATGAATATGATAGCCTCATATACAGTCACATTTCACAGTGTTGATGACACATTGCGCGAAGATACCCTCTTTGAATTTGGCTTATTGGGTGTGAGATCTACTGTATATAATAGAGAAGTAGTTTCAGAAGTTCTGTTCTGTTTTTCATCTGAAGAACGTCCTCTTTTCTCAATAAAGAAATGTGGTTATACAGCTGCAGTGGGAGGTCAGGGCTACACAACACCCTCTAGTGTGAGTCTGACACTCTTTGCTGAAATACAGCTCCCTCAGTTCCTCAGAGTTTATCGGAGACGACATCAAGACCGTTTTTCGCGTTTGGCGAAGAGGCTGCTTGAGTAACGGTGGTGTGTGTATCAGTCCCGTGTCTGTCCCTTGTTTCAGCGACTCCTGTCCTGTGCGATGAAGAGGATGCTGCCTGCTCTTCTCAAACTACTGCTGGTTTTAGCCGCAGTGTCACACGGTAAGCGTCACGGTAAAACAGTGTGGATATTTCGGCCTGTTTTCCACACGGCCACATCGTCTGTATTAGTACATCGGCGGATACCTGGACACGTGGATCAGGCTTGCTGTTGAAGTGCAGAATACGCTAACATTCACAGTAGGAATCTGGACATTTATGCCTGAAGTGTGGAGTATGGAGGGTTCAAATTCAGGAAATTTTGAGAGATGCATAAAGGCATTTATTTTTGTTTTGTGTGTAAAATGCATGATATAAACATTAACATTAATTTATTAATGAAACTTCATAAATTAAGGAATCAAAACAGAACCCAAAAGATTTTTAAAATGCATGATATAAAATGTGTATGTAATTAATTCACTTTATTAATGAAACTTCATGAATGAATAAAGGAATAAAAACAGAACCCAAAAGGTTTTTTATGTACCCAGCATTTGTACCCTTTCACTCTCAACAGTGTTTAAAACAGCTCATAGCTTGTCATTTTTAACACGCTTCCCTGTCTAGTTAAGGACAGCACATGTGTGTTACTGTCAACATAGCCTGTGTTAAAAAAAGTTTCTCTTCGTAACAAATAAATTGTATACGTGTAGCTCATAACTTGTAACTTTGACACAAAACATTTTGAAAGAAAGAAAAGTAGTGGCACAAAGCATGTTGGATATTAACATCCTTTTTGAGAGTGAACAATGATTTTGAAAGATTGAAAATAGAACAAACTCTGTGGGATCTGTTTTCTAAAACAGTACTCAATGCCACTATAAAATGTTTCTGCAATCTTTTTTTTTGTGAAGAGAAACTCAAATGTGAAAAACTATATCTCAAATCAGTCTACTGAATTTGTTTCACGTCATGAATTGTGAAAATAATTATTTTTTTCCCCTCTTTTAGGCACAGCAACCTTCTGCGACATCACAGAGAATAAAACATTAGTCCAATGTTACGGAGCTCTGGGACGATCAGTCTCTATATATCCATTAAACACCATTTTTAAATATGATGAATTAAGAGTCTTTTTCCAAGGTAAAGAGTTTTTCCGATACAAAGAGAAAACCAAATCTTCTGGTGGAACCTGTCAGAACCGTTGGCAGCTCCTAACAAATGGGACATTAAAGCTGGACAATGCAATGAAAAGTGATTCTGGGATATATACCATTGAAGAAATTGATGACATGGGGATATTCCAGCTGAAGAGAAACATATCTCTGACCATTCAAGGTAAATTATTACTTTGCCTATTAAACTTGTAATATTGCAAATTAATTTATCTTACAAAATACAATAAAAAACGACTACAAAACCTGCGACTACATTGAACCCAAGGCTGGCTGAAACTGCACATATTATTAAACATGTTAGCTGAAAATGGAAAAATATTGGGATGGCAGGTATGCCATCCTGCCAAGTTACGCCTTGGCAGGGGCATGCCCCATACCTATACAGCACCGAGAGTTTGGCACTTTTCAGGGTTCCCCACAGAAATAACCACAACAGCCAAAGACACTCAGCCCTTAAAAACATTTAATTCTGTACATTCTGACCCCATTTCAACAGACAGATTTCATAAACAACTTCACATGTCCACACAATAAAGCCCCAAACTAAGGGGATTTTGCGTTTTCTCCTTCTTCTTCTCTCTTTCTTCTTCTTCTTCTTCTTCTTCTTCTTCTTCTTCTTCTTCTTCTTCTTCTTCTTCTTCTTCTTCTTCTTCTTCTTATTCTTCTTCTCATTCTTATTTTTCCTGCCGTCTATCCCACTAACAACATGTCTCCCCATTGGACATTTTACCGACATCAGCCAAATCTTCATCCTCACAACCCAATCAAAAACTCGCATGACAGCTACAAGACTGACGTTGTGCGTTATAAGTATCGTCTTCCGAGTGTGGGCTATTTTTCTTTTACGTGCATATTTTTCTGAAGCACACTGCTGCTTTCTGTTCCTAGGTGCTAGAGTAGCTTTGTGCCGATGCTAGATGCTCTCTGTTTTCCATTTGAGTGAATACGTTTCACTTTAAAAGTGTCTGTTGACAAATCTTGTATGATTGTGATATGATATGACTAGAGTAGACTTAGACTTAAGCTGGTCTAAACGGCCATTAATGAAAATACTTAAAAAAGTGCAATTTTCACTGAAAGCGTCATGAGGTTCACAGAAGAAACATAATCTTTTACAAATCACCTTATTGATTATGAAAGATTCAGGAACTACCCAGGAACTACACAAGTGTCTAAGTAGGATGCCCAATTATCATACCATGTGTTGGAGCCTTATCTACTGTGCAATCCTGAGCACATTCCACACATGAGCATAAAAAATTAAATAAAATAATAATAATTGCTGTGAAAATTTTTTTTTTTTTTTTGTAGATTACAAAAATTGTACAAGAATTCTGTTATTGCTCGGTGCCTGTGGAGTTCTTCTTGCCATCCTGTTTGCCACCTCGTGCATCGCCAGTAGGTACAGGGAGGGACCCAACACAGGTGAGCACAATCCCGAAACTGAACCAGCCTCTAGGGACGATAACACAAACACTGTGCTTACCATTTCATTTCCTTTCTGAAGTTAAAATAAATATACATATACGTTTTCTGCAAGGGCAATGTTTACGGTGAATTATCATGGACGATGTCATTTGTCACAGTTTTATATTTTGAATGCACTTTTGCCAGATAGATCTCATGCACTCAGGCTTGTCTTTTTCTTCCTTTTTCAGAGGAATAGGACCAGAAAGAGAGCAGACATTTCACCAATTTTAAAGTCTCTGCACTGGCTACCTGTTTGCTTCAGAACTGATTTTAAGGTCCTTTTATTGGTTTATACTGCTCTTATTGGGCTTGGCCCTATCTATTTATCAGATTTGCTTTTAGTTTACGAACCCTCTAGAACCCCCAGGTCTTCTGGTAGTGGCCTTTTAATCATCCCTAAAGTCAGAGCAAAAACCCACGGTGAGGCATCCTTTTATTACTATGGTCCACGTTTCTGCAACAGCCTTCCTGAAGACCTGAGGGCAGCAGAGAATGTTGATATTTTTAAAAGTAAACTCAAGACCTACCTTTTTAGTCTGGCTTTTAATTGAGTTTTATTCATTTATTGTTTTTTTTTTTTTTTTTTTTAAGGTGGGGGGGTGCATTGTTGTATTGTGTGAAGCACTTTGTGTTACATTTTACTTGTATGAAAAGTGCTATACAAATGAAGTCTGATTGATTGATTGATGTGGTTCAGCCTAAAATCTATTCGTGATAATCATACTCTCCACTTTCCGTTAGGATTAGCATGTGTTACAAAGACCTCTTTCAAGCCCCGTTCTGCATTGTGCTTTACTTCCATTTTTTATTCAGTTATTAACATCACTTGTTTGTCAGATATGTGAAGATTTACAAAAATGTGTCTTTATTGTGTCCGCTTTTCAAAGTTAAATGGTAAATAAAAGCGCTTTACAATTCATGCCTCTCATTCACCCATTCACACACACTCACACACCAATGGTGAAAGGCTGCCATGCAAGGTTCCAATAAACTCATTGGGAGCAATTAGGGGTTAGGTGTCCTGCTCAGGGACACTTCGACACGCCCAGGGCGGGGGATTGAACCGGCAACCCGCTGACTGCCAGTCAACTTACCTCCTGAGCTATGTCGCCCCATAGTTAAGGTCATTAAGTACATTGTGTATAGTCTGAAGATGCCAAGGATGTATAATAGGTCTACCATGACTGGACTTCAATAAAATTGTCCAAGTCATACTTTTACTAGACTACTTGATCAAAGCTAGAGTGTGTTAATCCAGATGTCCAGGGAGTTTCATGAAGCACTGGCTACCAATGAGGCGTAAGGCTGACTTTGACTTTCATCCTGAAGCATTACATGGACTAGCACCAGTATTTGTCTGATAGGCTTCAACCATACAAGCTGGGGAGATTGTTCTCTCTCAAGATGCAGGTTATTTAGGGGTTTCAAGAATTTCCAAAAACTTGACAATCAGTGTAGAGCCCTTTTCCCATAGAGGTCCCCTACTATGGAACAACCTTCCAAAACATGGAAGGGAATCGGACTCTCAGTATTTTGAAGTCCAGATTAAAAACGCACCTCCGCTGTGAAGCTTATAATCAGCTTTATAAAACGGATAGTTCCGGTCCTTGATTCTGATTGGCTGAACCATGTTCAAAGTCGTTGTAAAATACTCTATAAACAGACACCTGTGACCGCATTACAATTTCAGTATTACTGCGCCAGTTAGTCACCCATACAGTGTGGTCCGTTCGCTGTTTTCATGTCTGTGTGTTGCTTGGCAACCATTCTGCTAAATGTCGCTGAAGAACTACGTTGCTTGCCGGAAGAATTATTATTTGTTATCAATTAATCATTGCATTTTTTGTTGCTGTGTGTTTATTTTATGCAACTGTGCCAGGTATATGTAGTAACCGTTTTATAAAAGCAATAAACCACGCAAGGCCGTGGTTTACAGTGATTTTACAGCAGCTAAGAGGGTTTTAGCCACTCCGCTAACAACGCCCTTTAGCTTTTGTAAAATCACTGTAAACCACGGCCTCATGTGGCTTATTGCTGTAACTGTCCAGATACAGATTCACAGCCTCCTACGGGTTGTGAGGTCTTACAAAACACTCTTTCTGCATTTCTGTACTGCACACCACAGTGAAACATCATTCTCTATGATATCCCTGTATGATGTGAAACAAAAACTACTGGTAATCTATCTACCAACTCTCTGCGTCTGTCTGCTCCACCTACAGTATTGAAGAGTAGAAAATATTCTTCATGTTTTATGATGCCACTAAGATCAGTTTTAGCAAGACAAAAAAATGACTAATTCCAGGAAACCTTCTGCAGAATTGATAAATGATATGCACGTAGCTAAAAAGGTTCAAGTTGTCTTGTGAAAAAATAGAATGAAAAGTCATCACTTACTATATAGATTGAAGCACACGAGAACATTGCTGCACAAAAAATGTCTTTTTTAAAATAGAGAAGTGGTCTCCAGTGGTTTTATTCTGTTTTTCTCCTCTAGAACTTCCTCTTCCCTCAGGCAAGACATGTGGTTATACGCCTTCAGTTGGGTGAAGGCAGTGCAACACTCGGTGGTGTGAGGTCGACACCGTCAGGGTGCCTGACAGAGTACTGGCTAATATACAGCACCCTCAGGAAGAAACGCACAGTTCATCGGCGACTACATTAAGACCGTTTGTCATGTTGACGAAGACGCGATATTCGTAACGGCGGTGTGCGTACCTGTACCGGACCTCTGTCCCTTGTTTTAGCGACTCCTGTCCTGTGCGATGAAGAGGATGCTGCTTGCTCTTCTCAAACTACTGCTGGTTTTAGTGGCAGTGTCACGCGGTAAGTGTCACGGTAACAGTGTGGATATTTCGGCCTGCTTTCCATAACGGCATTTATTTTTGTTTTGTGTAAAGAATGAATGATATAAAATGTGGATATAATTAATTCACATGAATTTATTAATTAATGAATAAATAAAGGAATAAAAACAGAACCCAAAAGGTTTTTTATGTACCCAGCATTTGTACCCTTTCACTTTCAACAGTGTTTAAAACAGCTCATAGCTTGTCATTTTTAACACGCTTCCCTGCCTAGTTAAGGACAGCACGTGTGTTACTGTCAGCATAGCCTGTGTTAAAAAACGTTTCTCTTCGTAACAAATAAATTGTATATGTTTAGCTCATAACTTGTACCTTTGACACAAAACATTTTGAAAGAAACAAAAGTAGTGGCACAAAGCATGTTGGATATTAACATCCTTTTTGAGAGTGAACAATGATTTTGAAAGACTGAAAATAGAACTCTGTGGGATCTGTTTTCTAAAACAGTACTCAATGCCACTATAAAATGTTTCTGCAATCTTTTTTTGCGAAGTGAAACTCAAATGTGAAAAACTATATTTCAAATCAGTCTACTGAATTTGTTTCATGTCATGAATTGTGAAAATTTTTTTTTCCTCTTTTAGGCACACCAACCTTCTGCGACATCACAGAGAATAAAACATCAGTCCAATGTTACGGAGCTCTGGGACAACCAGTCTTTATATATCCATTAAACACCAGTTTTAAAATTGATGAATTACAAGTCTTTTTCCAAGGTAAAGACTTTTTCCGATACAAAGAGAAAACCAAAACTTCCGGTGGACCCTGTAAAAACCGTTGTCAGCTCCAAACAAATGGGACATTAAAGCTGGACGATGCAATGAAAAGTGATTCTGGGATATATACCATTACCGCATTTGATGACATGGGGACAAGCAAGCTGAAAAGAAACATAACTCTGACCATTCACGGTAAATCATTACTTTGTCTATTAAACTTATATTATTGCAGATTAATTCATCTTAAACAATAAAATCAAAAAACAACAAAAACTGCATCCAGATTGAACCCAGCCCAGGATTAATGACTGGCTGACACTGTATCTATTACTTAACATATTTGTGGTTGAAACTGAAACAACACAGTTATTGCAGTAATTATAATATACTCATCGGCCACTATATTAGGTACACCTATTTAATACCAGGTAGGAAACCCATTTGCCTCCAGAACATACTGAATTATTTCAGGCATGGTGCTGGAAACATCCCTTTGTCATTTTGATCCATGTGACTCGATAGCATCACACAGCTCCTACAGATTTTTTGGCCACACATTCTTGCTTCGAACCTCCCTTTCCACCTCATCCCAAAGGTGCTCTATTGGACTGAGATCTGAGGACTGTACAGGCCATTGGAGTAAACTGAAATCATTGGCATGTTCGTGGGAAACCAGCTTGAGATGTGTGCTTTGGCACAGTGTCCATTTTAAAAAAGGGTAGGCTGGCCAGAAAAGGGATGATAAAGTATGATTAAGTATTCTGTGGCATTCAAATGGAGTTCAAAGGGCCTTGTGTGCCAACGAAACATTCCGCACACCATTACACCACCACCACCAGCCTGCACCACTGACACAAGGCAGGATGGATTCATGGATTCATGGATTCATGCTGTTCACGGCAAATTCTGACCCTACCATCTGCTCTGCGTGGCAGAAATCGAGATTCATAGCAACGGTCTGTTATTCGGAAATGTCAGAACGTGGAATAGCCTGAAGTGACCAATCAGAATCAAGAATTTAACGAAGCCATGCGATAAAGCAATGTAAATATGCCTGAAATGCCTTTGATGATGTTTATTTCTCTCATTGTGTTCTTATGCTCAGTCCCCTTAATTGCTGACTGCAGCTGTAGCTATGATTGCCGATGTGTTCCGTATTCTGTGCACCACTGTGTTGCAATGCCAGTGACAGCTGCTGTTTGAATGACAACCGAAGCCTCTGAAAAGACAAAGTGAGAGAGACGGTGTACATTAAGATTCAAGATTCAAGATTAACTTTATTGTCCCACAAAGTGGAAAATTTGGCTTGGGCTCTCACCCACGCTGCAGCCGTAAAAGACAAACGTTCCACATATAAAAAACATACGAAGATGTTGACGAATAAAAACATACAGCATACACCTAAAAGCACCTATCGGCAAACAGAAAAACAAACACATCTATAAAAGCAAAGATGTGCACAAATCCCTTCAATAAAAACAAAGATCCTCCAGTGTCCATCCTGGCCTCTTGATGCTCTCATAAATGTGTAATCTTGGTTCTCCTCAGGATCACGAAAGGACGTAGTGCTTCCTGTGGTGCTCGGAGTTTTCTTGTTACTTATGGCACTGCTATTGGGGACATGCTACCTCTACAAGAAGAAGCAAAAACAAGCAGCGACAAGTCAGAGAAGTTTGGGTGAGGAGTGTCCTTTGCTGTGCTGAAACGAATACGCATATCGCTGACCTTTTGAATATCACTTTACTATCGCAATGAATATCTCTCCGGCCTCTTGAGCATGGCTTCTGTACCTTCCTGGTGATATCGCATTTTCTCCACAACATTCTCAGCGGTTGTTCCTCGATCTGGATGAGATTGCCTGCGAAATGATTGTAATGCAATGTAATGTAATGCGACTAATGTAATGCAATGAAATATATCGTAACGTAGTGTAACGTCAGGCGCAATGTAATATAATATATAATGTAATGCCACATGACATACTGTAATATAATTCAATGTCACGACGTAATGCAATGCACTGTATTATATAACGTGATGTAATGCAATGCAACGCAACATAGCGTAACGTGTCGTAATGCAAATGTAATGTCGCTCCCCAGTTGACAGGTGTGAGGATCCCCAGGAGTTGGTGTACTGCCAGGTGCAAGTGGTCAAGAAAAAGGAACGCCCAAAAAAGCAGGAGCAGGACCCGCAGGTGGTCTACGGTGAGGTGAAAGTGTCCGGCGACTCTAAGGCCATCAGACACACACCCAATGAGCAGGCAGACACGATATACTCCGGCATCCGCACGTAGGTCCGGCCAATCACAGAGCGGGCCTTACCCTGCCTGTACAAGCCTTTCGCTGAAGTTAGGCCGAGTAATCAGATGTCAAAATTCACAGGGATTTTCAACAGGAAGTGCAGCATTTCAGAGGAAAGACATTTTGAGGAACCTTCATTTTTTCCCCAGTCTGCTGCATTGGATGGTTTGTGTTGTGCAACACAGAGACCAGTCTGTTACCCAATTCTTTTCTGTAGTCACAGCATGGCCACATGACAGCGGAACCCTAAGGTCCACGCGCATTTTTAATATTAATAAAACATGCATTGATTTATATTATTCTCTAATTATAAATAAAACATACACGTGGGAAGTTACTGTTGGCTATGTTTTTACCCCTTTATTGCTTGTAAAGTACAGCAGAAATAATCATTTATAGACTGAGTTTGAGCAGAGTACATTTTGTATGAATTCTCCTTTTTTTTTTTTTTACAAATGCTTTGTAACTTATTTGGATGGCACAAATGAAAAACAGAGAGACTGGTTGATTGCATTTGTATTTTTCTATAATTGTATTTCATATCTCATTTATTCTGAATTAAAAGTACAATGTCTTAACTTGTGTATTTCTGATAATCTATTTCATCGGGGTGAGCAGCTTATATATACACTGTATATGAAAGAACAGGGCGTTGCAATGGCTTCTCTGAGTTTTAGATCAGGATTCACCACAATGGATTCACCATCTCCAGCTCTGCACCCCCAGGAAAGGGACTGCCCCTGCTATGGCACTGGACGAAAGCAGCGTGCCAAATCAAAATATGTGTGCTATACTATAGTCTATTTCTTAACAGAGACCCCCCCCCCCCCCCCCCCCCCCCCCCCCCCCCCCCCCCCCCCCCCCCCAAAAAAAAAGATAAATAAAAATAATATAAATATATATGTATCAAAAGAAAAATAATTTCTCAGCTACCAATCTTTTACCCTACCTACACAACATACACGGTCTTTCACGGTCTAGTTCTGGATGTTCTTTCAATCTCTGCGGGCGTGAGCACGGTGATGTCACACAGAAAGGTGGAAAGACTTCCTCGGGAGCATACATCGACATACATACCCTTCGCCATGGGCCCAGTTTGAAGCCGCTTCGCTCGTCTCCTCTAATACTGGGATGTTGGAGGGAGAGAGGACGCAAAGATCGGTGTCGGCGACGGAGTGTAGCACAGTGGGTAAGGAACTGGGCTTGTAACCGAAAGGTTGCAGGTTCGATTCCCGGGTAGGACACTGCCGTTGTACCCTTGAGCAAGGTACTTAACTGAAATTGCTTCAGTATATATCCAGCTGTATAAATGGATACAATGTGAAAATGCTGTGTAAAAGTTGTGTAAGTCGCTCTGGATAAGAGCGTCTGCTAAATGCCTGTAATGTGTCCTCCCCCCTCAGACTGGATATTATGAAACCTGTTTTTTTTTTTTTTTTTTTTAAGCGAAGAGCTCTATCTATAGTGTGTTTTACACAGTGCTGCAACAGCGCGTTGCCTTGCGACGTGCGTCAACGTGTCACATTGTTTTTATTTCTTCCTCCTGAGAGAAGGCAGGGGCTCTTCCAAGCCGTGCAGAGAACGAAAGCCTGTTTTAAGATTACATTACGTTTTATCTGGAAGATGATTTCTACCAAAGCGGCATACGGCAACTACGTACCGAAGTTCTTTGGGATAAAAGATAATCAGTCATCCATGGCCATGAACATTAAGCCTTGTTGACAAAGTAAGAATTGGCAACAAAGTCAGTAACGTTATGCCAACGACCAAAACCAGAAGTGAGGCATGGTTACTAGAAAGTGCTAGAAGCGCCAGAATATTAAAATACAAGTGTTACACGAAAGTGATACTACATTGGGGCTAGCCCCACCGCAGAGGAGTAGCATTAGAATAATTAAGAGCCATCATACAATTTTTCTTTGAAAGGAAATAAACTATTTAGGACAACGGTTCACAGCATTCACAGTTTTATTGACGTGCAAAGCTGGCTTGCTCGTGATGTACAAAATGTTATTTTTATTATCAAAGCCAGGCAAACACCACATTTACACAATTTCTACCACTTCTCTATATAAGGACATAATTCAGATGGCAGTTTAGGGGAGACTACTCTGAAAGTGTAGTTGTGAAAGCTACCACTTACTTCACACCGAAAGGAACTGGACAAGAGTAAAGCCACCCAAAAGAGGAATTATCAATGATCAAATTATCATTATCATGTTCCCCAGACCTGCGACAGATTGGCGGCCTGTCCAGGGTGTATTCCTGACACATGCCCAGTGCATGCTGGGATAGGCTCCAGCACTCCCCGCGACCCCGACCAGGAATAAGCGGGTATAGATAATGGATGGATGGATAGATGGATGTTCATGACGCAGACATGACGCATGTGTGACTAATGCCTTCCTCTTGCATGACTGTACAGCTTAGCAGGAAGAGCCTGCAATGTGTGGCAATTGGCAGTCAACAGTTGCCAACTATAGTGGGGCAAAGTGCTTCTCACTGATCACGGTTAGTGGCGAGAGAGAGAGAGAGAGAGAGAGAGAGAGAGAAGGCTGTGTTTTCTCAAAGTTTGTAAAAATACAGTATATATATTTTAGGGCCCAAAAGTAGTAATAAGTACACCTGAAAATTGCACAAAAAGTAATTAATTACTACAGCCACTATACAAGTTTTAATGTAGTTGAACTACCAGCAAATTGCTGCAAAATGTAATTAAAATACTAGTTCAACTACATGTAGTTAAACTACTCCCCAACACTGTCAGATGGTCCTAGGGGAGGTGTCACAACAAATTTGATCCGGGCTTCAAAGATGATGTAATGACACTCTAAAGCTGCTGATATTAGGCCCATGTGATGTACTTAAAGTTCTGTGACAGGGGCGATATAGCTCAGGAGGTAAGACCGATTGTCTGGCAGTCGGAGGGTTGCCGGTTCAAACCCCGCCCTGGGCATGTCGAAGTGTCCTTGAGCAAGACACCTAACCCCTAACCTCTAACTGCTCTGGCGAATGAGAGGCATCAATTGTAAAGCGCTTTGGATAAAAGCGCTATATAAATGCAGTCCATTTACCAGTCCATTCTTTTGCGTGCCTTGCACCGTTATTTAATAAAAGTCAACGTGTTGAGAAACACATTAATGCTCTCTATTTCTACTTAGCTTATATTCTGAACATCATTGAGAAAAGCAATGCCTGTGCACTTTGCATTATCTTTGAGTATTTACGATTTGAATAAACCCTGATTATGTAACATACTGCCACCCTAGAGTTTTTCATCCTTGATCCCGAAGACACGAGAAAGGATGCTGTATCCTTTCTCAGCCACCAGGGGGCATAATAGACTGAAAAAAAAAACAAGGCTGCCAAGTGTGGCTCACAAACTCAGTCCTGGGGATCACTGTATGTCCACCACACAGTTGTAAACGCAGTTGCAATCCCAGATTTTTCCTGTTAATTGAAAAATGGTGATAAGTGGTGTTTTTAATGTTTAGGGGGATTATTTTCCCTCTTAATCCACATTGTGTCAGAAATAGCCATACACACTATGAAGAATAAACATGTGATGTTCACATTGTTTATTGTGCTCCCTTGCACACAGTTACATAATAAGCATAATAAAAAATGTTTAAATAATCAAATTAAAGACTGAGGTGAATAAATTGGCTCATAATTAGGTTGTTGAACATACAGTTAAAGTTTTTTCATCATTTTTTCCTTAAACTTATGAACACAATGCAGATTTAGCTCTATTACACTGCATAGTTATTTCTTACACAATGTAGTTAAGAGGGAAAATAATCCCTCTAAACATGAAAAGCATAATTAATAAAAATTAACATTTTGTTAAAATTCTGGGATTGCAATTATTCTTGCAACAAAAAGGAGCATACACAGTTGTCCACCAGGACCGAGTTCGAGAACCACTATTATACAGAATAAAATGCACGTGAAGCATGTGAAAAGCACTTTTTTGATAGTGCTTTTGAGGTGTATAGGCACATACACTGAGTCAGTGGTCGAAGAGCTAACATTAGCAGTGCAGCTTCAATGGTGATTTTTAGAACTTGGCGAGGTGTGTAGCCATGTAGCAAATAGAAACAAAGAAGCGAAGAGAACTCGGAACGGAAGCATTGAGCCTGAGGGTGTTCTGAGTGTTTTGTGATGTCATAGAACAACGCCCGTCTTTGTTCTCTCACGGTCACCGGCTCTGTTGCTCTGTTGCTTCTTCTGCAGTCCTGAAGACCTGGGTTCTTCCATCCGGTCCTGAGTCTTCGGAGCATGGCTGCATGGGCCCAGATTCGGCTCGCGATTCTCCTGCTGTCTGGTCTCCATCACCTTGGACGACGTGAGTCTGTGCCTCCTTTACCAGGGGGGCCAAACCCTGGTCCTGGGGAGCCAAAGGATCTGCTGGGTCTTGTTTTCACCTCAAATTCAACAACCGCTTAGGCCAAAGAAACCAGGTGAGATGTTAGTTAACTGCGTAATCAGCTGGTTTAATTGATCAATTAAGTGCCGAGTAAAAACAAAAACCAGCAGACCCTGCGGCTCTCCGGAACCTGGGTTGGCCACCCCTGCCCTTTACTATGTGATGTTATCTCTCAATCTCACACTGCCTATTTTTTTTACATTGATTTGATTTATTGAGCCTTAATAGCTGATGTGCAACACATTCATTTAGCCTGCTTGAATTCAGAATGTGAATATGTGGGTTATTTCAGAATTCACTGCTTCCTCAAGAAGTAAAAGTAGGCTACCTACTGAAAGGTGTAGACCAGGCATGTGGTAGGTGTATAACTGGCAGCATCATGTGGACACGGCCATCAGAAAAAAATAGCATAGCCTGGATCGAGAAGCAAAGTTCTGAAGATCACATTTCTGTTCACATTATCGTTGTTTTTTCTCTCTCTCTCTTTTTCTTTTTCCACCAGCCTGCGAGGAGACATTTGTGGAGCGCGTGGTCTTCGGCAGAACCGGGCAAGAGTCGGTTTCGCTGCCCTTGCAGGTTAAGAATTCTTCCGAAATGTCCACGGTGCTCTGGGCGAGGGGGAACAGTGTGGTGGCGAGGGTGAGGCACGGCGACATCACGGTTTCAGGCGACAGGACCAGCGTCTCCATCAACGGGACCCTGCGGCTGCGCGACGTTCAGAAGGGCGACGGCGGAGCCTACAGCGTGGAGGGGCACGACAGCTCGGGGAGCTGCGCGTTCAGAGAGCACGTTTGGCTGGAGGTGCGAGGCGAGTACCGATTCTCCCCCCCCCCCGTGGCAAAACGCAGCGGGGAAAACTGTACGATCTTTAACGAAATTTAACACGAAGAAGAGCACACGAAAGGGGGTGTACGGCAGACGAAGCTCGTGACGTAGGCATATCCTTCATCTCTGGTAGCAAAACTTGCACGCTTGTCTGAAATTACGCTTTTCTACATTTTTTTTTTAAACTAAAGATATATATATATATATATGTGTGTGTGGATGGAAATAGACTCAATTCAAAAGTGTAATAAATGCTTCGATGAAATGGTCACTCGGTCGGCTGACGTCAGTTTTATCGACTGACCTTTTTGGGAATGCGGCTTTCGTTCCAGACCCCGTCTCTCGCCCCGCCGTGTCCGTGGTCTCCTGCGAGTGCGGGCGAGTGAGCCTCAGGTGTGCGGTGGAGAGGGGGGATAACGTGTCCTTCGGGTGGGCTGTCCCGGGGGGGTCCGCGAACGCCAGTCTCGGCGGGGGCGCCCTGCTCTCCGTGGAGGACGGCGATCGGCGGGAGCTGGTCTGCGTGGCCAGCAACGGGGTCAGCGCGGAGACCAGCGACCCCCTCAAACCCGACTGTCCCGGTGAGAAGAGGGGGCGCCTGCGTTCGCAGTGAATTCATTGAACCTCGAATCGCGGTCTTGAGAAAAAGCACGAGAGCTCAGTCGTGACAATTCTAGCGCCAAGGTTCTTCGGGCAAAAAAATTCAAGCATTCCTTTTGTTCAGTGAGCAATCAGAAATGGACTAATAGTGATGTTACGTTTCTATACTAAATATTTTAAACAGTTCTTGTTTGGGATGTGAACTGTATTATATCAATAATGGGAATTTGAAAGTAAGGTATTTTTAAAAATCACATTAGATGTTATTGTTGCCTTTTTAGCTTCCAAATTAGTGCAGAGATATTAATTTAGTGCTCAATAAATGCTTCGGAAATATGTTAAAGATTATGGTTTACCATTCATGAACTGACACCTGGAAAAAAAGTCTGTTAATTTAGGTTAACCTGGGGGAATTTAATGCTTCCGGCATGTCAACAAAAATATCCAAAATATATATGAGATTTTAACACTTTTTTCAGAGGCAATTAACCAAGGTACCAGTCAAATTATAGTCATGCACATAATATATTAAATATAAATATTTGCGGTTTCCCTCATTCTCTTGATTTGTTTTATCAGATGCCGTAACACCATATCAGGACTCATCTGAAACAGAGGCAACTGAAGGTCAGATATCTAATGTAATTTACAGTGTGTTCTATTATGCAGTGGTAACTTATTCTTTTTATTGCATGCTCTGGCCAGTACGTATATTTATTTTTGGACTGATGTCAAAAGAAATGTCCCGGAATGGCACATTTTTGGAGAGGTGCATGAGGTTTATTTTACCCCACCTGCATGTTCTGCCTTACCCGGAGCAAAGGATGTGAACCGGCTTGATTTAATTAACTTTTCAGCTGTGCAAATGTTTTATCTGTAAAATTATGTAGTCTGTTTATGCATCTGCTAATTGCCTGCAATTACCAAAAAATACATGTGTATAGACGGGCATCAGTATTTCAGTATGGCCATTACAGTGTTTGGTATTTGTTCAGTGTTCAGATTCTAAAAGGTAAATCTACATCATAGCAGAATGGATCTGGATATTCTGAAATTATATTCAGAATATGGAGCTCCCTGATTCTTTTTATTTATTTATTTATTTATTTATTTATTTATTTATTTATTTTTGTAGGTTACAAAAATTATGCAAGACTTCTTCAGTTATTTCTCGGTGCCTGCGGAGTTCTTCTTGCCATCCTGTTTGCCATCTTGTGCATCGCCAGCAGGTACAGGGAGGGACCCAACACAGGTGAGCACAATCCCGAAACTGAATCAGCCTCTAGGGACGATAACATGAACACCGTGCTTACCATTTTATTTTCTTTCTGAAGTTAAAATATACATTTTATATATATATATTAATATATATTAAAATATACATTTAATATATATTTTTATTTAAGGGTGGTGTTTGCTCTGTTGCGGTAGAGTGGCAGTATAGTGCAACCTGCATTGCTTCAGTGTTTATCCAGCTGTATAAATGGACACTATGTAAATGTAATGATAAGACATGTAAATGTATGTAAATCATTCTTGATAAGAGTGAATCACCATGTAAATCATTATCGATAAGAGTGAATCAATATGTAAATCATTCTCAATAAGAGGGAATCACTATGTAAATCATAATCGATAAGAGTGAATCGTTGTGTAAATCATTCTTGATAAGAGTAAATCACTATGTAAACCATTCTCGATAAGAGTGTTCTAAAATGGCTGTAATTAAATGTCATAGTGAAGTTTATCGTGGTTCTCCTGAATCTTCTAGTACTGTCTCATGTGTCATAGTTTTCTGTTTAGCATTTAGCCAGGTTGACTGTATGTGTTCAGACTTGTCTGTCTGCTTTTGTCAGAGCGTGGTCCATCTCCGGAGGAAACTGACGTGGTTTATGCTCAGGTCCGCATTACGAACAGAGACAAATAAGGTACCCCTGGAGAAGGATGTGGTTCAGCCTAAAATCTATTCACAATAATCATACTCTCCACTTTCCATTAGGATTTGCACGTGTTGCAGAGAACTCATTCAAGCCCCGTTCTGCATTGTGCTTTACTTCCATTTTTTATCCAGTTATTAACATCACTTGTTTGTCAGACATGTGGAAATTTACAAAAATGTGCCTTTATTGCATCCACTTCTCAAAGTCAAGGTCAAAGTACCTTGTGGGTAGTCTGAAGATGTCAAGGATACTTAGCACGTTCACAGTGAATGGACTTCCATAGGATTGTGCAAGTCATTTTTTTTTACTAGACTGCTGTACCTGATCAGTGCTAGAATGTGTTTATCCAGATGCCTCGGGATTTCATGAATATTTTATCAACTTGACATGTAGCAGAAAGTCTGGATTCACTCAACAATTGTTCACAACCTTGACTTATAAATAAATGTATATAAATAAAATAAGTTTTTTACAGTGCAAACATACAGTTTTCCTTAATTTTGTAATTATTGAACTCAACACATTGTTGTTATTAAAAATAATAAAATCTATGCATTGAAATGTGATTCAGAGTTAAGGGCAAATGTCCAAGAAATCCAGGCTGAATTCATATTTTGGGTTTGTCAGTTTCAAAAGTTTTTATGTTAAAACATCTCATTAAAAAAAAAGAAACAGGGCAAATGGCATATCATGACCTTCTGTTGGCCAGACAGGTCAAATTGCTGATGCACTGTGCATGTACATCATCGATTGTGCTATAAGTATCAGGTCATTCAGTCAAACGTGGGTTTCTGATGGAAACAACAGGTATGACTGTTACACTGCTATGTCTACTGCATGGTAGATGCTCCCCATGCCAAAAATGGACTGAAACATGATTCCTGACTTGACTGAAACAGCCTGTGAAACAGCCTTGAGAAAACTGGTTCTCACGGAGAGTGTCTTTCTAAATTCTAAACTCCTATCTCTAAATTAAAGTCACATGCAATCGGCAACATTGACCTCAATGCAATGCTAACGGAATGATGGAAACAGGCGCTGCTGTTGCTATTGCTGTTTCTACAATGAGCACACGTCTGCACAGTCCACAAAGCCATCTATTCTAATTCAAAAACAGCTCAAACAACCGCAAGGTTGATTCTGTCTTTAACACTTCAGCGCATCCCTCCGAACCTTCCATTTGCTTGTGTGTGTGTGTGGTTGAGGGTGCTTTTTTAAGCTATGTGTAGTTGCGATGTGACAAGTCGATAAGTCACCGTGGGACAGGTGAGTGAAAGTGTCACATGACTTCCTGAGTGAGCATTGCCATTTATATTTTAGGTATTCAGCAGGCTGTTTCACACAGAGTGACACACGTAGTCACATAGCTCACACACAATCCAGTAAAGAGCTAGGTCTTTTCTGAAGAAATTCAGGTAACTTCCATTACATTACGTTACTGGCATTTGGCAGACGCTCTTATCCAGAGCGACGTACAACAAAATGTGTAACCATAACCAGGAACAAGTGTGTTGAAAACCCGTGATAAAACACTAAATTGCCTAAAATGCCCCCATATAAATAAAATGTGATTGATTGATAGTTGTCACAAAATAAATTAAAAAACACCATAAAGTATGGCTGGAGAATTCGATTTTTTTTTAAAACACGCGTTTTAAAAGGGTTACGCTTCTTACCTCATGTCTGTGCCCCCCCCCCTCGGGCCATGTGTCAATGACATGGCCCGACATGCACAGTGAATTAATGTCCTGTAGGCTCCACTGAATCACAGCCAAATGTGTAAAGACACTCACACCGTGTCCGTGAAACAAATCAACAAATCAAAGCCGTTGGCTATTTGCTGGGCTACCAATCAGAAGTGGATTTTATTTGCATACATAATGACCAGGCTGTAGCTGGCCTCTCTCATCTCTTTTGTGTTTAGACACGACATACTTCACATTATAAGGCAAATAAATAAAATAATAATAATTTTTCATTTTTTGTTTTTTCTGTTTTCATTTCATGTACTGTATACTTTTAAGGTGAATGTCGCTCGGTGCTCGAGAAGGCATGTGCAGAGGTAAGGTGCAGAAGCAGTCACGATCGTGGAGGCTGAGGGTTTCTCTGCAGCTGACCACATCTGATGGCCACGATGAGATTATTTTTTAATACATCTGAGAAACCATGCAGCCAGTCCCTCACTGTCACCCCAACCCCCTACATGCACACACACTTGGTGATGAATTTTTAAAAAACAACAGCGCTTGACGTGAGACGGTAGCCATTACGCGCAGCCAGAGTTCAGATGCATCAGCATGCATCCGCTCCCCACTGCGTACTATCTGCAATTAATGAAAAGGGTTGCCTTTCACATCATGGGTCTGCATATCTGTGCGCAACATGGTAAATCAGATTTATTTTTCGCTCAGATGAATTACTACTGTTAAAAGTTAATAAAACTTTTCAGTGGTTAGCAGCTGTTAGTACATACGTGAAACACTCGAGCTGCAAGCTGCAATAATGAAAGAGCTGCAAAATATGATAATTATAATAATAATAATTATTATTTTTATATATTTATTGTTATGATGATGATGATGATGATGATTATTATTATCAAAGCCACTGGCGTGTTTTTGTTTTGGACAGCTCTCTTCTAGAGATCTTTCTATGATGAAAAGCCATTTCTTTTTAAAATATTGGTTTTCAATAATGATATTTTATTTTATAAAGTCGTTGTATAAATTAGATTCCAAGTAACACGTGTCTTATTCCTAATTTAGTCATGGCACAGAACTCACCCAGAGAATTCAGACAAGTTGGGGACACCATATTTTTGCATCCTGCCAGGACAAGGGCAGACGTCAGCGATGTTCGTTGGAAAAAATCAAATGGAAAAACTTTTAAGTTACATTGTGGGAGTGAATGTGAGATTTTTGAGAATGGATCCCTGCTAATCAAAACAGCCAGTAAAAATGACACAGGAAATTATACTGTGGAATCGTTTGACTATTCTGGCCAAATGATTTCAAGAACTGGCATTGAGCTCATCATAATAGGTATGATTTTAAAATGTTGCTTATCTTGAAAAAACTTGAGGTTTTCTATCTTGCCCCCTCCATTCATACTGATGACCAATACTGAAGTAATGAATCATGTGACACTGAATTATTTGGATTTTGAATTGTGCCTTAAACAAAAAACCTGATGTGGGATTAGTGACTATCCTAGATAACATTTACTGTCCTTCTCTAACAGCAAAAGGCAAATAACCAGAATTATTAGAAAAGGGCCCAAGAACCAAGCATGCATTTTCCAACTGTCCTTTAATGGTATTTGTTTTTGGCCGAACTTTACTGCCTCTATGCAAGCCACTGTAAAATGCTTTGCCATTACTGTGAAATACAATAGCACGCAGCTTGCAGAAACCTGAGATTGACCATACCTTGACATTGACCACAACCACCTCGGTTTCCTGTTTTCAATATTGTATGCGTGCTCCCAGGTCACCGCCAGTATCATGCACTGTGCAAATGGCCGGTAGAAGATAATACGTAATTTACATCAGATGCGCCTGTTGTTTTATTATATTTTTTATTATTATATTATGCGGTCTTGCTCCTGTTTCTTCGTAGAGGCCGTATCGCGCCCGGTGGTACGCTCTTCCTGTACGTTGGACGGACGAGTCCTCCTGGCCTGTTCAGTAGACAGAGGGGACCGTGTCAGGCTGCGGTGGGCCGGCCTCACGAATCTGTCCAGTCTGTCCCCGCAGCCAGCGCAGACCGAGAACGAGAGGACCCTGTACCTGTTCAGCAGCACGCCTGGCCACGTGCTCTGCGTGGCAGACAACCCTGTCAGCAAGGAGTCCAGCCGATCCACTGTCAAAGGATGCAGAGGTACACAGCCAACGCGCAGCCGATGCAGCCGGCGATGTGCGATGCTAACTGACACAGCAGCCCAGTAGCATGTTTGTGTGACAGAGGCTCTTTTACCCTTTACAGTGTAAGATCGTAAACATGTGATTAGAATGCTCCTAACTGAACATTCTAATGCTGATGTAACAATCGCTGCTGGCAATTGAACGAAATGTCAAGTTTTTGACACAGAACACTGACATAGAATTTTGAGGGGAAAAAAAAAACATTCCAAAAAAACTACTCTTCAAAGGGTAAAAAATTATTTCCAAAGCAGTTTCACAACATCATTTTACTGGAAGGACAGGAGGTAAATGGGAGACTGCATGGGAGACAGGAGATGGTTAATTGCTTTGTGTGTTTTCTTCGGCCTCAAATAATAATTTTTGTAAGAAACCTCCTGATCTCTCTGTAGAGATTTGGACACATAGTTACAAATGTGCTGTTTCGCTACAAATTAAGAGCCCGAGGAAAGCATTCTCAGCACTGGATCATAAAACAACCTGTCAGTTCTGAGGTACTGACTTATTGTCAGTAATTATACAACTTAGTGTCATGCCAGAGTGTCATAACTAGATGTTCGCCTAATCTAAATTTAAACAGGCCGCATTCCTGTTTGCATCGCGTTTGGATTGTTTCTCAGTATTGCAGTCTGTTCCGTGGTCTTGCTGAAGTTTTACAGGAAACCAGCCAAGGACATTGAAGGTCAGTAGAGCATTCCTAAATTATTATTATTATTATTATTATTATTATTATTATTATTGTTATTATTGTTATTATTATTATTCAAGACACAAAAAATTATAACTATTCAGAAAATGCAAATGTGAAAATGCTCCACAGTTCTCATATCAAATCAAAACAGAATTTTATAAAACATTTTTCACAATTAACTTACTTAGCCTAGTATAGGCTATGGTCAACTTCAGCACATGAGCAAATGACCACACAGAAACGGGTACAAATAATTATCGATTTAAAGGTACATTTTCAGACTCCAATTTACAGCTCACTAGCGGCCACTGGTGGTGGAGAACAAGCATAACATGGCATTTTAGACTGCCGGCAGTCCTAATTTTGCTTAATTATGCTCACTGTTGCAGACATGGGGGAGAACATCTACGTTACCATGCAGGGGTCCCAAGACAGGAGACTTGAAAAACAGGAAAAGGAGGTCCTGGACAGCTCAATTTATGGTAACGGATCGCGTGAATGACTTAACGAGTATGTTGAGTGGCTATGTTTTTAATCACTAGCAGTGTTCACCACTGTCATCTGTGACATCATACCTTCATGTAGAGCACGCAGGGTGCTCCAGTCTGCTTGGTAAGGGTGTCAGATCTATTTAAACTGGTTAAATTAAGGTAAACACAATTAACTGAAAAACATAATAAAGATGAGTGAGAAAATCAGAGCTTTAAGTTTAAGCTCAACTGCCTTTGTGTGATTTCCGGCAGCAGTACCACAGGGATTTCAAAATCAAACGAGGGTGAACTAAAGCGGAGCGATTTCAATTTTGTTTTACGTTCCTTTGACTTTTACCTTGCAGTTACCTGTGAATCTCTACGAGCCATCCGTGCAGAGACATGAGCGTAGCCACGCAGAAAACAGAGACGCCCAGACTCAAGTTACTGAGTGTAAAAACGGTACCGAGAAGGTTCAGATGAGCTGTATGCATGCTGTAAATCTACACCAATACTGTGAAACTGTACATTCTTGCAAGAGATGCTATTCTGCAGTTGTGACAATATTAAAAAGTTATACGTCAAGCTGACTTCTGATTAATTCAAATTACGAATAAAATAATCAAAATCATCCGATCAACAGATCTTTTTTTTTTTTTTTTTTTTTTACATGAATGAATAAACTTTTCGACATTCATTTTCTAACAACAAATTTTTAATCACACAAATCTTGGCACACATCATATGACAATCACAGAATGTGATGCAGGCTCAACACTCAATTCCAATTTCCTCAACTCATTTAATCTAAACACTTTACTCAGTCACAAACATACGTTAGTACTACATATTTAATTTGCTATACACCGCTGGCATGAGGAAACATTAGCCAGCATCCCCTCACGAAAGAGTACAAAGTGTTTTTTATAAAATGTGGAATGCTACACCAGGCCCTGCACTCTCATAGAGGATTCCCTGGCACAGCTGATTGGCCAGAGGGGGTTTGTTGCTGAATCAGTGGGGCTTCTGACTGGCCAGAATGGCTGCTGATCAACCAGAGAGGTTGCTGGTGCCCAAAATATTTATTGGGTCTCACCTAACAAACCTTAAATTCTAAATGAACTCTTCTTCACCAGGTACCACTACAGCCAATGATATTCTGCCCAGGCCACGTCCACATTCTGGAATGTACAATACATTCCGTGAAGTTTTATTATATTTCCATGATGCATATTTACTTGGATTTTCTACGTTATCATATTGTTGCTCTGGCATGCTATCTTACATGCAATATACACACACACAGGGGGAGCTGGGAGTTCATTTCGGCCCCTGTTGGTACAGTGTATTATTCTCATTACTGCCCCCTGGAGGTCAGTAAATGAAGGTGGACAATTCCACTGACTGGCTGATTCGGGAACTGGCCATCTCTTCAGGGGCAGAGGGTGGCGGGGGTTGAAACGCACGCGAAACGACCGCGTAAGTCGTCCCGCCGGAGTAAATGTCTTCCATAGGAACCATGGCAGCTACAGAGGAAGCAAAGGCACAGAGAGCGCAGTGAGTCACACACAGAAATCACCACACAATTAGCTTGTCATTAACCGCGGATTATCGCCACGTTCAAGTTCCCGTACGGAAGATTCATTGTCTAGGTTTCAGAATTAAAAAAATTAAAATT
This sequence comes from Anguilla japonica, assembly GCA_025169545.1. Taxonomy (NCBI): domain Eukaryota; kingdom Metazoa; phylum Chordata; class Actinopteri; order Anguilliformes; family Anguillidae; genus Anguilla; species Anguilla japonica. The sequence goes on along the minus strand of CM045885.1, from coordinate 8,369,290 downwards.
TTTTTAATTCACTTTCAATGAAGGGATGGGGAGAGGGCAGTTTTAAAATTACACCAAAATATGATGCAAATACAACTAAATACACGAAAAATATTGTACAATATAAAATAATCAATTTCATTTTATATTACTTAATAAGTCCTAGCCTGATCACTTTAAAGTAAGAAAAATAGATAGCAACGTAAGAATCTAAGAAGGCGAAAACAGAAACCACTTACTCGGCTGGAGCCTTTGGTTCCGCCTTCGCTGCTTTAAACGTATATAACACCCAGCCGAAGATAGAATCAGCACGATAATAAACGTGCAGCAGACTGCAAGGATGTAGGTTGTGGTCGCTAGGTCGAGACCTTTTAGAAAGTGAGAGAGTCCCGCTATTGTTTAACAGGAAGTGTTTCGCCACAGTGCTGATATGAATGTGATACATCAAAACAAGAGCAACAACAGGAACAACAATAAGGATAATAGTAATAATAATAAAAGCTATTCTTCTTCTTCTAATTATTATTATTATTATTATATCTACTTTTCTTACAATGTACTGCATAATAAAAGCAATACAGAATATAAAAGATTGATGTAAATATATGTAGACTTATGTTCCACTGAGATCTTAGTAGGTATGAATACGTCTGGGGCACGCATGACTTACCTATGCACGTAAATGACACAGATGCATTCCTGTCAGGGTAGTCCTCCAGCGCACAGATCAGTTCCCCGGTGAAGGGGTCCAACACCTGGTCGTTTTGCCCCGGTGCCCTGTCCCCCTGCCCCGTCCCGTTTAAGATCCACACAGTGGGAACCTCCCACTTCGCCCGACAGCGAAACTTCGCCTTTCCGCCGAACAGGCAGCTGTGGTCAATGGACGGCTGTGGCACTAAGGGGGAGACATTGCATTACATTGCATTACATTACATTACATTACATTGCATTACATTACATTACATTGCATTACATTACATTACATTGCATTACAAGCACTAGGCAGACACTCTTACCCACATCGACTTACACAACTTTTAACATGTCATTTACATTGCATCAATTTGCACAGCTGGCTACGTACTGAAGCAATGCAGGTTAAGAACCTTGCTCAAGGGAACAACGACAGAGCACAACGACTGGGGATCGAACCTGCGAAGACCAGCTCCTCCTTACCATTATACTACACTGCCGCCCATCACAAGGACGGCCTGGTCGAGAATTGCCGACAGGTCATCTTTCAGACATTTGATGTGACCGAGGCGTTTCTGAGGCTGTGATTGGTCGCCACAACCCAGCTGCGCCTGCTTTTTAGACCGCAGTGGATTGTGGGATACCGTCCCCGAGCCCATTGCAGTTTGGGGCGTATCTGAAGTTTCGTTTGAGAATTTATTTCTAAGTTAGTCTCAAGAGAGAGATGCAGGCTACGGATTGCTACTATGCAATATTGCTACTAATCGCTTAGGTCTAGTGAAGGCAAATATTAATGCTACTGCATACAATGACATTCTAAACAATTCTGTACTTCCCCAGAGAAAGACCCTTTCCTGCTTCAGCATGACAATGCCCCCTCGACAAAACCATTTGATATAGTGGTCCTCCATTCCTGCACTTATTTTTCTTTGTATCATCGTGCTGATGTTGTAGCTTGTAATGCCACCTAGTTTGACTTAGCATAAGTTAGGTCAGAGTAATGTTCACCATGTGAACTGGACTTTATGTGTTCTTGGCTATGAATAACTGTTATAAAAATGAGTATTGTCCCTTATCGGGACCTGTGTTTTGTAGTTGTTCAAATGACCTTTGGTACGCACTTGCTGTACATCGCTTTGGATTAAAGCGTCAGCCAATCAAATGTAATGTAATGTAATGCTTGCTGGCTTTGCTGAAGCGCATTACCTCTGATGATGATACATTACATGTGAAGTGTAACACTTGCTTGCATTACTGAAGCGCATTACCTCTGACGACCAGCGAGCGCGACCAGTGGAGCCTGAGATATCCAACGGAGACATTCAGGGTGTGGTTCCCCGCGTCGCTGATGCGTACCCTGGTCAGCCTGCACTCTCCCGAGGGAGACATCTCCACGCGACCCCCAGGCTTCTCAGAGTACGTAGGCCCCGATCGGTTCAGCCGGGCGATCGCCGAGCCATTGATTTCCCACTCGGCGTCGAAGGGCTCCGAGAATGGCGTGAGGTTTTTCACGAAGACGTCCACGGGGCCCCCCAAATCTCCGTGGACCTCGTGGAACCTCTTCGGACCTGTGGAATAAGAATAGACTGATTCTTCTAGATACTTGCTCGACGTACAAACACAGCGATGTGCGGTTTGGCCTCACTTTCCAGATAAATAAAAATAATCCTGATTTATAGCCTTCGTTAGCCTACTCACACGTCAAGATTACGGTGATCTCCTTGCGTGTCAATATGCCTGCCATATCAAACAGCTCCACCTTGTACAGTCCAGCATCCCTTTCCTCAAGCTTGTCCAGCTGTAGAGTCTTATTCTGGGAAAATTTCAACCTGTCGCCATACTCCCGATTCACCTCATTTCTTTTCCACCTGAAAAGGTAGATGCCGTTTTTCCTTACTGTCGCGTCAGAGATGTTTCCCCTCTCTATGCCAAGAGGAAAGATCAAAGATTCTCCCAGGCGTTTAAAAATGATCTGTGCTGAAATAAAAAGATGCACATACACACACACACAAAACACGGGAACACACCTGTTAAGTACGGCTTCTGCATGAAGTTTGACGACACTAATCACAAAAAATTATTAAAATGAAAGTTTAAAATAATCTGTGTTTTGTGAATCTTTAGATTTCAGTGCAATAACAATTCAGTAAACTGAATGATGACTTTTTTTTTTTTGCATAACTACAATCACGGCATGACATGCTTTTAAATCCATTGCACTGCAGGACACAATTATGTGTTTAAATAATACATACCAGACGCAAGGTATTGTGCATTCCAAATGAAATAATACAGGAAATAATATCTCCAACCCATTGCACAAGCCAAGCTATGTTGAGCAGTATATCAGCCGATGCTTCACTGCAGTTTGCGTACTGAATTGCCCTCGGCTGCTCTGAAACCCCAATCTGTTACATTGCCGACGGATTCTGTGAAGAACTGATACCGCGCAGCTCTCGCAGGTGGGAACTAAAAGTGCTCACGGTCACCGTGAACGAGGGGCCCTAAATATCGCGCGAGCGGACTCTCGCGGAAGACCGGGTTCGCGGGCCGTTGAAGGATTCGGTCCCTGAGCGTCGTGAGCCGTGATCCGGAGCAAAAACTACACCAGAAACAGCCCCTGACGTGGCAGACAAAACAGGGCGACAACAACAAAAGGACGTTCAATCGATTCCAAGTGTTCGAACCAGCTAAGACATTGGGATGACTGACACCAGGAAGCAAATCTGGGGACGAACGTGAACGTGCAGCTTCTCCTTATTTGTCAAAGAGGAAATCGCAAGTCACCGCAAGAGGTAAAAAAAAACAGCGCAAACTTAGGCGTCAAATCCCCAGTAACACGTGAGATAAAGGAATGGTTTATAATGCAGTGCCACTGAATTTATTTCCCGGATATATTTTAATTGCACAAGCGCCAGGTTCACCATAAAATCATTGGAGTATTTGCCACAATAAATAAATAGAGGAAGCATGCTGCATAGCAAAGATAATTAGCCAATTGGACGTTTGAGTATATGAATATGGAAGTCACATCATAGCCTACTGGGAAATTTAGGCTATATATTATGTCAGCTGACTAGTGAATCCCAGTCATATATCTTTTGACTGTAGGGTAGCTAACTAAATAGCTTGCTAGTTACCTAGCCAATGCCAATCATGTTTCTAACACACTTGATGAGCTAATTTTAGGAGGTTGAAACTCTAAAGGGTTATTATATTCTCGTTATAATTCTCATTAGTTATCAAACTCTGACCATCAGCGCATTCTTTTGGATGACCCTGTTGTATGTACTGTAGAAAAGTGGTAAACGAGTGACTAAGCCAATAATCACATGGCCAGGCTGATCTCACTTCTGGTTTGATGCATCGGGGGAGTTTTGCTGAAGGTCAAGGGTGTGCCAGCCACAGTTTCTGGTCCCAACGCACCCTGGTGATGGCCTTAACTTCAATAAAACTAGCAAAGTGCCTCGCTTGTTTCTGAACTGCTCGGTGGAGGCGAGCAACGGTTTTCTCGCCTCATCCACCGCCACTTCTACACAGCAAGTTCGTCGGCCACTGTTTATTTTAAATCGGTCTGTAAGCAAAGAGAGGAAGAAGTTGTTTAATAAGGGAACCAGAATTACGAGACTAGCGCTGCTGTGTCAGTTCCTGATACGCACCGCGTGAATCCTGTATCTGAACTTCAGGAGCAAACTAACTCATACTCAGTTTCACTTTGTGTAATACTTATGCTTCTGAGATTGAGTTTGAGTATTTTTTTTTTTCCCTCCACATATTAAAAGTATGCTGGATGACAAAAAACATGTTGTTGACCCCGAGGTCGGGGTCATCTCTCTAGCAACCCCTGCCAGTTGATCGGGTGCCTGCATGGAAGACTGCATACCAAAGCTGCATATGAGGATGTCTCTCTCACCTTACAGTAAATGGTAAATGGACTGCATTTATATAGCGCTTTTATCCAAAGCGCTTTACAATTGATGCCTCTCATTCGCCAGAGCAGTTAGAGGTTAGGTGTCTTGCTCAAGGACACTTCGACATGCCCAGGGCGGGGTTTGAACCGGCAACCCTCCGACTGCCAGACAATCGGTCTTACCTCCTGAGCTATATCGCCCGCAGTATTACAGTATTTTCTCTCACTCGCTGCGCTCCATAATAACCATATGAAGGCCAGTCATAGAGTGCTCCTGCCACAGCTTTAGCTTAATGTAATACGTCTGACTCACAGCCAGTCGATCTCAAACAGAAGGTGCCAGGCTTTGTGGCAGGGCCGTGCAGAGATCATTTGAGGCGCCACGGTTGCTCAAAGTGAGAAAAGGGCACCGCGACCTTGAAAAAATCTTTTTCGTTTTTAAAAATCAAAGGGGCACATCGGGCACTTGGGGCAAATCGGGCAGATACTCATTCACTAGGCATTGCCCCCCCGCCCCCCCTTCCCCAACCCCACCCCATGTGCCTACTATGCAAGCTGCAATGACAAAAAAGAATCCATTTTGGCTTTGAGTCGGCGGCCATTTTGTCAGCATTTAAAGGTCACTGTCTGTCTTGTACATGGCTGTATATAGTATATATATATATGATTTTTTTTTTTTTCACTCAGTATGGTTTTGGCAATACAGTTACAGTATGTGGGCGGCGGTGCAAGTTGCCTCCGGGATGCAGTTTCCAAAACTGCACAAAAGACAGATCAATCATTTTTGCCCTTAGAGATCGAAGGGGGGGGGCTAATTTGTTTTCAACTGAAAATCAGAAGCCAATTCAGACCCAATAAACCAGGTGAGGTGAGTTAACTGTGTTATAAACTTACGCTATGTGAGATGGTAACTGAGGCTGTTCTTGTACGCTTGAGCAAGACACGTAACCTGGGTTACTTCTTTAAATATCCAAATCTATAAATTCATTATATTTTGGGGAGAAAAAAAAATGCAAGTTGTTTCTACAAACCCTTGGACATTGTTGGTTATCCTTACAATTTTAGATAATGATTTCATTATCAGTATATTTTAATGGGTAGCTACAGTATTAGTGGGAAAAAAGTCTCTTGATTCTTGAATGTACTTTAATAATTTACAATTATTTCCCCTTAGAATGGAATTTTTTTTTTTTGCAGATTTGAGGGTTAACTGCTCTGATGCCAGTTTGTAATTCCTCTTCTGATGTAATACACCATATTCCTATCACACCCCACACAGCTTGACAAACTTTAGTCTCAACATTTCATGTTTTTCCTGCAATTGTTTAATTTTCATTAAAAAAAAAACAAAAAAAACACGCACACACACCCACAGCCATTTACCCCATGTTTATTCCAGAAAAGGTAAGAGCAAACATGTAACACATATGTAATTTTTACACGCAAATACACAAGGATATACGTCAAAGGGACACAAAAAAGTCCCTTTTTCTTGAAAATATCAAAGGCATAGAAATACTGTTTTATAAATATTTCAGTTGTTATGAAAATAAAATACTTTGTTGTTTTTTGAAGTAACATTTTACAGCTATTTAATAAAAGGGGTGCAGAAGTTATTTACGTCGTTTTTCGACTCTGACTTCGCTGTAAACAATCCCGTCATCCTGGGTCATCGCAAGAGGGGGACCGCTTTCTTCAGACTTCACATCTAGAGGAAACATTTAGTAAAATATGATATTTCGTTCATAGTCTTAGAAAAGTCGCTATTATTATAACCCGGTGGTCTAATCCAGCGGTGGCTTTAACGTAAGAATTTTACATTAGTATGAAAATCTATTGCATGATTTCATTGTTTGAAATATGATTTTCAAACACCATATATACATTTGTTTTTACACTATTCTCTCTCTCTCTCTCTCTCTCTCTCCATATATATATATATATATATACACATTAAAAAATTATATCTGTGGCCTTTTATATTTCTTCTGTCAGTGCATGTGAAACCAAGTTCACAAGTATATTATGACAAAAAGAAATTGCAGTAGTCTTCAAACCGTGTTCATAAATTAAGTGCTTCCATAATTCGCACCAGTACTGCATATATACCTTTTTGCATTTATTTTATTTGACTTCATCTCTTTCTTTTTATATTTTATTCTGCATTTCCTTTATTGTAACGCACTTTATAAGAAAAGTACATATCCAGTTAAATGCAAATGTATTGAGACAGTGACGCAATTCCTTTGGCTCTGTACTCCAGCACCTTTGAAATGAAACAGTGAATATGAGGTTAACATGCCAACCGTCTGCTTTGATTTGAAGGTATTTGCATCCAAATCGGGTGATCCTTGCAGGTATTACAGCCTTTTTATACAGTCTACAAGTTTTAACTTTTTAACTTTATGTTAACTTTAAATTGGGAAATAAAAAATCACTCACATATGAATTCACATTGGGCCATGAAGATAAAAAAATAATAAATTCTTACTTGAATTCTGTCGCTTGTGGCATATTTGTACACCGATTGAAATTCCACATGTCATGAAGCAGAGAAGGACCAGCATGACAGTGACCTCGAGACTGACACACCACTGTGCTTCTGGAACAAACAGACGAGACCCTTCAAATAAAATTTAATGAGTTCATTTGTTATCATCATCAGAATATGTCCTTCATTGTATCAACATACAGATGAAATGACTGCACTCAGGTTTGTTCCAAGCTGTGCTCATGCATCCTGCATGTTCACAATGCACTCTCAGAAGAAAGGGTTCTAAAGGGTTCTCCATAGAGGAACCCATCTCGGGTTCTTTGTCAGGCAAATTTATTCAGGCTGGTAGCTTTCACACTTTTCACACCTACCATAGATGGTTCCATAAAGAGCTATAAAGGGTTCCCGTATGGAACACTTTCAGAATATGTTTTTCCTAAGAGTGTAATGTTCACAATACTGTTCATGCCAAGTAAAGGGTTAAAGATGCTATTTAGATATTTATTATTTGGGATAATAAAGCATCATTTACCTGCACAGGACAGGGAATAAGACGCACTCTGTCTGCTGTAGTTTCCAATTTCCAGAGAGCAGGAGATGTTTCCAGTTGAATCGTCCAGAGTCACAAATTTCCCTTTATGATTGGAGACCTTTAGATGTCCCTGGTTCGGGACACTGACTCTCCACTCGTACACGGCATCAGGACCGTGTTCCCCCGCACAGTGTAACACAGAAACGTCCGGTGTACAGGCAACAAGCTCAACCACCGGAGGATCTAAGAGAGGAATGTGAACTTGTTTACACTTCACAGTCACAAGCTGCTAAGCTATGGTCACTGCATACTGAGTGTTATAGTTCACACTATTAAACATCAATATTAACAATACAGTATTGTGCATGCCAGCTGAAGACTTACCAATCACAACCAAGTGAGAGCTCTCCTTCAGATGGACCGTGCCATTGGCATCGTAGCCAGTAACAGTATAAACTCCACTGCAGTTTCTCCCGACATTGTGCAGTTTCAGTGTTCCATTACTAAAAACCTCTGCAGAAGTGTTAACAGGACGTGCTGTCCTGGCTATAAGTATATTTTGGCGCCTCCATTGAAAATCAGAGAAAGACCTTCCGTGTGACTCCCGCAGATGTAGGTATACATTTTCTCCTATTGTTCCGTACACTGTTTGGCCACAGCTCTCTCCTGCGTAGAAAAACAGACATCTATTCTTAGCGTGATAAATCCAACATCAGACGATATCTCGGGTGCATGCATTAGCCTAAAATTGGCTGTTGAGACATTTGTCACATCTGTTGGTTCGTCAGTTAACATTGTCTTCCGATCAGATTATTTGTACTTGCATTGCAATGCAATGGTAAATCAGTTTTTGCATTTTATAAATAATAACAGTACATTGACATACAGTATACATGTTATTCAACAGATTTAATTAAAATTATAGACTGACAATGTATTCTTCGCAATGACTTTTTCACTTCAGTTCACCTTATTCATTGTGGAAACTAACTGAGACTTAGAAACTGGAGTCCATCACGAAGTCAATACAAAACAATTCAAATTTGATGTAAATTGTTCTTAGATCAAATTATAAAAGATATTCTTGAAATTACCTGACAAAAGAGAGAACAGCACACAGAAGATGTAAAATGCTTTGAGGTCCATTGCGATTCCATCAACGAAGCCTTTTGTGAAAAATATGAACCCACGTGTATATATAGCAAATATGTGGTCGAATGAGGAGACTCTAGTGCACTAGTGGAACATTGTCAGACAGTCACATTTATTTGATAAGTGGTTTTCGGTGGAAATGAAATTTTGGTCACTTCCCTTTTTAAAATGGGCAAATCTAAACAAGGACTTTTTTTTTGCTACGTAGAAAACGGACTTTGTTTGGGCCAACCACAGAACCTTTGAACCTGGTATTTTAATATCCCCACCCCTCTGTAAGTGTAAGTGGGGTCCACCCACTCTTTCATGTAAACAATGGCACTAGCTAGCAGTGAAACCTGGTGATCTCTGAATAGCAATGACTACATAGAATGGTGCTCGCTGTTCAGTTGTAGACTGTGAGTTTAAACAAATCTTCACACCAGTTCCCTACGGGTCCCTCACCTCTAATCAAACACGGTAGCTTAGCGACTATAGCAAACGTTAGTTGTATTTTGACCTACAGCTTGTCTTGAAAAAAATATGAAAGATTAAGTAGAAGACAAATCAAATTTCCATTCAGACACTCGGGTTGAAAGGGCCTCGGCAGACCAGTATGTGACCCGGGTGGTCCTCACATTCCAGGTCTGACTCCCGCACGTACATCTAAGACCTGATAGCGCTCTACGATGCCGCCATTTTGCTTTCTTCAAACCATCTGCTTGTGGGTGGGGCGAGCGAAAATCAGGAGCCAATTGCAGCTGCAGGTCATTACATATTAAATGAGCAAGGCAAACGGGCTTGTGTTAGTGAAGAGCCAAGAGAGAGACTTCAGAAAGTATTTAAACATAAATATTTATGGATTTGGGGAACAATGTAAATGTATAAAAACAAACCCCTTTAACACGCAGCTGAATATGACTGTGATTAATTTGTTCTTGTGAAATCCTTTTTCAGTGGACATCAAATACAGTTCACATAATTCTCCGTAGCTCTGTGTTGAAGCTTACCTTCTACAGTATATATGTCTTTTTAATGAGACCAGAACCCATGGCAAATGTAAACCATGCTACATATATACAAACAGGAAACCTGTCTAGGCAGGTACACTCAGTGCTCAGATATATTTTTGGCCACTGCAAACAAAAGAGAGAAGAAAGATGAAGTATATAGCTCACACACTCACTTAGAACTTCTTAAAGCAGTATGGTGTCTTTTTGTTTTTTAATAAAAACATAAAAAATTAAAAAACATTTTCAAAAACCGGGATTCTCAGAAGGCCAGTCTGCTCATTTCATATCTTGGAATTCATGACCTGCATTCAGCTAAAATCAAAGTTGCCTTTTTTCAACATCACCCACACATAATCCACACCAAATTTTCCATGGGCACACACCTCCATACTTGCCTGTATGGTTAAAAAAAATAAATAAAATAAAATAAAAAACTGCAAACTTATGGATGCAACCCAAAGTAACTAACAGTTTCTGTACACCACTACCAAAATGTGTTCACATATTCAATACAAAACAGTGTGTGTGTGTGTGTGTGTGAGCATGTGCATGTGTGTGTGCCCACTAAAAAAATGCACGTAATGTATCCCAGATAATGCATTCATAGACATTATGCAGTCATCATGGATCACATAGCCAAAACAGTTAACAGCTTGTAGCATGCATTGTCACACACATGCACAGGTTAACAGAGGACAGTGGGTTTGGATCAGGGTCTCTTCAGCTAACCCTCGCTCTATAACTCGTATGCAACAGGGCTAACATAATGCTATATAACCAGATGCCTATGATTCTATCAAGCATACGGCATCATAATGATGAAGGAAATGCATTCACAATGTTTTTAATGCTGTGAAACCTTGCAAGGTGCCGACTGTGTGCTGTTCAGCAGAGCAGATGTTAGAAATACATGCAGCTGCGTACATTAGGATGCTGCATAGTGCAGGCTGTGCCAAAAAATGGTGACCACCATGAAAATAGCCTCCTCATTAGGCAACCTGTTTAGGATTTAAAGTAATTTAGAGCCCAGTTGTTGAGCTGCCAACCTTGCATGACCCCCCCCCCCCCCCCCCCCCCCCCCCCAAACCCCCACCCCCGCAAGAGAGGGCTTGAAGAACCTGTAAACCACACAGTAACTGATGGCTCCCCTGCACAAAGGTCTGTAGAAACATCATTCATCTCTTCTGACAACACTTCCTCTCTGGTCTGAGCATGTTATTTATTCAACTAGTATGGTTCATACATTACTAAACAATAATAATAATAATAATAATAATAACAATAAGAAGAAGATGAAGAAGAAGAAGCAGGAGAAGGAGAAGAAGAAAGGCAGCTCAGAGTACTCCAAAGGAGAACAAATAGATGAAACACTAAAACTAAAAAGAGGGCAAAACAATGAAAAGGTACAAAAATAACAAAAAAAGGCCATCTCTAATAAGCGTATTTTCTAGTGGAGCCTGATTATTCATTAATGGATGAATCTTCCTCTCGTATTTTAAGTGACATGCTGATTTTACAGTCATCACCATACACGGTTGTCATGTGACCACTCCGGCGCATTAATGCGCTCTCTTTTCTTTAATGTGCGTGTGGCTCACCCAAGCCGATGGTATCTATTTGAGTCTCAAGCATAACAGAAAACAGGAAGCTAGAAACCAAATTCCTGTCAGATCAGCTTTCACCTGCCCTTACAGAAAAAAGTTGGGGGGGGGGGGGAAGTCATTTGTTTCTGACTGGCCCAGTGTAATAGTTGTGAAAGAATGAGTGGCAACAGGAATGCATTGAGGGATCGATCAGATCAAACAATAAACAGGGTTGGGCAGGTTACAGTCAGACGTAGTTAAACCAGGCAGTAAAATAGGCAACCCGAGCAGAGAGATATGTAATAATAAGTAGAGCGTCTGGGCCTCCAGGATGCCTTATGATGCAGGCTTAACCCAGGAGAAGGACGAGACTGGAGACTGGTCTGCACACACAGGGACGAGGAAGAAGAAGCAGAAGCCCCAGGAACAAGAACATTACATTACAGGCATTTAGCAGACGCTCTTATCCAGAGCGACTTACACAACTTTTACATAGCATTTTACATTGTATCCATTTTATACAGCTGGATATATACTGAAGCAATTTCGGTTAAGTACCTTGCTCAAGGGTACAACGGCAGTGCCCTACCCGGGAATCGAACCTGCGACCTTTCGGTTACAAGCCCAGTTCCTTACCCACTGTGCCACACTCCGAACAGAGAAGAGGAGGAGGGTTTGGCACTATGTAGTGATGAGTTTAGCTGTGGCGTATGTGTAGAGCTGACTGCAACAGGGAAAAGTCCCAGTGCGTCAAGCTATGGCAGCATATCTAAAAGGTGTGAAGAACGGGCTAGCCCTACACACACAACCGTGAGCAGGCAGTGATCGTGAGCAGGCAGTGCCCCCAGCAAGGCCCAACAGGAAATCAGTAACAGAGCAACAGCACAGTCACCTCAGCTCACACAACCGCTCTGTGGACCAAATTTCCAAATTTACCCTCCGCGGACACCTTCAACAAAACGACTGACGAATGAGGCAGGTTTTGCGCCAAAATTATAGACAGAGTGGGTGGGGGGGGGGGGGGTGGGTGGGTGGGGGAGGGGGCGGCACAGGGTGAAAGGTTGACAACTCAACGGCTGGGTTGAAGCTAAACTAGTTTGATCAAAGTTATTTTTGTTATTTTTAAAGATCGGTAGTTATTTTTCTTCATGGCGGTCTCCCTTATGGTGGTCGATGCAATCTGCAAACAGAAGCATCTTCGCCTACGCAACTGCATGCATTTTTAACATCTCTGCGCTGCTGAAAGGCACACAGTCAGTGGCTCACAAGGTTTTACAGCATTAAAATGGCTGTTGACAGGAGAAACTGGCCTGCATAGTTCATAGTTCAATAGCGAACATTTTTAAAAAAGCAATTGAAATAGCTTTTTTAAATTAAAAAAACCCCCAAAAGACACTGTACCGTTTTAAGAAAACCCAAGTGAGTGTGTGGATTAAAGACTTTCTCCTCTCTCGTGTTTGCGGTGGCTAAAAATAAATTCGAGCACTGAGTGTACTTGACTACAAGTGTTTCCTGTTTGTAAATGTAGTGGGTTTTCTTTCACAACGGACATATCTTTCATGGGCTCTGGTCTCATTGAAAAACATATATAGAAGGTAAGCTTTAACACAAGACTATGGGGAATTCTGTTAACTGTACTGATGTCCATTGAAAAAAGATTACATGAAAACAAATTAGAGGAATTGAATTACAGTCATGTAATTCTCCGGTATAGCGTGAACCTCTCAGATCCCCTCCCTGCTGAACAGGCACCCCGACCAACCAGTAGGAGTCCCCGTGGAGGTCAGAACAGCTGAGACACTGAGCCACTTCAAGCGACAACTGAAGACTCACCTCTTCAGGCTGCACCTCTCCCCATCCCTCCCTACCCCCCTGTAATCTCTAAATTAACTGTAAGCTTAGGGTTGTAACTAGGTAGCTGTTTCGTAGGTGACTTAGTTAATGCACTCGTCTTATCTACTGCTTGTATTTTTGCGTAGAGTGCGTTGTTGCTGTTCTCGTTTCAGGGTCCAAGTTGAACTATGCGGTTGTTCCCTGCACTTGGAACGGTACTTCTCTCTAGGGTTTTCGACACACTTGTTCCTGGTTATGGTTATACACTTTATAAATGGTAAATGGACTGCATTTATACTTTGTTGTACGTCGCTCTGGATAAGAGCGTCTGCCAAATGCCTGTAATGTAATGTAATGTAATGAGTCGATAATGCAACGATCAGGACTCATACTCTCACCGGCTTCCTACCTGCGAACACTGTCAATTGTGTTCATAGGAACGTCTGACCAAGCTGGAGGTACCACTGCCAGGGATTGAACCCTGGTCTCTGTGGTGGTAGGCGAGTGCTTTACTACACTACACTACACTACACTACCTGGACGGCCCTCTTTTCAATGTGTTTGTGTAATCTTTTCAGGCAAAATTCAGAAATTCATAAATATTTTTATTAAATTATTTTTCAGCGCCTCATCTGGCTCTTCACTAACACAAGTCATTTGCCCTTGCTCATTTAAAATGTAATGACCTGTAGCTGCAACTGGCTCCTGATTTTCACTCACCCCGCCCACAAGCAGAAGGTTTGAGGAAAACAAAATCTATCAGGCCTTAAATGTAGAAGCCGGAATCAGACCCAAAATATGAGGACCACCCGGGTCGCATACGGGTCTGCCGAGGCCCCTTCAACCCGAGTGTCTGAATGGAAATTTGATTTGTCTTCCACTTCATCTTTCATATTTTTTCCAAGACAAGCTGTAGGTCAAAATACAAGCAATGTTTGCTATAGTCGCTAAGCTATTGCATTCAAGTAGAGATGAGGGATCCATAGGGAACTGGTGTAAATATTTATTTGTAAACTTACAACCTACGGCTAGCACCATTCTATGTAGCCATTGCTAGTCAGAGATCACCAGGTTTCCCTGCTAGCTAGTGCCATTGTTTACATGAAAGAGTGGGTGGTCCCCACTTACAGAGGGGTGGGGATATTAAAATACCAGGTTCAAAGGTTCATTGGTTGGCCCAAACAAAGTCAGTCTTCTACATGGAAAGAAAGTCCTTGTTCAGATTCACCCATTTCAAGAGGGAAGTACCTGAAAATTTTAACCCATAAAAAGCATTGAAATGTTTTCATATTAAGACAGCTACTCTTTAATGCCTCAAAATACTGCACAGACAGTGTGCGATCCTTCATCCAAACTACCAATTCCCCAAATATTCAGACAACACAACAGCCATATTATGCTCTCTTTGGGATGTGGCCTTAGGGTAGGCAATTTAAAAATAACTTATAATAAGTAAATAAATCAATAAACAAATAATGCCCAAGGCAGGGGAGGGTTTAGTCGCTATCTAGCACCCCCTGCTGGTCAATTGGGCGCCCGTTGACTGTATGTCAAAGGTGCATAGGAATGGTCTTCCTCTGACTCCACTCTGTGCAAGTTTGGCTGCAGCCTGCAGTGTGGCGTACTGTAAGCAGATAATGCACTAATTGATAATTAATTAGTGGTTGTCGTTTACAGCTGCTGTTAATTCAACATTCAACTGTAGAAATCTGAGTCAAAATTGTTATAACAGCGAGTAAATTCAGTTCTGGAAATGATTGTATTAGTTCCAAATGGAAGGCCATCTGTGAACTGTGCGTGAAAGTGTCTAGCAGCAAAGCCACTAGGAAGCACAGCAAAATATTTGCATCTTTGGAGGGTAATGGGCGGTGTATTGCACCTGCAGACCAATGACAAAAGGCTGAGGTATAAATGACAGGAGCATAAGTTCCTTTGTCCGACCACATATTTGCTATATATACACGCGGGTTCATATTTTCCACAGAAGATTTTGTTGAGAGAATCGCAATGGACATCAAAACATATCACACCATCTGTATACTGCTCTGTCTTTTCTCAGGTAATTCATTTTTTTTCCTACATCAAATGTTAATTGTTTTAAATAGCTCAATGACTGCCTCCGTATCCAAATCACAATTAGCTTAGTAAATAAAGTGAACTAACGCTAATAAATCACAAAGAACGCATTGTCAGGCAATTAGTTTAATTAAATCTGTTGAAAGAGATGTGTCCTGTAGTGCTATGGATTGATATTAATTATGAATGGCAAACATGGATTTACCATTGCACTTTGCTGCAAGTAAAGTAAAAAAAAATATCAGATCAGAACTTAATGTAAACTGACAAATCAACAGATATAATCAATCTTATAATCCAATTTTAAATAATTGTAACTTGAGATTTTGTTTTGATTTAACAAACTAAGAATGGATGTCTCCTTTTCTACACAGGAGAAAACTGTGATCAAACAGTGTATGGTAAGATGGGAGAAAATGTATACCTACATCTGCGGAAGTCAAACGGAAAGTCTAAATTTGAATGGTGGCATAAAAATATACTTATCGCCAAGACAGCACGTTCTCTTAACCCTTTTGCAGATGTTTTTAGTAATGGAACACTGAAACTGCACAATATTGGGAGAAACTGCAGTGGGGTTTATACTGCTGAAGCCTATGATGACCGAGGCATCTTCGTATCGAAGGAGAGCTCTCACTTGGTTGTCATTGGTAAGTCTTCAGCTGGGATGCACAAAATTGTATTGTTAATATTGATGTTTAATAGTGTGAACTATAACACTCAATATGCAGTGACCATAGCTTAGTAGCTTGTGACTGTGAAGTGTAAACAAGTGCACATTCCTCTCTTAGATCCTCCGGTGGTTGAGCTTGTTGCCTGTATCCTGGGAGTTTCTGTGTTACACTGTGCGGGGGAAAACGGTCCTGATGCCGTGTACGAGTGGAGAGTCAGTGTCCCGAACCAGGGACGTCTAACTGTCTCCAGTCATACAGGGAAACATGTGACTCTGGACTATTCAACTGGAAACATCTCCTGCTCTCTGAAAATTGGAAACTACAGCAGTCGGAGTGCGTCTTATTCCCTGTCCTGTGCAGGTAAATCATGCTTTATCACCCCAAATAAGAAATTACTCAATAGCATCTTTAACCCATAACTTGGCAGTATTAACAGTATGAACAGTATTGTGAACATGCGTTTTTGTGAACATTATCGTTAACATTACACATTCTGAATGGGTTCCATAGGGGAACCCTTTATAGGTCTTGATGGAACCATCTATGGTAGGTGTGAAAAGTGTGAAAGCTACCAGACTGAATCAATTTGCCTGACAAAGAACCCGAGATGGGTTCCTCTATAGAGACCCTTTAGAACCCTTTCTTTTGAGAGTGCATTGTGAACATGCAGGATGCATGAGCACTGCTTGGAACAAACCTGAGTACAGTCATTTAATCTGTATATTGAAATGATGAAGAACACCCGACCACTCCTACGCATTGGTGCTCTCTCCTCTTCAATGTGTGCAGCCCGCCAAGCCAATGGTCTCTGAGTGTTAAGAAAAACAGGAAGTTAAAAAAAAACAATTTCCTGTCAGACCAGCATTAACATTTACGGGTTTAGTTTTGGTGGTGCAGCGGAGGTCAGGCACGCATTCGTGCTAATAAGCCATGCAGATTACTGTATAGCACACGGGCTCACACAGCGGCAGCTACGGTGAGACAATGAGAAGTAAGCAAATTTGCATTGCCATTACATACATACAATCAGTTACATTCATGAGAGAATGACAAGGACAGTATATGAATTTTTTTTCACTTCCTCTAACGCGACCTTTCTCCAGCGATATCAGAACAGCACTGGGACCACAAGTGCGCAAGTGCGAGCGAGATGTGTGATGATTGACAGATCAATCCCCAGAGGGAAATTCAGTCATCATAGCAGCCAGGTACATTAAATCACAAGACAATGGGTACATAAACACAAATATTCAACCACTCAAATATAATCAAATATCTATTCAAACATTACAGTGTGCAAAGACCAAAGTGATCAGAACAATAAGTAAATAAAAGTCAAATAGCATCCAGATATACCCACGCGTTCAAACACATTCAAGTGCTCTGGTGGTCCTGATGTGCAAAGAGCAGAGTGTTAAAAACAGATGATGAAAGCAAGTTTAGTCCACGAGCAGTTCAGTGTCAGCAGGCCTGGCAAAGGTAGATGCATTTTAGCATCTGATAGCACCCGGCAAAAATGACCTCCTGTGTCGCTCCTTTACACACCGGGGTTGAATGAGTCTGTTGGTAAAGGCGCTCTTTAGCTTGGCTGACATGCTGTGTAGGGGGTGGGAGGCGTTATCCAAGATCGCCAGCAGTTTTGTCAGCATTCTGTCCTCCGCCACCTCCTCCAGTGTGACCAGCTTGGATCCAACGACAGACCCAGCCCTCTTGATGAGTTTGTTCAGTCTGTTGGCGTCCTTTGCTTTGATGCCCTCCAGGGCTGGCCCATTGTTTTAAGGGCCACAACTGCGGTGGTTGGGGGGCCACATGACATTTGGGGGGGGGGGCACACGATCTATTGTTTATCTAAAGTAAATAACGTTATTTTCGTAATTACGTTATTTATCCCCTATCGTGGAACTAGCGGTATAAATTTTAAATGGAATGGCATTTCATTTAATGAATCAATGTAATGTAAGAAGGATTTTACCAAGAGAAACTCCCATCCCCCCACCCCCCCCCCCCCCCCCCCCCACCCCCCCCCCCCCCCCCCCCCCCAACAGAATCCAACAGATCCAACATGTTCAGCTGCACTTTGAGATTTTGTTTTGATTTAACAAACTAAGAATAGATGTCTGTTTTTCTACACAGGAGAGAGCTGTGGCCAAACAGTGTATCGTAAGATGGGAGAAAATGTATACCTACATCTGCGGGAGTCACACGTAACGTCCTTGTCTAAATTTATGTGGTGGCATCAAAATGCACTTATAGCCGAGACAGCAGGTTCTATTAACACGTTTGCAGAGGTCCTCGGGAATGGAACACTGAAACTGCACAATGTTGGGAGAAACTGCAGTGGAGTTTATACTGTTACTGGCTATGATGCCCAAGACAAGTTCAGTCTGAAGGCGAGCTCTCACTTGGTTGTGATTGGTAAGTCTTCAGCTGGGGTGCACAATACTGTATTGTTAATATTGATGTTTAATAGTGTGAACTATAACACTCAGCATGCAGTGACCATAGCTTAGTAGCTTGTGACTGTGAAGTGTAAACAAGTGGACATTCCTCTCTTAGATCCTCCGGTGGTTGAGCTTGTTGCCTGTAGACTGGGAGTTTCTGTGTTACGCTGTGCGGGGGAAAACGGTCCTGATGCCGTGTACGAGTGGAGAGTCAGTGTCCAGAACCAGGGACGTCTAAAGTTCTCCAATCATACAGGGAAATTTGTGACTCTGGACTATTCAACTGGAAACATCTCCTGCTCTCTGGAAATTGGAAACTACAGCAGTCGGAGTGCGTCTTATTCCCTGTCCTGTGCAGGTAAATGATGCTTTATTATCCCAAATAATAAATAACTAAATAGCATCTTTAACCCTTAACTTGTAAGTATTAACAGTATGAACAGTATTGTGAACATTATACGTTTTGAATGGCTTCCATTGGGGAACCCTTTATAGCTCTTAATGGAACCATCTATGGTAGGTGTGAAAAGTGTGAAAGCTACCAGACTGAATCAATTTGCCTGACAAAGAACCCGAGATGGGTTCCTCTAAGGAGACACAGAACCCTTTAGAACCCTTTCTTCTAATAGTGCATTGTGAACATGCAGGATGCAAGAGCACTGTTTAGAACAAACCTGAGTACAGTCATTTAATCTGTATATTGAAATTATGAAGAACATTATTCTGATGATGATGCCTAATTAACTCATTAAATTTTATTTGAATGGTCTGCTTGGTTGGTTCCAGAAACACAGTTGTGTGTCAGTCTCGGGGTCACTGTCATGCTGGTCCTTCTTTGCTTCATGACATGTGGAATTTCAGTCGGTGTACAAATATGCCGCAAGCGACAGAATTCAAGTAAGAATTCATCAAAATTTTCACGGCGTGTGTGATTTCATATATTACAGACTTTTATTTTTTTTTCACATATTTTGACATTTCAGTCAAATTGCAAAAGTAAAAAAGTAAGGGCTATAAAAAAGGCTAAAATTCCTCATTATACCTTCACATTAAAGATGACAGTCTGCACTGTAATGAATGTAGAGTTATTCAAAGTAATGTGCCGGACTACAGAGCCAAAACAAATATACTATGTGCTTTATAAGAGGAACAATGTAGAATAAAAAATAAATAAAAGAAATGTATATATGGTGTTTGAAATCATATTTAAAACAATGAATTCTGGCAATGGATTTTCATACTAATGTCAAATTCTAACATTAAAAGGCCTACAGGATTATCATATCATATTTTACTAAATGTTTCCTCTAGATGTGAAGTCTGAAGAACGCAGTTGCTCTCTTGAGATGACCCAGGATGGCGGGATTGTTTACAGTGAAGTCAGAGTCGGAAAACGACACAAATAGCTTTTTACATCCCTTTTATTAAAAATCACTGTTACAAATCTATTTCAGAATCTATTTTTTGTTTTCATGACAACTGAAATATGTAGAAAACAGTAATTCTGTGCTTTGATATCTTTAAGAAAAATGTATTTATAAAAACTTTGACATATGCGTGTAAATTTATGCGTGTACCTATGCGTGTATATATTTGTGTAAAAGTTACATACGTGTTGCATATAATTGTGCTTACCTTTTTGTGATCACTATGTGGCAAATGGCTGTGGGTGTGTTTCTTTAAAATTAAAGCAACAGTAAAAGCAACTTTGTCATTTCAATTTATGATGCCTGCTTTGTACTGGATTTATAGTATGTATTTCTGTGAATATTTTTGAAAAGTTGCAATGGTGTAACTATTTTTATTTAAAATGTGAAGACTTAAAAATGTGTGTAGCGGATCCAAAGTCAACAGGGCTCACACCTGTGTGGGAAGTGATAGGACTATGCAGTATTACATCAGAGGAGGAATTACAAATGGGCAACAGAGCAGTGTCAATGTCTGATGCAACAGCATGTTGTTACACAAGTGATTCACCTGGTTTAGTGCGTCTGAATTAGTTGCGGTGGATGTTAAGTTGGTTAAATATACAATTGGCAAACATTCTAGGGAAGGCCTGGATTTTTGAATAGAGACGGTGTTCACCAATCCCGAGAGAGCACCGCTCCCACCTGTGCGTATAGTTCATCGTATTGATAGTGGAAAATGACCCAGCAGAGCCATGGCCTGCTGCAGACATATTGCCCCATGCAGATGTCTGCTAGCTACGAATACCCATGACTTTGCTTCACCCCATCCAGGTTGTGTCAGTCCCTCAAATGCCAAATAACTGTAAATGGAAATATCAGGGAGTTTGCAACAAAAAAAAATGTAAGAGAGCTAGAAATTTAAGCCAGGCCACCACTCAAACACGAGAGTGCAAGCTTTTGTGCAAGATGACAGCGCTAACCGCTACACCGCCATTGTTTTTTTCCTTTCCTTTTTTAGTGATAGAGCTGTATTGACAAGACTATGCTGCCTGCGAAACAAACAGAATCCCTCAAAACTGTTCACACCTGGAGCTCAGACTGAACTAATCAAATTAGTTTCTACTGCCAAATCATTCTCAGACCAAACTAATCAAATTAGCTTCTACTGCCTAATCATCCCCCTGCCTCCTCGACACAATATCCACAACACTACAGAAGGAGTTATTGCCTGTCTTTGGAAAACCAATTCTGGACATAATAAATTCTTTCATACAATCAGGCTAGGTTACTACATCCTTTAAAATGGCAGAAATCAAGCCCCTACTAAAAAAAAGTAATACAATTGGTGAGGTGTAATAGCTGACAAATCAAATTTGTTCATTAAAGTTGCCTTATGTTGTTGGAAACATGTCTAAGCACTACAGTATTATCAAAAGATTCTTGGTTTTAGCCTTTCTAACGAGAACAATGAATTTGTTAGGTGTGGCTGGTCTCAGACAATCCTGTCGGTTTAGAAGCTGGATGTGGAGGTCCTGGGTGGATGTGGTTACATGTGGTCTTGAGGTTGCCAGGCCGGTTGGAAAGTACTGCCAAAATCTCTGAAACGACATTGGAGGTGTAACAAACATTCAGGTCAACGAGCCAATTGCTGCAAAACCGCACGTTTCTGAAAGTTCTGGGATCTTCCATTTCACAATTACATCAAAGCCATCTCAAACACATGCCTTTTGTAGCGGAGTCTGAAAGTCAGTGATAGATGACACGTCCTCTCTTATTTTAAGTGGCATGGCGATTTAACAGTCATAACCGTACACAGTCGTCACCATGACCACTCCTACGCATTGGTGCTCTCTCCTCTTCAATGTGTGCAGCCCACCAAGCCGATGGTCTCTGAGTGTCAAGAAAAACAGGAAGTTAAAAAAAAACAATTTCCTGTCAGACCAGCATTAACATTTACGGGTTTAGTTTTGGTGGTGCAGCGGAGGTCAGGCACGCATTCGTGCTAACGAGCCATGCAGATTACTGTATAGCACACGGGCTCACACAGCGGCAGCTACAGTGAGACTATGAGAAGTACTCAAATTTGCATGGCCATTACATACATACAATCAGTTACATTCATGAGAGAATGACGAGGACAGGATATTAATTTTTTTTCTCTTCCTCTAACGCGACCTTTCTCCAGCGATATCAGAACAGCACCGGGACCACAAGTGCGCATGTGCGAGCGAGATGTGTGATGATTGACAGATCGATAGATAGTTGACTTTATTAATCCCCAGAGGGAAATTCAATCATCATAGCAGCCAGGTACATTAAATCACAAGACAACAGGTACATAAACACACATATTCAACCACTATTATATAATCAAATATCTATTCAAACACTACAGTGTGCAAAGAGCAAAGTGATGAGAACAATAAGTAAATAAAAGTCAAATAGCATCCAGATATACCCACGCGTTCAAACACATTCAAGTGCTCTGGTGGTCCTGATGTGCAAAGAGCAGAGTGTTAAAAACAGATGATGAAAGCAAGTTTAGTCCACGAGCAGTCCAGTGTCAGCAGGCCTGGCAAAGGCAGATGCATTGTAGCATTTGATAGCACCCGGCAGGAATGACCTCCTGTGTCGCTCATTTAAACACTGGGGTTGAATGAGTCTGTTGGTAAAGGCGCTCTTTAGCTTGGCTGACATGCTGTGTAGGGGGTGGGAGGCGTTATCCAAGATCGCCAGCAGTTTTGCCAGCATTCTGTCCTCCGCCACCTCCTCCAGTGTGACCAGCTTGGATCCAATGACAGACCCAGCCATCTTTATGAGTTTGTTCAGTCTGTTGGCGTCCTTTGCTTTGATGCCCTCCAGGGCTGGCCCATGGCATAAATGCACTATGCGGTTGTTTAGGGCCACAAATGCTAGGCGGGGCCACACGATCTATTGTTTATCTAAAGTAAATAACGTATTTTTCGTAATTACGTTATTTATCCCCTATCGCGTAACTAGCGGTATAAATTTAAAATGGAATGTCAACAGGACATTTCATAACAATGTAATGTAAGAAGGATTTTACCAAGAGAACCTCCCGCCAAACCCCCCCCCCCCCCCCCCCCACGTGACAGAATCTAGGAATTGAATTACAGTCATGTTCAGTTGCATTTTAAATGGCTTCTATTTTTCCACATTTTAACATTTTCCCATTATTCCTAAACCATTTTTTAACATATCTGTGTAATTTTTTCAGGCAAAAAAAAAGAAAAAATATCATATTTGTATTAAGTTACTCCTCCTGGCTCTTCAATAACACAAGGTATTTAGCCTTGCTCATTTAATATGTAACGACCTGTAGCTGCAAGTATATCCTGATTTTTGCTCGCTCTGCCCACATTCAGAAGGTCTGGGGAAAGCAACATGGCGGCAGCTTGAAGTACTATCAGGCCTTAAATGTACAAGCCAGAGTCAGACCTGGAATATGAGGACCACTCGGGTCACATACGGGTCTGCTGAGACCCCTTCAACCCGAGAGTCTGAATTAATCTTCCTCTTGATCTTTAATACTTTTTTCCTGACAGGCTGTAGGTCAAAGTCCAACTATTTTCTATAATCGCTAAGCTATTGTGTTTGATTAGAGATGAGGGATCTGTAGGGATCTGGTGTAAAGATATTTTTAAACTCATAGTCTACATCTGAACATTCTATGTGACTCAGAGATCACCAGGTTTCACTGCTAGCTAGTGCCATTGCTTACATGAAAGAGTGGGTGGTCCCCACTTACAGAGGGGTGGGGATATTAAAATACCAGGTTCAAAGGTTCATTGGTTGGCCCAAACAAAGTCAGTCTTCTACATGGAAAGAAAGTCCTTGTTCAGATTCACCCATTTCAAGAGGGAAGTACCTGAAAATTTTAACCCATAAAAAGCATTGAAATGTTTTCATTTTAAGACAGCTACTCTTTAATGCCTCAAAATACTGCACAGACAGTATGCGATCCTTCATCCAAACTACCAATTGCCCAAATATTCAAACAACACAACAGCCATATTATGCTCTCTTTGGGATGTGGCCTTAGGGTAGGCAGTTTAAAAATAACTTATAAAAAGTAAATAAATCAATAAACAAATAATGCCCAAGGCAGGGGAGGGTTTAGTCGCTATCTAGCACCCCCTGCTGGTCAATTGGGCACTCGTGGACTGTATGTTACATTACATTACATTACATTTATTTCGCAGACGCTTTTATCCAAAGCGACGTACAAAAGTGCATATCATGGTCGTAGGCAACTGCTGAACACAAGTTCAGAAAGGTATAATACTTATTTTGTACAGCTATTTCTAGCTAAGAACACAGTTCACACAGTGAACACTATTCTAACCTAACCTCTGCAAAGCCAACTAGGCAGAAGAGTAAGCTACAGTATTAGGACAAAGACAAATACAAGTGACATGAAAAAGGGGGGGGGGGGGGGGGGGGGGGTTTTTTTTTTTTTTTTTTTTTTTTTTTTAAATTAAAGAGTGAAATATACAGAATGGTGGTGGTTAATCTAGGTATAGTCTGAAGAGATGAGTCTTCAGGCCACGGCGGAAGATGGGTAGTGAGGGGGAGGTTCGGAGAGGGACGGGAAGTTCGTTCCACCACTGGGGAGCTAGGGTGGAGAAGCTCTGTGATCCCTTTGGGCGGGTGGGAGGGGTTACTAGGCGCCCTGCTTCCGCAGAGCGGAGTGGTCGAGCAGGCACGTAGAAGCGAATCATGTCCTGCAAGTAGATGGGGGCTGTCCTGTTGGCAGCAGTGTAGGCAAGGGTCAGGGTTTTGAACCGGATCCTGGCGGCGACAGGTAGCCAGTGGAGTGATCGCAGCATGTGAAAGGTGCATACGAATGGTCTTCCTCTGACTCCACTCTGTGCGAGTTTGACTGCAGCCTGCAGTGTGGCATACTGTAAGCAGATAATGCACTAATTGATAATTAATTTGTGGTTGTCGTTGACAGCTGCTGTTAATTCAACATTCAGCTGTAGAAATCTGAGTCAAAATTGTTATAACAGCAGGTAAATACAGTTCTGGAAATGGGTGTATTAGTTCCAAATGGAAGGCCATCTGCAAACTGTTTGTGAAAGTGTCTAGCAGCAAAGCCACTAGGAAGCACAGCAAAATGTTTGCACCTTTGGAGGGTAATGGGCGGTGTATTGCACCTGCAGACCAATGACAAAAGGCTGAGGTATAAATGACAGGAGCATAAGTTCCTTTGTCCGACCACATATTTGCTATATATACACGCGGGTTCATATTTTCCACAGAAGATTTTGTTGAGAGAATCGCAATGGACATCAAAACATATCACACCATCTGTATACTGCTCTGTCTTTTCTCAGGTAATTCATTTTTTTTCCTACATCAAATGTTAATTGTTATAAATAGCTCAATGACTGCCTCTGTATCCAAATCACAATTAGCTTAGTAAATAAAGTGAACTAACGCTAATAAATCACAAAGAACGCATTGTCAGGCAATTAGTTTGATTAAATCTGTTGAAAGAGATGTGTCCTGTAGTGCTATGGATTGATATTATTTATGAAAGGCAAACATGGATTTACCATTGCACTTTACTGCAAGTAAAGTAAAAAAAAATATCAGATCTGAACTTAATGTAAACTGACAAATCAACAGATATAATCAATCTTATCATCCAATTTTAAATAACTAAGTAACTTGAGATTTTGTTTTGATTAAACAAACTAAGAATAGATGTCTGTTTTTCTACACAGGAGAGAGCTGTGGTCAAACAGTGTACGGTGAGATGGGAGAAAATGTATACCTACATCTGCGGAAGTCACACGGAACGTCTTTTTCTAAAATCCAATGGTGGCATCAAAATATACTTATAGCCAAGACAGCAGGTTCTATTAACACTTTTGCAGAGGTTTTTAGTAATGGAACACTGAAACTGCACAATGTCGGGAGAAACTGCAGTGGGGTTTATACTGTTAGTGCCTACGATGCCCAAGGCACGGTCCATCTGAAGGAGAGCTCTCACTTGGTTCTGATTGGTAAGCCTTGGTAAATGGACTGCATTTATATAGGGCTTTTATCCAAAGCGCTTTTCAATTGATGCCTCTCATTCACCAGAGCATTAGGGGTAAGGTGTCTTGCTCAGGGACACTTCGACACACCCAGGGCGGGGATCGAACCGGCAACCCTCGGACTGCCAGACAACCGCTCTTACCTCCTGAGCTATGTCGCCCACTAAGTCTTTAGCTGGGATGCACAATAGTGTATTGTTAATATTGATGTTGAACTGTGTAAACTATTTTGAACATTCAGTATGCAGTGACCATAGCTTAGTAGCTTGTGACTGTGAAGTGTAAACAAGTGCACATTCCTCTCTTAGATCCTCCGGTGGTTGAGCTTGTTGCCTGTATCCTGGGAGTTTCTGTGTTACACTGTGCGGGGGAAAACGGTCCTGATGCCGTGTACGAGTGGAGAGTCAGTGTCCAGAACCAGGGAGGTCTAAATGTCTCCAGTCATACAGGGAAACATGTAACTCTGGACTATTCAACTGGAAACATCTCCTGCTCTCTGGAAATTGGAAACTACAGCAGTCGGAGTGCGTCTTATTCCCTGTCCTGTGCAGGTAAATCATGCTTTATTATCCCAAATAATAAATAACTAATAGCATCTTTAACTTGTAAGTATTAACAGTATGAAAAGTATTGTGAACATTACTGTGAACTTTATACATTCTGAATGGGTTTCATAGGGGAACCCTTTATAGCTCTTTATGGAACCATCTATGGTAGGTGTGAAAAGTGTGAAAGCTACCAGACTGAATCAATTTGCCTGACAAAGAACCCGAGATGGGTTCCTCTATGGAGACACAGAACCCTTTAGAACCCTTTCTTCTGAGAGTGCATTGTGAACATGCAGGATGCATGAGCACTGTTTAGAACAAACCTGAGTACAGTCATTTAATCTGTATATTGATACGATGAAGAACAATATTCTGATGATGATGCCTAATTAACTAATTAAATTTTATTTGAATGGTCTGCTCGGTTGGTTCCAGAAACACAGTTGTGTGTCAGTCTCGGGGTCACTGTCATGCTGGTCCTTCTTTGCTTCTTGACATGTGGAATTTCAGTCGGTGTACAAATATGCCGCAAGCGACAGAATTCAAGTAAGAATTAATCAAAATTTTCATGGCGTGTGTGATTTCATATATTAGTGTCTTTGATTTTTTTTTTCACATACAGTCAAATTGCAAAAGTAAAAAAGTAAGGGTTATAAAAAAAGCTAAAATTCCTCATTATACCTTCAAATTAAAGATGACAGTCTGCACTGTAATGAATGTACATTTATTCAAAGTAAAATGTGCCGGACTACAGAGCCAAAACAAATATACATTATGTGCTTTATAATAGGAACAATGTAGAATAAAAAATAAATGAACGAAATGTACATATGGTGTTTGAAATCATATTTAAAACAATAAATTCTGGCAATAGATTTTCATACTAATGTCAAATTCAAATGTTAAAAAGCCTACTGGATTAGACCACCGGGTTATAATAATTCCTACTTTTATATGAATATGAAAGAAATATCATATTTTACTAAATGTTTCCTCTAGATGTGAAGTCTGAAGGAAGCGGGCCCCCTCTTGAGATGACCCAGGATGACGGGATTGTTTACAGTGAAGTCAGAGTCGGAAAACGACACAAATAGCTTTTTACATACCTTTTATTAAAAATCACAGTTAAAAATCTATTTCAGAATCTATTTTTTATTTTCATGACAACTGAAATATGTAGAAAACAGTATTTCTGTGCTTTGATATCTTTAAGAAAAATGGATTTATAAAAACTTTGACATATGTGTGTATATTTATGTGTGTACATATGCGTGTATATTTTTGTGTAAAATTTACATACGTGTTGCATATAATTGCACTTACCTTTTTTGTGATAACTATGTGGCAAATGGCTGTGGGTGTGTGTCTTTAAAATTAAAGTAACAGGAAAAGCAACTTTTTCATTTCTATTTTATGATGCCTGCTTAGTACTGGATTTATAGTATGTATTTCTGTGAATATTTTGGAAAAATAGTTAGCAATGCTGTAACTATTTTGATTTAAAATGTTAGGACTTAAAAATTTGTCAAGCGGATCCAAAGTCAACAGGGCTCACACCTGTGTGGGAAGTGATAGGACTATGGAGTATTACATCAGAGGAGGAATTACAAATGGGCAACAGAGCAGTGTCAATGTCTGATGCAACAGCACGTTATCACACAAGTGATTCACCTGGTTTGGTGCGTCTGAATTAGTTGTGGTGGATGTTAAGTTGGTTAAATATACAATTGGCAAACATTCTAGGGAAGGCCTGGATTTTTGAAAAGAGATGGTGTTCACCCATCCCGAGAGAGCACCGCTCCCACCTGTGCGTATAGTTCATTGTATTGATAGTGGAAAATGACCCAGCAGAGCCATGGCCTGCTGCAGACATATTGCCCCATGCAGATGTCTGCTAGCTACGAAAACCCATGACTTTGCTTCACCCCATCCAGGTTGTGTCAGTCCCTCAAATGCCAAATAGTTGTAAATGGAAATATCAGGGAGTTTGCAACAACAAAAAATCTAAGAGAGCTAGAAATTTAAGCCAGACCACCACTCAAACACGAGAGTGCAAGCTTTTGTGCAAGATGACAGCACTAACCGCTACACCACCATTGTTTATTTTCCTTTCCTTTTTTAGTGATAGGGCTGTATTGAAAAGACTAAGCTGCCTGCGAAACAAACAGAATCTCTCAAACTGTTCACACCTGGAGCTCAGACTGAACGAATCAAATTAGTTTCTACTGCCAAATCATTCTCAGACTGAACTAATCAAATTAGTTTCTACTGCCAAATCATCCCCCTGAAGGAGTTATTGTCTGTCCTTGGCAAACCTATTCTGGACATAATAAATTCTTTTTATTGCGATCAGGCTAGGTTACTATATTTTTTAAAATGGCAGAAATCAAGCCCCTACTCAAAAAATGTAATAAAATTGGCAGGGTGTAATAGCTGACAAACCAAATTTGTTCATTAAAGTTGCCTTATGTTGTTGGAAACATGTCTAAGCACTACAGTATTATCAAAAGATTTTTGGTTTTATTCTCTTTCTAACGAGACCACTGAATATGTTAGGAGGTAATCTAGCTCAGCTTAAAATAAACAAAAAAATTCCTTCTGCTTCTAACAACATCAGTGATATTTGCTGATAAATAATTGTTAGATTCAGTAGGTAGTAATCTCCTCCTTCTGGAAAAATATTTTCCATGTAACAATATGAAATCGTGCCACATGTCAATTCATCGGTTTTGTGCAAACCAACAGTTTTATCAGCAGTTGGCATGGCTGGTCTCAGACGATGCTGTCGGTGTAGAAGCTGGATGTGGAGGTCCTGGGTGGGTGTGGTTACACGTGGTCTTGAGGTTGCGAGGCCGGTTGGAAAGTACTGCCAAAATCTCACAAACAACACTGGAGGTGTCTTATGGTTGAGGAACAAACACTCAGGTCAACGAGCCAATTGCTGCAAAACTGCACATTTCCGAAGGGCCTTTCACTGTCCCCAGCTATTTATGATCATGGAAAAAAGTTCTGGGATCTTTCATTTCAGCTCATGAAACATGGGACCAAACCTTTACAAGTTGTGTTTATGTTTTTGTTCAGTGAATGTAATAATAATAATAATGTTGATAATAATAATAATACTAATTTGAAGAAAAACAGCTTAGAGTATTCCAGAGTAGAACAAATAGAAAAAAAAATGAAATCTGAAAAACTGGTAAAACGATAAAGGGTTGCCACAATTACATCAAAGCCATCTCAAAAACGTGCATTTTGTAGCTGAGTCTGAAAGTCAGTGATAGATGACACGTCCTCTCTTATTTTAAGTGGCATGGCGATTTAACAGTCATAACCGTACACAGTCCTCACCCGACCACTCCTACGCATTGGTGCTCTCTCCTCTTCAATGTGCACCAAGCCGATGGTCTCTGAGTGTCAAGAAAAACAGGAAGTTAAAAAAAAAAACAATTTCCAATCAGACCAGCATTACCATTACCATTTACCCATTTCAAGAGGGAAGTACCTGAAAGTTTTAACCCATAAAAAGCATTGAAATGTGTTAATTGTAAGACAGCTACTCTTTAATGCCTTAAACTACTGCACAGACAGTGTGCGATACTTCATCCAAACTACCAATGGCCCAAATATTCAGACAACACAACTGCCATATTATGCTCTCTTTGGGATATGGCCTTAGGGTAGGTAGTTTAAAAGTAACTTAAAAGTAAATAAATAAGTAAATAAATACATAAATAATGCCCACAGCAGGGGAAGGTTTAGTTGGCCAGGATCCCTCTGTTAATTTCTATCTAGCGGATGTCAAAGCTGCATACGAAACGTCTTCCTCTGCCTCCACTCTGCGAGCTTGGCTGCAGCCTGCAGTGTGGCATACTGTAGGCAGATAATGCACTAATCGATTATTAATGACTGGTTGACAGCTGCTGTTAATTCAACATGCAGCTGTAGAAATTTGAGTCAAAATTGTTATAACAGCGGGTAAATTCAGTTCTGGAAATGGTTGTATTAGTTCCAAATGGAAGGCCATCTGCAAACTGTTTGTGAAAGTGTCTAGCAGCAAAGCCACTAGAACACACAACAAAATGTTTGCACCTTTGGAGGGTAATGGGCGGTGTATTGCACCTGCAGAACAATGACAAAAGGCTGAGGTATAAATAACAGGAGCATAAGTTCCTTTGTTCGACCACGTATTTGCTATATATACATGTGTGTTCATATTTTCCTCAGAAGACTTTGTTGAGAGAATTGCAATGGACGTCAAATCATTTCACAGCCTCTCTTTGTTTTTATGTCTTTTGTCAGGTAATTCAATTTTTTACCTACTTCGAATGTTAATTGTTTTAAATAGCTCAGTGATCACCTTCGCATCCAAATCACAATTAGCTTAGCAAATAAAGTTAACTAAAGTCACAAAGAAGGCATTGTTAGTCAATTACTTCAATTAGCTCTATTGAAAGAGATGTGTACTGTATGTTATGGATTGATATTATTTATGAAAGGCAAAGATGGATTTACCATTGCACTTTACTGCAAGTAAAGTAAAAAATAAAAAAAGATCAGATCAGATCAGAACTTAACATGAACTAACAAATCAACAGATATAATCAATCTTATCAGCAAGTTTTAGGTAATTGCAACTTGAAATTTTGTTTTTATTCAACAAACTAAAACTAGATGTCTGTTTTTCTACACAGGAGAGAGCTGTGGCCAAACAGTGTACGGTAAGATAGGAGAAAATGTATACCTACATCTGCGGGAGTCACATGGAAGTTCTTTCCATGCTATTAAATGGAGACGCCAAAATAAAGTTATAGCCAGTACAGCACGTTCTAGTAAACCATTTGCGGAGGTTTTCACAAATGGAACACTGACACTGTACAATGTCGGGAGAAACTGCAGTGGGGTTTATACTGCTGAAGCCTATGATGACCAAGGCATCTTCGTATTGAATGAGACGTCTCATTTGGTTGTGATTGGTATGTCTTCTGCTGGCACGCACAATACTGTATTGTTAATATTGATATTTAACAGTGTGAACTATAACACTCCGTATGCAGTGACCATAGCTTAGTAGCTTGTGACTGTGAAGTGTAAAGAAGTGCACATTCCTCTCTTAGATCCTCCGGTGGTTGAGCTTGTTGCCTGTATCCTGGACGTTCCTGTGTTACATTGTGCGGGGGGAAATTTATCTGATGCCGTGTATGAATGGAGGGTCAGTGTCCAGAACCAGGGACGTCTAAAGGTCTCCAATCACACAGGGAAATTTGTGGCTCTGGAATATTCAACTGGAAACATCTCCTGCTTACTGAAAATGGGAAACTACAGCAGTCAGAGTGTGTCTTATTCCCTGTCCTGTGCAGGTAAATCATTCTTTATTCTCCCAAATAATAAATAACTAAATTGCAGCTTTAACCCTTAACTTGGCAGTATTAACAGTATGAACAGTATTGTGAACATGCATTTTTGTGAACATTATTGTGAACGTTATACATTCTGAATGGGTTCCATTGGGGAACCCTTTATAGCTCTTTATTTTAACTATCTATGGTAGGTGTGAAAAGTGTGAAAGCTACCAGATTGAATCATTTTGCCTGACAAAGAACCCGAGATGGGATCCTCTATGGAGACACAGAACCCTTTAGAACCCTTTCTTCTGAGAGTGCATTGTGAACATGCAGGATGCACTGCTTGGAACAAACCTGAGTACAGTCATTTAATCTGTATATTGAAATGATGAAGAACATTATTCTGATGATGATGCCTAATTAACTAATTAAATTTTATTTGAAGAGTCTGCTCGGTTGGTTCCAGAAACACAGTTGTGTGTCAGTCTCGGGGTCACTGTCATGCTGGCCCTTCTTTGCTTCATGACATGTGGAATTTCAATCGGTGTACAAATATGCCGCAAGCGACAGAATTCAAGTAAGTATTAATCTAAATTTTCATGGCGTGTGTGATATCATATATTAGTGACTTATTTTTTTTCACATACAGTCAAATTGCAAAAGTAAAAAAGTAAGGGCTATAAAAAAAGGCTAAAATTCCTCATTATACCTTCAAATTAAAGATGACAGTCTGCACTGTAATGAATGTACATTTATTCAAAGTAAAATGTGCCGTACTACAGAGCCAAAACAAATATACACAATGTGCTTTATAATAGGAACAATGTAGAATAAAAAATAAATGAAAGAAATGTATATATGGTGTTTGAAATCATATTTAAAACAATTAATTCTGGCAATGGATTTTCATACTAATGTCAAATTCTAACATTAAAAGGCCTACAGGATTATCATATCATATTTTACTAAATGTTTCCTCTAGATGTGAAGTCTGAAGAACGCAGTTGCTCTCTTGAGATGACCCAGGATGGCGGGATTGTTTACAGTGAAGTCAGAGTCGGAAAACGACACAAATAGCTTTTTACATCCCTTTTATTAAAAATCACTGTTAAAAATCTATTTCAGAATCTATTTTTTTGTTTTCATGACAAGTGAAATATGTAGAAAACAGTAATTTTGTGCTTTGATATCTTTAAGAAAAATGGATTTATAAAAACTTTGACATATGCGTGTAAATTTATGCGTGTACCTATGCGTGTATATATTTGTGTAAAAGTTACATACGTGTTGCATATAATTGTGCTTACCTTTTTGTGATAACTATGTGGCAAATGGCTGTGGGTGTGTTTCTTTAAAATTAAAGCAACAGGAAAAGCAACTTTGTCATTTCTATTTTATGATGCCTGCTTAGTACTGGATTTATAGTATGTATTTCTGTGAATATTTTTGAAAAGTTGCAATGGTGTAACTATTTTTATTTAAAATGTGAAGACTTAAAAATTTGTGTAGCGGATCCAAAGTCAACAGGGCTCACACCTGTGTGGGAAGTGATAGGACTATGCAGTATTACATCAGAGGAGGAATTACAAATGGGCAACAGAGCAGTGTCAATGTCTGATGCAACAGCACGTTATCACACAAGTGATTCACCTGTTTTGGTGCGTCTGAATTAGTTGCGGTGGATGTTAAGTTGGTTAAATATACAATTGGCAAACATTCTAGGGAAGGCCTGGATTTTTGAATAGAGACGGTGTTCACCCATCCCGAGAGAGCACCGCTCCCACCTGTGCGTATAGTTCATTGTATTGATAGTGGAAAATGACCCAGCAGAGCCATGGCCTGCTGCAGACATATTGCCCCATGCAGATGTCTGCTAGCTACGAAAACCCATGACTTTGCTTCACCCCATCCAGGTTGTGTCAGTCCCTCAAATGCCAAATAACTGTAAATGGAAATATCAGGGAGTTTGCAACAAAAAAAATCTAAGAGAGCTAGAAATTTAAGCCAGACCACCACTCAAACACGAGAGTGCAAGCTTTTGTGCAAGATGACAGCGCTAACCGCTACACCACCATTGTTTTTTTCCTTTCCTTTTTTAGTGATAGAGCTGTATTGACAAGACTAAGCTGCCTGCGAAACAAACAGAATCCCTCAAACTGTTCACACCTGGAGCTCAGACTGAACTAATCAAATTAGTTTCTACTGCCAAATCATTCTCAGACCAAACTAATCAAATTAGTTTCTACTGCCAAATCATCCCCCTGCCTCCTCGACACAATATCCACAACACTACAGAAGGAGTTATTGCCTGTCTTTGGAAAACCAATTCTGGACATAATAAATTCTTTCATACAATCAGGCTAGGTTACTACATCCTTTAAAATGGCAGAAATCAAGCCCCTACTAAAAAAAAGTAATACAATTGGTGAGGTGTAATAGCTGACAAATCAAATTTGTTCATTAAAGTTGCCTTATGTTGTTGGAAACATGTCTAAGCACTACAGTATTATCAAAAGATTCTTGGTTTTAGCCTCTTTCTAACGAGAACAATGAATTTGTTAGGTGTGGCTGGTCTCAGACAATCCTGTCGGTTTAGAAGCTGGATGTGGAGGTCCTGGGTGGATGTGGTTACATGTGGTCTTGAGGTTGCCAGGCCGGTTGGAAAGTACTACCAAAATCTCTGAAACGACATTGGAGGTGTAACAAACATTCAGGTCAACGAGCCAATTGCTGCAAAACCGCACATTTCTGAAAGTTCTGGGATCTTTCATTTCACAATTACATCAAAGCCATCTCAAACACATGCCTTTTGTAGCGGAGTCTAAAAGTCAGTGATAGATGACACGTCCTCTCTTATTTTAAGTGGCATGGCGATTTAACAGTCATAACCGCACACAGTCGTCACCCGACCACTCCTACGCATTGGTGCTCTCTCCTCTTCAATGTGCGCAGCCCACCAAGCCGATGGTCTCTATCTGTGAGCGTCAACCGTAAGAATAACAGGAAGCTAAAAAAAAAAAACAATTTCCTGTCAGACCAGCATTAACATTTACGGGTTTAGTTTTGGTGGTGCAGCGGAGGTCAGGCACGCATTCGTGCTAACGAGCCATGCAGATTACTGTATAGCACACGGGCTCACACAGCGGCAGCTACAGTGAGACTATGAGAAGTAAGCAAATTTGCATGGCCATTACATACATACAATCAGTTACATTCATGAGAGAATGACGAGGACAGGATATTAATTTTTTTTCTCTTCCTCTAACGCGACCTTTCTCCAGCGAGATCAGAACAGCACTGGGACCAAGTGTGCATGTGAGAGCGAGATGTGCGATGATGGACAGATAGACAGATAGATAGATAGATAGTTGACTTTATTAATCCCCAGAGGGAAATTCAATCATCATAGCAGCCAGGTACATTAAATCACAAGACAACAGGTACATAAACACACATATTCAACCACTATTATATAATCAAATATCTATTCAAACACTACAGTGTGCAAAGAGCAAAGTGATGAGAACAATAAGTAAATAAAAGTCAAATAGCAGCCAGATATACCCACGCGTTCAAACACATTCAAGTGCTCTGGTGGTCCTGATGTGCAAAGAGCAGAGTGTTAAAAACAGATGATGAAAGCAAGTTTAGTCCACGAGCAGTTCAGTGTCAGCAGGCCTGGCAAAGGCAGATGCATTGTAGCGTCTGATAGCACCCGGCAGGAATGACCTCCTGTGTCGCTCCTTTACACACCGGGGTTGAATGAGTCTGTTGCTAAAGGCGCTCTTTAGCTTGGCTGACATGCTGTGTAGGGGGTGGGAGGCGTTATCCAAGATCGCCAGCAGTTTTGCCAGCATTCTGTCCTCCGCCACCTCCTCCAGTGTGACCAGCTTGGATCCAATGACAGACCCAGCCTTCTTTATGAGTTTGTTCCGTCTGTTGACGTCCATTGCTTTGATGCCCTTGCCCCAGCACACCACAGCATAGAAGATGGTTCTCGCAACAGCAGACTGATAGAACACGTGGAGCATCTTGTTGCAGACATTGAAGGATCTGAGCCTTCTCAGAAAGTAAAGCCGATTTGTTAGCATTGTTGACTTGTGCAGTCACGTTTTGGCAGTGTTGCACATAAAAATTCACTGAGCTGGGAGTGTTGTTTGCTGTGTGTTGTCACAGCTAACACTCTGAAAACGAGAGCATCGGCTAAATGAATGTCCATCCATCCATTTTCCAAACCGCCTAGTCCGGATCAGGGTCGCAATGGCAATGGGGCAAGCAGAGCAGCCCAGACGTCCCTCTCTCCAGTGACTTTTGCTAACTCATCCCAGTGGGTCCCAAGGCGATCCCCGGCCAGGCTTTTGATATAATACCTCCAGCATGTCCTAGGTCTAGCACAAGGCTATGGGAAATTCTATTAACTGTACTGATGTCCATTGAAAAAAAATTATATGAAAACAAATTAGAGGAATTGAATCACAGTTATGTTCAGCTGCATTTTAAAGGGGTTCTAGTTTTCCACATTTTAACATTTTTTTATTTTTCCTAGGCCTTTTTTCAATGTGTCAGCGTAATTTTTTCAGGCAAAAAAAAGAAACATAAAAAATGGTATTCAATCATTTCTCCTGGCTCTTCAATAACACAAGCTCTTTTGCCTTGCTCATTTAATATGTAATGACCTGTAGCTGCAATTGGCTCCTGATTTTCACTCGCCCTGCCCACAAGCAGAAGGTTTGAGGAAAGCAACATGGCGGCAGCTTGGAGTATCTATCAGGCCTTAAATGTACGAGCCGGAGTCAGACCCGAAATATGAGGACCATTCGGGTCACATACGGGACTGCTGGGATCCCTTCAACCCGAATGTTCCAATTAATCTTCCTCTTCATCTTTAATACTTTTTTTGGACAGGCTGTAGGTCAAAGTGCAACTATTTTCCATAATCGCTAAGCTACTGTGTTTGATTAGAGATGAGGGATCTGTAGGGATCTGGTGTAAAGATTTGTTTAAACTCACAGTCTACAACTGAACATTCTATGCTACTCAGAGATCACCATGTTTCACTGCTAGCTAGTGCCACTGTTTACATGAAAGAGTGGGTGGTCCCCACTTACAGAGGGGTGGGGATATTAAAATACCAGGTTCAAAGGTTCATTGGTTGGCCCAAACAAAGTCAGTCTTCTACATGTAAAGAAAGTCCTTGTTCAGATTCACCCATTTCAAGAGGGAAGTACCTGAAAATTTTAACCCATAAAAAGCATTGAAATGTTTTCATTTTAAGACAGCTACTCTTTAATGCCTCAAAATACTGCACAGACAGTATGCGATCCTTCATCCAAACTACCAATTGCCCAAATATTCAAACAACACAACAGCCATATTATGCTCTCTTTGGGATGTGGCCTTAGAGTAGGCAGTTTAAAAATAACTTATAATAAGTAAATAAATCAATAAACAAATAATGCCCAAGGCAGGGGAGGGTTTAGTCGCTATCTAGCACCCCCTGCTGGTCAATTGGGCACCCGTGGACTGTATGTGAAAGGTGCATACGAATGGTCTTCCTCTGACTCCACTTTGTGCGAGTTTGACTGCAGCCTGCAGTGTGGCATACTGTAAGCAGATAATGCACTAATTGACAATTAATTAGTGGTTGTCGTTGACAGCTGCTGTTAATTCAACATTCAGCTGTAGAAATCTGAGTCAAAATTGTTATAACAGCAGGTAAATTCAGTTCTGGAAATGGTTGTATTAGTTCCAAATGGACGGCCATCTGCGAACTGTGCGAGAAAGTGTCTAGCATCAAAGCCAGTAGGAAGCACAGCAAAATGTTTGCGTCTTTGGAGGGTAATGGGCGGGGTATTGCACCTGCAGACCAATGACAAAAGCCTGAGGTATAAATGACAGGAGCATAAGTTCCTTTGTCCGACCACATATTTGCTATATATACACGCGGGTTCACATTTTCCACAGAAGACTTTGTTGAGAGAATCGCAATGGACATCAAATCATATCACACCATCTCTATACTGCTCTGTCTTTTCTCAGGTAATTCATTTTTTTCCTACATCAAATGTTAATTGTTTTAAATAGCTCAATGACCGCCTCCGTATCCAAATCACAATTAGCTTAGTAAATAAAGTGAACTAATGCTAATAAATCACAAAGAACGCATTGTCAGTCAATTAGTTTGATTAAATCTGTTGAAAGAGATGTGTCCTGTAGTGCTATGGATTGATATTATTTATGAAAGGCAAACATGGATTTACCAGTGCACTTTACTGCAAGTAAAGTAAAAAACAAAAATCAGATCAGAACTTAATGTAAACGGAGAAATCAATAGATATAATCAATCTTATCAGCCAATTTTAAATAACTGGAACTTGAGATTTTGTTTTGATTTAACAAACTAAAAATGGATGTCTGTTTTTCTACACAGGAGAGAGCTGTGGCCAAATAGTGTACAGTAAGATGGGAGAAAATGTATACCTACATCTGCGGGAGTCACACGGAAAGTCTTTTTCTAAATTTGAATGGTGGCATCAAAGTGAACTTATAGCCAAGACAGCACATTCTATTAACACATTTGCAGAGGTCCTCAAGAATGGAACACTGAAACTGCACAATGTTGGGAGAAACTGCAGTGGAGTTTATACTGTTAGTGCCTACGATGCCCAAGGCGCGTTGATGGAGAGCTCTCACTTGGTTGTGATTGGTGAGTCTCCAGCTGGGATGCACAATACTGTATTGTTAATATTGATGTTTAATAGTGTGAACTATAACACTCATGACCATATCTTAGTAGCTTGTGACTGTGAAGTGTAAACAAGTGCACATTCCTCTCTTAGATCCTCCGGTGGTTGAGCTTGTTGCCTGTATCCTGGGAGTTTCTGTGTTGCACTGTGCGGGGGAACACGGTCCTGATGCCGTGTACGAGTGGAGGGTCAGTATCCAGAACCAGGGACGTCTAAAGGTCTTCAATCATACAGGGAAATTTGTGACTCTGGACTATTCAACTGGAAACATCTCCTGCTCTCTGAATATTGGAAACTACAGCAGTCGGAGTGCGTCTTATTCCCTGTCCTGTGCAGGTAAATCATGCTTTATTATCCCAAATAATAAATAACTAAGTAGCATCTTTAACCCTTAACTTGGCAGTATTAACAGTATGAACAGTATTGTGAACATGCATTTTTGTGAACATTACTGTGAACTTTATACGTTCTGATTGGGTTCCATAGGGGAACCATTTATAGCTCTTAATGGAACCATCTATGGTAGGTGTGAATAGTGTGAAAGCTACCAGACTGAACAATTTGCCGGACAAAGAACCTGAGATGGGTTCCTCTATGGAGACACAGAACCCTTTAGAACCCTTTCTTCTGAGAGTGCATTGTGAACATGCAGGATACATGAGCACTGCTTGGAACAAACCTGAGTACAGTCATTTAATCTGTATATTGAAATGATGAAGAACATTATTCTGATGATGATGCCTAATTAACTAATTAAATTTTATTTGAATGGTCTGCTTGGTTGGTTCCAGAAACACAGTTGTGTGTCAGTCTCGGGGTCACTGTCATGCTGGTCCTTCTTTGCTTCATGACATGTGGAATTTCAGTCGGTGTACAAATATGCCGCAAGCGAAAGAATTCAAGTAAGTATTCATCAAAATTTTCATGGCGTGTGTGATTTCATATATTAGTGACTTTTATTTTTTTTCACATACAGTCAAATTGCAAAAATAAAAAAGTAAGGGCCATAATAAAGGCTAAAATTCCTCATTATACCTTGAAATTAAAGATGACAGTCTGCACTGTAATGAATGTACATTTACTCAAAGTAAAATGTGCCGGACTCCAGAGCCAAAACAAATACACACTATGTGCTTTATAATAGGAACAATGTAGAATAAAAAATAAATGAACGAAATGTATATATGGTGTTTGAAATCATATTTAAAACAATGAATTCTGGCAATGGATTTTCATACTAATGTCAAATTCTAACGTTAAAATGCCTACTGTATTAGACCACCGGGTTATAATAATTCTACTTTTATATGAATATGAAAGAAATATCATATTTTACTAAATGTTTCCTCTAGATGTGAAGTCTGAAGAACGCGGTTGCTCTTTTGAGAGGACCCAGGATGACGGGATTGTTTACAGTGAAGTCAGAGTCGGAAAACGACACAAATAGCTTTTTAAATCCGTTTTATTAAGAATCACTGTTAAAAATCTATTTCAGAATCTATTTTTTATTTTCATGACAACAGAAATATGTAGAAAACAGCAATTCTGTGCTTTGATATCTTTAAGAAAAATGTATTTATAAAAACTTTGACATATGTGTGTATATTTATGTGTGTACATATGCGTGTATATTTTTGTGTTAAATTTACATACGTGTTGCATATAATTGCGCTTACCTTTTTTGTGATAACTATGTGGCAAATGGCTGTGGGTGTGTTTCTTTAAAATTAAAGCAACAGGAAAAGAAACTTTGTCATTTCTATTTTATGATGCCTGCTTTGTACTGGATTTATAGTATGTATTTCTGTGAATATTTTAGAAAAGTTGCAATGCTGTAACTATTTTTATTTAAAATGTTAAGACTTAAAAATTTGTCAAGCGGATCCAAAGTCAACAGGGCTCACACCTGTGTGGGAAATGGTAGGATTATGGAGTATTACATCAGAGGAGGAATTACAAATGGGCAACAGAGCAGTGTCAATGTCTGATGCAACAGCACGTTATCACACAAGTGATTCACCTGGTTTGGTGCGTCTGAATTAGTTGCGGTGGAAGTTAAGTTGGTTAAATATACAATTGGCAAACATTCTAGGGAAGGCCTGGATTTTTGAATAGAGACGGTGTTCACCCATCCCGAGAGAGCACCGCTCCCACCTGTGCGTGTAGTTCATTGTGTTGATAGTGGAAAATGACCCAGCAGAGCCATGGCCTGCTGCAGACATATTGCCCCATGCAGATGTCTGCTAGCTACGAAAACCCATGACTTTGCTTCATCCCATCCAGGTTGTGTCAGTCCCTCAAATGCCAAATAATTGTAAATAGAAATATCATGGAGTTTGCAACAAAAAAAATCTAAGAGAGCTAGAAATTTAAGCCAGACCACCACTCAAACACGAGAGTGCAACCTTTTGTGCAAGATGACAGTGCTAACCGCTACACCGCCATTGTTTATTTTCCTTTCCTTTTTTAGTGATAGAGCTGTATTGACAAGACTAAGCTGCCTGCGAAACAAACAGAATCCCTCAAACTGTTCACACCTGGAGCTCAGACTGAACTAATCAAATTAGTTTCTACTGCCAAATCATTTTCAGTCCAAACTAATCAAATTAGTTTCTACTGCCAAATCATCCCCCTGAAGGAGTTATTGCCTGTCCTTGGCAAACCTATTCTGAACATAATAAATTCTTTATTGCGATCAGGCTAGGTTACTGTATCCTTTAAAATGGCAGAAATCAAGCCACTACTCAACAAAGTAATAAAATTGGCAAGGTGTAATAGCTGACAAATCAGATTTTTTCATTAAAGTTGCCTTATGTTGTTGGAAACATGTCTAAGCACTACAGTACTATCAAAAGATTCTTGGTTTTAGCCTCTTTCTAACAAGAACAATGAACATGTTAGGAGGTAATCTAGCTCACCTTAAAATAAAAAAAACTTTTCCTTCTGCTTCTAACAACAGAGGTGATATTTGCTGATAAATAGTTGTTAGATTCAGTAGGTAGTAATCTCCTCCTTCTGGAAAAATATTTTCCATGTAACAAAATGAAATCGTTGCACGTGTCAATTCATCGGTTTTGTGAAAACCAACAGTTTTATCAGCGAATGGTGTGGCTGGTCTCAGACGATGCTGTCGGTGTAGAAGCTGGATGTGGAGGGCCTGGGTGGATGTGGTTACATGTGGTCTTGAGGTTGCGAGGCCGGTTGGAAAGTACTGCCAAAATCTCTGAAACAACATTGGAGGTGTCTTATGGTTGAGGAAAGAACATTCAGATCAACGAGCCAATTGCTGCAAAACTGCACATTTCCAAAAGTTCTGGGATCTTTCATTTCAACTCATGAAACATGGGATCAAAACACAAAAAGTTCTGTTTATATTTTTGTTGAATGTAATAATGATAATAATGTTGATAATAATAATAATAATAATAA
The DNA here is from genome assembly GCA_025169545.1 of Anguilla japonica. NCBI lineage: Eukaryota > Metazoa > Chordata > Actinopteri > Anguilliformes > Anguillidae > Anguilla > Anguilla japonica. The sequence goes on along the minus strand of CM045885.1, from coordinate 8,327,389 downwards.
TAATAATAAGTAGAAGAAAAGCAGCTCAAAGTACTCCCAAGTAGAACAAATAGAAAAAAATGTAATCAGAAAAACTGTTAAAACAATAAAAGGTTGCCACAATTACATAAAAGCTGTCTCAAACACGTGCCTTTTGTAGCAGAGTCTGAAAATTAGTGATAGATGAAACGTCTTCTCTTATTTTAAGTGGCATGGCGATTTAACAGTCATAACTGTACAGTCGTCACCCGACCACTCCTACGCATTGGTGCTCTCTCCTCTTCAATGTGCGCAGCCCACCAAGCCGATGGTCTCTATCTGTGAGTGTCAACCGTAAGATGAACAGAAAGTAAAAAAAAAAAAAAAACAATTTCCTGTCAGATCAGCATTAACACTTACGGGTTTATTTTTGGTGGTGCAGCGGTGGTTACGCACGCATTCGTGCTAACGAGACATGCAGATAACTGTATAGCACAAGGGCTCACAAAGCGGCAGCTACAGTGAGACTATGAGAAGTACGCGAATTTGCATTGACCCTTGCATACATACAGTTACATTCACGAGAGAATGACGAGGACAGGATATGAATTTTTTTTCACTTCCTCTAACGCGACCTTTCTCCAGCGATGTCCAGCAGAACAGCACTGGGACCAAAAGTGCGCATGTGCGAGCGAGATGTGCGATGATTGACAGATAGATAGACAGACAGACATATAGATAGATAGTTGACTTTATTAATCCCCGGAGGGAAATTCAATCATCATAGCAGCCAGGTACATTAAATCACAAGACAACAGGTACATAAACACATATATTCAACCACTCAAATATAATCAATTATCTATTCAAACACTACAGTGTGCAAAGAGCAAAGTGATGAGAACAATAAGTAAATAAAATTCAAATAGCAGCCAGATATACCCACGCGTTCAAACACATTCAAGTGCTCTGGTGGTCCTGATGTGCAAAGAGCAGAGTGTTAAAAACAGATGATAAAAGCAAGTTTAGTCCACGAGAAGCGAGAAGTTCAGTGTCAGCAGGCCTGGCAAAGGCAGATGCATTGTAGCATCTGATAGCACCCAGCAGGAATGACCTCCTGTGTCGCTCGTTTACACACCAGGGTTGAATGAGTCTGTTGCTAAAGGCGCTCTTTAGCTTGGCTGACATGCTGTGTAGGGGGTGGGAGGCGTTATCCAAGATCGCCAGCAGTTTTGCCACCATTCTGTCCTCCGCCACCTCCTCCAGTGTGACCATCTTGGATCCAATGACAGACCCAGCCTTCTTTATGAGTTTGTTCCGTCTGTTGACGTCCATTGCTTTGATGCCCTTGCCCCAGCACACCACAGCATAGAAGATGGTTCTCGCAACAGCAGACTGACAGAACACGTGGAGCATCTTGTTGCAGACATTGAAGGATCTGAGCCTTCTCAGAAAGTAAAGCCGATTTGTTAGCATTGTTGACTTGCAGTCACGCTTTTGCAATGTTGCACATAAAAATTCACTGAGCTGGGAGTGTTGTTTGTCGTGTTTTGTCACAGCTAACACTCTGAAAATGAGAGCATCGGCTAAATGAATGTCCATCCGTCCATTCTCTAAACCGCTTAGTCCAGATCAGGGTCGCGATGGCAAAGAGGCGAGCAGAGCAGCCCAGACGTCCCTCTCCCCAGCGACTTTCACTAACTCATCCCGGTGGATCCCAAGGCGATCCCAGGCCAGGCTTTCGATATAATCCCTCCAGCGTGTCCTAGGTCTAGCACAAGGCTATGGGGAATTCTGTTAACTGTACTGATGTCCATGGCAAAAAGATTATATAAAAAGTCAGTCAGTGTCCGAATTAATCTTCCTCTTCATCTTTGTCATCATACTTTTTTCTGGACAGGCAGTAGGTCAAAGTCCAGCTAACGTTTGCTATAATCGCTAAGCTATTGCATTTGAATGGAGATGAGGGATCCGTAGGGAACTGGTGTAAAGATTTGTTTAAACTCAAAGTCTACATCTGAACATTCTATGCGACTCAGAGATCACCAGGTTTCACTGCTAGCCAGTGCCATTGCTTACATGAAAGAGTGGGTGGCCCCCCACTTACAGAGGGGTGGGGATATTAAAATACCAGGTCAAATGTTCAGTGGTTGGCCCAAACAAAGTCTGTTCTCAACAAAGAAAAAAAAGTCCTTGTTTAGATTTGCACATTTTAAAAATGGAAGTGACCAAAATTTCATTTCCACTGAAAACCACTCAAGTAAATGTGACTGTCTGACAATGTTCCACTAGTGCACTCATTCGACTACGTATTTGGTATACATACATGCGGGTTCATATTTTTCACAAAAGACTTAGTTGATGGAATCGCAATGGACCTCAAAGCATTTTACATCTTCTGTGTGCTGTTCTCTCTTTTGTCAGGTAATTTCAAAAATATTTTTATAATTTGATCTAAGGGCAATTTACATCAAATTTTAATTGTTTTGTATAGCTTGGTGACGGACTCCAGTTTCCAAGTCACAGTTAGTTTCCATAATGAATAAAGTGAACTAAAGTGAAAAAGTCATTGCAAAGAATACATTGTCAGCCTATAATCTTAATTAAATCTGTTGAATGACATGTATACTGTATGTTATTTATAAAATGCAAAAATCGATTAACCATTGCACTGCAATGCAAGTACAAATAATCTGATCTGAAGACAACGTAAACTGACAGAAGAACAGACGTGACAAATGTCTCAACAGCCAATTTTAGGTTAATGCATGCACTTGAGATATCGCCTGATATTGGATTTATCACGCTAAGAATGGATATCTGTTTTTCTACACAGGAGAGAGCTGTGGCCAAACAGTGTACGGAACAATAGGAGAAAACGTATACCTACATCTGCGGGAGTTACACGGAAGGTCTTTCTCTGATTTTCAATGGAGGCGCCAAAATATACTTATAGCCAGGACAGTACGTTCTATTAACACTTCTGCAGAGGTTTTTAGTAATGGAACACTGAAACTGCACAATGTCGGGAGAAACTGCAGTGGGGTTTATACTGTTAGTGCCTACGATACCCAGGGCCAGGTCCAACTGAAGGAGACCTCTCACTTGGTTGTGATTGGTAAGTCTCCAGCTGGCATGCACAATACTGTATTGTTAATATTGATGTTAATTAGTGTAAACTATAACACTCAGTATGCAGTGACCATACTTTAGTAGCTTGTGACTGTGAAGTGTAAACAAGTTCACATTCCTCTCTTAGATCCTCCGGTGGTTGAGCTTGTTGCCTGTATCCTGGGAGTTTCTGTGTTGTACTGTGCGGGAGAAAACGGTCCTGATGCCGTGTACGAGTGGAGAGTCAGTGTCCAGAACCAGGGAGGTCTAAATATCTCCAGTCATACAGGGAAACATGCGACTCTGGACTATTCAACTGGAAACATCTCCTGCTCTCTGATAATTGGAAACTACAGCAGTCAGAGTGTGTCTTATTCCCTGTCCTGTGCAGGTAAATCATGCTTTATTATCCCAAATAATAAATATCTAAATAGCATGTTTAACCCTTTACTAGGCATGAACAGTATTGTGAACATTACACTCTTAGGAAAAACATTCTGAAAGAGTTCCATAGGGGAACCCTTTATAGGCCTTATGGAACCATCTATGGTAGGTGTGAAAAGTGTGAAAGCTACCAGACTGAATAAATTTGCCTGACAAAGAACCCGAGATGGGTTCCTCTATGGAGACACAGAACCCTTTGGAACCCTTTCTTCTGAGCTTGCATTGTGAACATGCAGGATACATGAGCACTGTTTAGAACAAACCTGAGTACAGTCATTTAATCTGTATATTGATACAATGAAGAACATTATTCTGATGATGATAATGAATTAACTCATAAAATTTTATTTGAAGGGTCTGCTTGGTTGGTTCCAGAAACACAGTGGTGTGTCAGTCTCGGGGTCACTGTCATGCTGGTCCTTTGCTTCATGACATGTGGAATTTCAGTCGGTGTACAAATATGCCGCAAGCGACAGAATTCAAGTAAGAATTTATTAAATCTTCATGACCAGATTGTGATGTCATATATCAATGATTTTTTTCATGTTATTTTACATAAAATCAATAAAAGGGCTATAATTCCTCAACATACTCTCAAATTCAATATTACAGTCTTCACTTTAATGAATGTGATGTTTCATTTCAAATCAAATGTGCTGGACTACAGAGCCTATATATATATATATATATATGTGTGTGTGTGTGTGTGTGTGTGTATACTGTATATATATATATATATATATATACTCACCGGCCACTTCATTAGGTACACCTGTTCAACTGCAAACTGCACCCGTTAACGCAAATATCTAATCAGCCAATCACGTGGCAGCAACTCAATGCATTTAGGCATGTAGATATGGACGAGATGATCTGCTGAAGTTCAAACCAAGCATCAGAATGAGGAAGAAAGGTGATTTAAGTGACTCTGAACGTGACATGGTTGTTGGTGCCAGATGGGCTAGTTTGAGTATTTCAGGAACTGCTGATCTACTGGGATTTTTACAAAAACCATATCTAGGGTTTACAGAGAATGGTCCAAAAAAGAGAAAATATCCGTGAGCGGCAGTTCTCTGGGCGAAAATGCCTTGTTGATGGCAGAGGTCATAGGAGAATGACTAGACTGGTTCGAGCTGATAGAAAGCCAACAGTAACTCAAATAACCACTCGTTATAACCACTCGTTACAACCGAGGTATGCAGAAGAGCATCTCTGAACACACACCACGTCAAACCTTGAAGCAGATGGGCTACAGCAGCAGAAGACCACACCGGATGCCACTCCTATCACCTAATGAAGTGGCCGGTGAGTGTATATATATATATATATATATACTTTACAGTGAAAACAATGCAAAATAAAAATGTATATATGTATACATTATTATATTTCAAACAATAAACATATGCAATAATCTTTTTCATACTAATGCAAAATTTGAATGTTAAAACCTGTTGGAGTAGACCACAGGGTGGCATTAATTGACACTTTTCTATGAATATGAAAGAAATATCATATTTTTAAAAAATGTTTCCTCTAGATGAGAAGTCTGAAGGATCTGGTCCCTTTCTTGAGATGACCCATGTATTGTTCACAGTGAAGTCAGATTTGGAAAAGGACAAATAACTTTTTCATCCCTTTTATTAATAAATCACTGTAAAAGTCTATTTCATTAAAACAAAAATGCTGTCTATTTCAGAAAACAACAAAGTATTCTATTTTCATAACAAAAATTTAATATTTAGAAAGTAGTAATTCTGTACTTTTGTATTTTTAAGAATAAAGGACTTACGTAACTATAAAGGACTCACGTAACTTTTACGTGAGTATATTTGCGTGTTACAATGTACATAAATGTGACGTGTTTGCTCTTACCTTTTTGGGGATAAACGTGGGCCAAAGATTGCGGGTGTGTTTTTTTTAAAATAAACTTTAACTAAATTGCAGAAAAAACTACTTTTGCATGATTATTTTATGATGTCTTATTATGATCCGGCTTTGTAGCGGAGTTATGTATTTCAGTGAATATTTCAGAAAGGTTTCAATACTGTAAAGATCAGCTTCCCTGAGACGGTTTCTGACAGTTTGTGCAGAAATTCCTTGGTTGTGCAAACCAGCAGTTTCATCAGCAGTTGGCATGGCTGGTCTCAGACGATCCTGTCGGTGTAGAAGCTGGATGTGGAGGTCCTGGGTGGGCGTGGTTACACGTGGTCTTGAGGTCGCGAGGCCGGTTTGAAAGTACTGCCAAAATCTCACAAACAACACTGGAGGTGTCTTATGGTTGAGGAACAAACATTCAGGTCAACGAGCCAATTGCTGCAAAACTGCACATTTCCAAAGGCCCTTTCATAGTCCCCAGCTATTTGTGATCATGGAAAAAAGTTCTGGGATCTTTCATTTCAGCTCATGAAACATGGGACCAAACCTTTACAAGTTGTGTTTATATTTTTGTTCAGTGAATGTAATAATGATAATAATGTCGATAATAATAATAAGTAGAAGAAAAGCAGTTCAGAGTACTCCCAAGTAGTACAAATAGAAAAAAAAATAATCAGAAAAACTGTTAAAACAATAAAAGGTTGCAATAATTACATAAAAGCCATCTCAATCAAGCGCATTTTGTAGCGGAGTCTGAAAGTCAGTGATAGATGATACGTCCTCTCTTATTTTAAGTGGCATGGCGATTTAACAGTCATAACTGTACACAGTCGTCACCCGACCACTCCTACGCATTGGTGCTCTCTCTTCTTCAATGATCGCAGCCCGCCAAGCCGAATGGTCTCTATCTGAGTGTCAACCATAAGAAGAAAAGGACGTTAAAAAAAAAACAATTTCCTGTCAGATCAGTATTAACAGTTAAGGGTTTATTTTTGGTGGTGTAGCGGTGGTCAGGCACGCATTCGTGCTAACGAGATACGCAGAGTACTGTATAGCACACGGGCTCACACAGCGGCAGCTACGGTGTGCCTGTGAGAAGTAAGCAAATTTGCATTGCCATTACATACATACAATTAGTTACATTCACGAGAGAATGACAAGGACAGGATATTAATTTTTTTTCAGTTACCTCTAATGCAACCTTTTCCAGCGATGTGAGAGCGAGATGTACGATGATTGGTTAGCATTGTTGACTTGTAGTCACGCTTTGGCAATGTTGACCATGAACTCACTGAGCTGAGAATGTTGTTTGCTGTGTGTTGTCACAGCTAACACTCTGAAAATGAAAGCATCCATCCATTCTCTAAACCGCTTAATCCAGATCAGGGTCGCGATGGCAAAGAGGCGAGCAGAGCAGCCCAGACGTCCCTCTCCCCAGCGACTTTCACTAACTCATCCCGGTGGATCCCAAGGCGATCCCCGGCCAGGCTTTCGATATAATACCTCCAGCGTGTCCTAGATCTACCCTGGGTCTCCTTCCCGGTGGCCGAGCCCGGAACACCTCCAGAGCGAGGCGCCCAGGAGCCATTCTTTAAATGAATGTAATGTAATGTATTTCACCAACTCAGTCAGTGGACATAAAACAATGGCTTTTACACAGAGACCAGGTTCACTTTCTACTCCACATTCACGTGTACATTGCAAATCTAATTAAATTACTGTATTTTCCTCTTCCTGTTCATCTTGGAATGTAATTTTAACCTTATGAAATAATGTTGATTGTGGGTACTGCAGGTACTGCCACAGAAGAAAAGAACAAATTTGGAAAGTGCTCCATCTTGTGGTTAAATCCCTCACAACAGCATATCTGCACATGTTTTATGAATATACAGTTATGTATTTTGCATGCATAAAATAATTGAATAAAATACAAGACAATTTCAATATTCATCATTGGAGAACTTCTCTTCTGTCTTTTATATAATGTCTCCAGACTGTGACCACAATGCTATGAAAACTTTTTAGCAGTTTGTGCATATGTGTGTGCAAATATATTTATACATATATATCTTAAAATATATAGATGAAAACTTTACACTTGTACTTGAATGTTTTTTATATAAATGGCTCATGTCATGGGCTGATGTAATATAAAACAGAAAGCATTTAACGTTTACAAAATTTCGGAACAATTCTCTAATACTGAAATATAGATTACTAAAACTATACTATTTGGGTCATGACTATTTGTGCATTGTCCTCAGTGGCATATGTATGTTTAGCTAAGTGTCATGATTTGCTGAAATATAACACAGTAACATGGCTTCTGATGGCATTGGCCTTCTCAGTTTAACATTAATATCACTTATGGTCAGTAGGTAGCAGCATTGTAACAAATAAGAAAAATGGGACGATTAATTTCAAATACTGTTTGTGATTTATATATATTCATAAAAAAGCATGCTGTATGAAAAGCATTAACTTGACAAAAACAAACAAGACGATATTTGCACGATTCTTGTTGAATAAAAATACTACATTTTGTGGCACTATATGTGTGCACATAACAGGGTGGATCCATTCTGCCTCAATATGAGCTGCAATTTCATCATTTCAAAATTTCAAAATTTGATCTCTCTCATTTCAGGTGAGAATTATTGGTTCTATGATTATGGGTGCAGAGAGAGTGCATGTGAAACAACTTTATGTCTTATCACCTCTGTTTTTGTTGTGAGTTCTTACACTTCCTCTTGTAGTCACGCGACGTCCAGTAAGAGACCCATACATCAGATGAATGTTTTTATTTCATGAAAACAGAGTTGTGCCAGACTGGAACTAAAGCTACCCTTTTTCTTACATGGTTAGTTGACATCTAGTTCAACTCAAATAAGTATATCTATTGTTTTATCCTAACCTTACATTATTAACCCTGGTTTTTGGTCTAGTGTGTTCGACAATACATAAATTACTAAGGGAAACAGAAACCAGCACTAACCACAAATACAACTAGGAAATGTCGTTTGAAGTCTTAAAAAGAGGACTTTTGAGGCTCTGTGCGAGTAATTGGGCTGGACGTCCCACGTTTGTAAAGCTGTAACGTGTACCGAAAAAGCACAAACACAAGGGGAGGTGTTTACCCCTGCGCCACGGTCTGACCCAGAGACCAGGGGGAGTCAGGTGAGGGTCAGAGGTCAGACTCAGGACCACGGCCAATAAAACGCAATCTTTACGACCCGTCATAATGAAACTTTCCATAAACCGCAGGTTTTATGGCATCGCCGGGGTTAATCATTCAACCAACAGGTGACGAGGATCCGGCGGCATGGCATCGCCAAAGCCTCCCTTCTGTCTCTCCTTCCCAGCTCTCTTTTCTCTTTGTGGGAACGACGCCACGCAGACCAAGCAAGAAAAAAAGTTAAGCGTTCGCGCGATTCTGTCTCGTGATCAGCACGGAACGCCAGTCCCCTTTTTTTTAACGAACTGGGGGGGGACACGCTACCTGCCGTGCGCTGCTCCCGTGTTTACCTGTTAACACTTCTACCCAAATCAGCAATAGCTCCCCGCAGCCGCTTACTGTCCTCCACAGACGCCGGACGAATGCCAAAAAAAATATCTATCCTTATTTTTTTAAAAATTTATATTTCAACGGCGTAAGTCTTTACGCCACTCCGTACGGTGACCAGAATTTGTTTGCCGATTTGAGGCCATTTGCCCTTCTAGGTGAAGGAGAACATAACCGTGCAGCAGAGGCAAATCTGGGGGCGCGTACTGTAAAAGCGTGATCGTTCTAAAGCGATGCCCCGCCCATAGAAGGCTCGCTCCGAATGCAAAGCTGCCTCTCTCCTTGTCAGCTCACAAGCAAAAGGTCAAAGGGCAAAGGTTACAGCAGCATTTTCCTTATGGGCGAGAGTGAGAGAGCGTTATAATACCTGAGCCCCATTTCTGGGCCTCAAAACGCAGCCTCTAAAAGCTACTCTTTACAAGGTGGATCAAGTGCCTCTTCCACTTCATCCATCAGGGGGCAGTAATCTTCCTATCCTGATTATTGCCTTGATGCCAATCACTTTGTCAAGGAGAGTGGTCACCTGACCTACTTCTCCATGTTGCTGCTATATAATATAATATAATATAATATAATATAATATAATATAATATAATATAATATAATATAATATAATATAATATAATATATAAAAACATTTTGAAAAGACAGAATGGGTAGAAATTAAATCCTTATAATATTGAGGATACTAGGCTAGTCTTTATACTAATGTCCTCTATATAAGAACCAAAACGGTCAATACAAGACAAAGAACAAGTTAGGTCAATAAAATTGCTGTAACAGAAGCCATCATTCCACAAGTATGTCCTTTTCAGGGGCATAAATTCTGTCACAGGATGAAGGCACAAAGCAGCAGTGGCTGATGGGTAAGGGACCCGCGAATCATCGTTGACTTTGGCCTAATGTTGATCGGCATCGTGGGTAAATTCTGCGCGGTTTTACTGCCGAGCCGACTGTCTGTCAACGTTTCCCTTTGTTGCGAGCTAAAAGGAGCAACATCCCAGAACTAGCCAACAATAATCGCGATATCCTGTGGAAGGTGAGATAGCGGTCGGTCCGTGGCACTTTGAGAGGCTCTGGTGGGACCGGGTCACGTTCAGCACCTGGCGATAAATTTAACACCCTGCTACGGTCGTTCGCCGTCATCAACCCAATAGTGGCTGATAAACACGATGGGGCTGAGGACACCTTTAAAGATTTCCACATTTCAAAACCTGTAATTATCAGTAAAGGAAGGTTTGCATTCCCATAAAGCCGGTTGTGATGTACATATGTTATCAGTATACGGACAGGCTTTCAGAATGATGGAGAAATTCTCAGTAAATTATTGTTCTGTTCACAGGAATTGCGAAATGAATTATGCTCACGCATTAAAGGCTAATAAAGATCAGGTTCAAAACTGGCTGATTTGTCACTAATGGCATGTGTGGGTAATGTGGTTTAGCAGTCAGAGTCTGCTAAGAGTATTAAATCCATAAAACGTGCTGGAATTTCAAGCTTGTAAAAGGTACGCTTGTGCGAGTGTTCAAGCTCCATGATTGGTTAAATGCGAACATAGTGATTCTTCTTGAGGAAAGTTCTAGAACACCAGGTAATTTAATGAGCCAATAGCTGATCACACACTTCCCTGCCAAGCAGAAATCAAAGGCCCGAAGGCAAACTGTAGCTTCAGATTGTATTTTGGTTCCCCTCCCATCCCCACCCCACAACAGATTTTTGATTTTAGAAGTGAAAATAGGTACAGTCCCGAACCCCCTCTGACCCCCCACTGCTGATTTTAAGGTGAAAACAAAAACCAGCAGACCCTGTAGCTCTTTTAAGGTGAAAACAAAAACCAGCAGACCCTGTAGCTCTCCAGGACCAGGGTTGGAGACCACTGCTCTGATGCAATGGTAACCAGCCCAGTTCCCTGGGGATCTACCATCCTGTAGGTTTTCATTCCAACCCTAAAAAAAAAAGTGCACGTCGTTCAACAGCTGGAGATCTTGTAGAGCTGCCAATCGGCAGAATCAGGTGCGGCAAATTATGGTTTAAATGAAAACCTACAGGATGGTAGATCTCCGGGAACCTGGTGGGTTACCACTGCTCTAATGCATATCGCCTGCGTTTCAAATCCATGCCCTGAGCTAGGCCCTCAACACGTGATGTTCCTGGTTTCTTGGTGGATTGCATCCTTGTTGAGTTTTAGTCTTTTTTTTTTTTTCTTCTTTCACGTATTCTGGCTTTCTCGGTCTTTGGACGTGCCGACGTAAACTGCAGTGTCCCGAAAACTTTAAGGCCTTTTGTTTTACTGTAGTCTTGTAAATGGTAAATGGACTGCATTTATATGGCACTTTTATCCAAAGCGCTTTACAGCTGATGCCTCTCATTCACCCATTCACGCGCCAATGGTGAAAGGCTGCCATGCAAGGTACCAATCAGCTCGTTGGGAGCAATTAGGGGTTAGGCGTCTTGCTCAGGGACACTTCGACATGCCAGACACGAATCGAACCAGCAACCCTCCGACTGCCAGGCAACCGCTCTTACCTCCTGAGCCATGTCGGCCCCATCTTGTGATGTGACAAATCAGGAAGTGATGTTCGCTGTCGACCAAAGGTCTCCCCTTATCCCCACTTCCTGCCAGAGCTGGAGTTCACCTTTGAAAGAGGACTGCTGATGCAGGGGGAAAGGTGTTTCGGGTCCCCAAACTGCCCCGCCCACAAGGCGGAGTCACACACACCTGTGAATGTTTCGATGGAAGGTGTCGCAGGAGGTGAAGTTTAGAAGGCCACCAAATCCCACTCAAAGGGCGTAGAATATCGGTACATTGGCTTCAGTCCAAACCTGAAGCAATAATGCTCCAATAAAACTACTCGCCAATGTTAAAGAGCCACACTTGCACCACGACCTATATAAAAGTAATGCGCTCCAACCGTCGAACCACATAAAAGAACCACGGTCAAACCACTAAAACTTGTGCCCTCCCTAAATATAAATTTGAAAAAAAATGGCTTATTAAATAACTTGTTGAAAGCCTGCTCTACTTGCCCATGTCACATGACTATCATAAAACCCAGCTGTCAGTCAAGGGACCGTATCTGATACAAGAGGCTGATAACCATTACAGGATTCCCACTACACAACCCACTTTGTTTTTCCACATCTGACACAATGTCCTTGCAGATATTTGCAGCTAAGGACTTTCTGGAAAGGAAATGCAAGGCATCTTATTTATATACCTTCTGAGTCTTGAGGCCTCATTCATAAAAATGTACATGCACTTAATCTTAGACGTGATCTTAAGATCATTTCTCAATCTGCACTTAAGCCTGATTTATGGAATGATCTGAGAGTGAATTATTCTCATTTAAAGCAGCACACTCTGTGTCCACATCCTTTTTTATTATACAGGCAAACAACTTGTTTTAAAAAGTGGCATTAAACTACTATTAACTACTGCTTGTATTTCTTCCATAGACTGCGTTGTTGCCGTTCTCGTTGTGTTAGTGTTAATCAGTTTAACCTTCAGGGTCCAAGTTGAACTATGCGGTTGTTCCCTACACTTGGACCGGTACTTCTCTCTAGGGTTTTCGTCATACTTCTTCCTGGTTATGGTTATACACTTTGTTGTACGTCGCTCTGGATAAGAGCGTCTGCTAAATGCCTGTAATGTAATGTAATGTAATGTAAAAACAAGTCCGACAGGGTGTAATGCCTATGTGACAAACTAACTGTATCAATGACTTATGAACTGTACTTTTGCGCTTCAGTTGCAATGACAAAAGCACACACAGTGGAAGAGGACTCCAGAAGCTGTTTGAGGGTAAAGGTAGACTCCCCTGACTGTCACAGTCGACTGAAGATAACTGAGACCAGTGCCAGCACACAGGATTTGAATATTTGCCTGGTCTCATTTGCTCTAAACTGCATTAGGCAGGTATTGTGTGGAGCTAGTTAGCTGCTTGGCTTGTGGGGTAATTGCTCAGTCATCAGCTGCTATTCATTTGGTAATTAGGGCTTGTAGTCTGGTTTGGAGCGACGCTAGCGTCGCTCCCTCCCAGTTTTGTGTTATTGCATCTCTATCCTTCTGCCATCACCCTTCCTCTCACTACTCCCTGTCCTCACTGTTATGCTATGTGTCAACCCCATCCCAACCTGTTCTCTCCCCTACAGAACTCGCTTCTGCAGACGAGGCCCCCCGCGGCGACGGAACCTCTCCAACCTTCGCTATCCCTCATTGACCCCCTGTGACAACTTCACGGTCGCAGGAGGGCTATGGAACTGCCAGTCTGCTACGCGGAAGGCTGACTTCATCTCAGCCTACGCGTCCCTCCTCTCTTTACATTTCCTTGCCCTCACTGAGACCTGGATCACACCAGGCAACACTGCAACTCCTGCAGCCCTCTCCTCCTCCTTCTCCTTCTCTCACACCCCCCGCCCGTCTGGCCGTGGTGGGGGCACAGGTTTGCTGATCTCTCCCTCCTGGAAATTCTCTGTTCTTCCCCTCTCTCATCTCTCCATCTCTACCTTTGAATACCACTCTGTCTCAATCACCTATCCTGTTAACTTGTATATTGTTGTTATCTATCGCCCTCCAGGGCCCCTGGGAAGCTTCCTCGATGAGCTCGACACCTTGCTCAGCTCCTTCCCAGAGGATGGCACCCCACTGATCCTCCTGGGAGACTTCAACATCCACCTTGATGCCTCCCACGCCGCAGCCTTCCTGCCCCTACTCCACTCATTCGATCTCTCCCTGATGCACTCCCCACCAACACACAAAGCTGGCAACCTCCTAGATCTGGTCATCCTGAGGAATTGCTCCTCCTCCGATCCCACAGTGACCCCTCTGCACCAGTCCGACCACCACTTCATTTCCTTCTCCCTCCCTCTTGCTCCCCCCCCCTCCCTCCCCTCCATCCACTCCTACTGTCATGGTCCGCCGTAACCTCCGCTCCCTCTCTCCCTCCTCTCTCGCTTCTAGTGTCACTGCTTCACTCCCCACTCTTGAATCCTTCTCAAACCTTCCCACTGACTCTGCATCCTCCGCTCTGTCTTCCTCGCTCTCCTCAGCACTTGACTCTCACTGTCCTCTAATCTCCAGGCCGGCACGCTCGTCCCCTCCCAGTCCGTGGATGACTGACCCCCTCCGAACCAACCGGGCCAGCCTACGTGCAGCGGAGAGGAAGTGGAGGAAATCCATGGCTCAATCCGATCTGTCTGCCTACCAGGCTATGCTGGCTACATTTTCTACTGCTGTAACCTCTGCTAAAATTAATTATTATCAAACAAAAATTCATAAATCTACCTCTAACCCCCATCAATTGTTCTCCATTTTCTCCTCTCTCCTCAGCACTCCTCCTTCCCCACCTCAGTCCTCCCTCGCTGCAGATGACTTCGCAGCTTTCTTCGATGAGAAGATTGCAGACATCCGCAGCTCCTTTACGTCCACCGCCACCCCTCCCCACTCCCCCCTCTCTGTTTCCTCCCCTCGTTTCTCCACTTTCTCTCCTCTCACTGACTCTGATGTTTCCCAGCTCCTACTCTCCCACCGCCCTACCACCTGTGCTCTTGACCCCATCCCCTCCTCTCTTCTCCAGACTATCACACCTGACATCCTCCCGTTTGTCACCTCCCTTGTGAACTCCTCCCTGTCTTCTGGATGTTTCCCCTCTTCCTTCAAGCTGGCCCACATCACCCCACTACTGAAAAAGCCCACTCTGGATCCCTCCGTCATCCAGAACTACCGTCCTGTTTCCCTCCTCCCTTTCTTATCCAAAACCATTGAACGAGCTGCTTCTAACCAACTCTCCTCTTTTTTCTCACTGAACAACCTCCTAGACCCCCACCAGTCCGGCTTCAGACCTGGCCACTCGACAGAGACCGCACTCCTCTCGGTCAGTGAGTCGCTTCACGCCGCACAAGCAGCTTCCCATTCATCTGTCCTGATCCTTCTAGACCTTTCTGCTGCCTTTGATACAGTCAGCCACCCCATCCTCCTGTCCTCCCTGGCAGCTATGGGGATCTGTGGCACAGCACTAGACTGGATCGAGTCCTACCTCTCCGGTCGCTCCTTCCAAGTCTCCTGGGCTGGTGCAGTATCGGCACCTCGCCCCCTTGCCACAGGAGTTCCCCAGGGCTCAGTCCTTGGTCCCCTTCTATTCTCCCTGTACACCCAATCTCTTGGTCCTGTAATCTCTGCTCACGGGTTGTCCTATCATTGTTATGCCGATGACACCCAACTCTTTCTCTCCTTCCCCCCCTCTGACACACAGGTCTCTGCTCGCATCTCTGCTTGCCTGAGGGACATCCAGAGCTGGATGGATAACCACCATCTTAAGCTGAACCCAGGTAAGACAGAGATGATCTTCATCCCTGCTCCATCCTCTAACCTCCTTGACTTCTCCATTACCCTAGGGGACACCGTGGTGTCATCATCACCCACCGCAAAAAACCTCGGAGTGGTGATGGACAACAGACTGTCCCTCTCCCAGAACATCACAGCGGTGAGTCGAACGTGCAGGTTCTTCCTGTACAACATCCGGAGAATCCGCCCCTTCCTCACCACCTACGCAACCCAGCTCCTGATTCAAGCAATGGTCCTGTCCCGCCTGGACTACTGCAACTCACTGCTGGCTGGTCTGCCAGCATCCGCCATCAGACCCCTGCAGCTCATCCAGAATGCTGCAGCGCGTCTGGTCTACAACCTCCCCAGACATTCCCATGTCACCCCCCTGCTCACTGACCTCCACTGGCTGCCTGTTATGGCTCGCATCAAATTTAAGACTTTGGTGCTTGCATACCAGGCAGCTAAGGGGTCAGCACCTGGATACATCCAGAGGATCATCAGACCCTACACACCAGCCAGACCTCTCCGTTCTGCTACTTCTGGACGCTTGGCACCTCCCCCTCTTCGTGCCTGTACTTCCCGCTCCCGTCTGCTGTCTGTCCTGGCCCCGCGCTGGTGGAATGACCTCCCCGTGGCGGTCAGAACAGCAGAGAATCTAACTACCTTCAAACGCAGACTAAAGACTCATCTCTTCAGGCTGCACCTCTCCCCACCCCTCCCTAGCCTATAGTTTAGCTCATTGTACCTAGTTAGGCTAATTCGAGCATGTTAGTATTTTATTTGGCAGGATTGTTTGTCTACTTCTGATCAGGAAATTGTGATTTCGGTGCTAGTTTGTATTTGGCAGGGTTGTTTGTTTGCTGAACAGGTTACTCTACAGGGTTGGAGTCCTGATCTATGTGGTCACTTCTGGCACTACAATCTTATTTCGCTCTAGTATGTTTCTTTTGTACCTCCGCACCTGGAACTAATGCACTTGTTGTACGTCGCTCTGGATAAGAGCGTCTGCTAAATGCCTATAATGTAATGTAATGTAATGTAATGTAATGTAATGTAATGGTACGCATTTAGCAGCCGTCCGTTTAAAAAAAACTCATTTTACGAATCAATTACAGCAAAGGCTGCGGTGTACACACAACACAGAATTCCAGCTTTTAAAACGCAATGCCGTCCATAGCACAGAATTCCAATGGCCCTTTTTTTAATTTAGTCATTTAATTGAGGATGCATTTTAGGGTGTAAATGCTGTAATGGCTTAAAACTGAGCAAATATTACATTCCTGAGTGAATTGCAACTGATGCTATCACTAAAAAATTTAACTAAATCTAGGCTTCGGAAATGGACATTAAAAAAACCAAGGATGTGTCCTCAATGGTCCTGGACAGGATGGCCTTCTTATCCCTGTTCTGTTAACCTTGACTGTCGCCGAAGTCCACTAACTTCCCCAGTAGAAAAAAACCTCCCATTTACATGCCAAACGGGGAGGACCATGCAAAACTCGATTTGCATCACGTGATTGGTCCGTTTGGCCAGTGGTGTTATCTGGTGATGTGTAGTTTTTGTGCATCACGTGATTGGCCCGCTTGGTCAGTGGTGTTATCTAGTGATGCGTAGTTTTGCGCATCACGTGATTGGTCTGCGTGGCCAGTGGTGTTGTCTGGTGATGTGTCTGAGCATGTCCCTCACCTCCAGCAGTCCTCGCTGGCGCTGACAGTGCAGCTGGTTTTGAGGGCGTGGCTGAACCGGTTGCCCTGACGATGGTCCGGGCAGCGGTCCATGTTCCATCAGTTCCCACAGCTCTGCCAGGGCATGTAGCTGGTCAGAGAGGCAAACAGGTAAAACAGCACATACGCGATGATCATGCTGTAGTAGATGCTTGCCTGCTGTCAAAAAATAAAACATAAAAGTACAGTATTAATGTACCTTTAAATACAATCTTTATTTAAATAATATAAGTCAAGGGTCAAAATTAAGTGAATCAACTTTAAACACGCCCCTTTGATTGTGACAGGCCTGAAGTAAGAACACGGTCGTCACTTGGTGTACATCCAAATGGTTAAATGTGTTTGTGACACATTGTTATTTCTTTAATCATTGTGTTATTAATAAGACTCTCTGTCAGCATCATGTAAGGTGACGGCTATGCAGTTCTCATAATAATTGCGGCCTCTAATTCCGTATCTTATTGACAGTACCTGAGATACGGCAGATATGTGGCTGGTGACAGTTATGACGCTGGCTTCTATAGGGCCGATATGTACGCTGTGTTTGCTCTCTAACCGCATTAAAAGGAACAACGAGCGGGGAAACCTTGACTCCGGGCTTTCCAAAGCGTTTACGGAAGCTTTCGGTGACCGTTTCAAAGCCACGGCAGCGATAGTTGCGGCCGCCTCCAAGCCGATTTAACAGGCGGCAATAAAACAGAACGACCTCGCGGGTTATTTATGACGGGTCAAGCATCGGGAAAACAATACAACACGGAGACATCAAAGCGAAGCAGCCATTCAAAGAAGTCATCAAACGCCCATGTGAAACCTCTGTGATACATTTCTCTTACAATAGTAATACAAGGAGTATTAGAAAGTAATTGAAGTGTAAAGAAATATGTAAGAATGCAGTTCAAAATGTACGGAGTGCATTTTCACTTATTAGTTATGGCATGTAAAATCAGAGAAAAATTATCAATCACAGTATAAGGCAGAGTTTGACAATTGTCTTTTTGCCAATAGCACCAATAAATAGCAGCCTGCTTCGATTCACAATTAAAGTAGAATCATTCCTGCCTGTTTTCCTGCCTCTAGCCCAGTGCATGCTGGGATAGACTCCAGTTATTTCTGTGAGTTAAAATAAATCTGCCTCTGACACACAGTTTTCTTTGCAGTTCCATGTGCATTCAGCCACTGGTTGGTTATAATGACCTGATAATGGAAAGCAATCCAATCTCACAGATGTCACTTCAGGTTCCTCTGAACTGCACTAATAAAAAACATAACACATATAATCACAATCAAAATTCAAGACAGAGGTAAGGATATTTAAGAAGAATGATTTTTTTTTTTTTTAAAGATGAAACTTTTCTTGACTATGAAGAGACAGAAGGTGAAAGACAGAGGTGATTCCACTCTGAGAGAAGATTTTATGGGCCGTATTGTAAACCAAAATTAGATTTAAAAAAAAAAAGATGCAAATGTTGCAGCTGTTGCACTTGATTTCCTTCCCTCCTGTTTCATCAGAGGAGGAATGATTGTTCACATTCCGAACAATCGGACTGCGTTCCGGAAAATCGGACCACATTCCCAAGTGATCGGATTTCATTCCAGACAACCACGCCGCATTCTGAACAATTGGACCATATTCTGAATAATCGGGCTGCATTCCAAACAATCAAAACTGGACCAGACAACTCAGCAGACCCAGATATTCAGCTAACCCAGATATTCAGCGAGAAGATGCAAGATGTGGCTCTCTGCAATAAAAATAAATGCCTTGTAAATCAGACAAATTACTGGTCCGGTTCTCACAATGGGCTGCCCGCTGTTACTCTTTTATCAACTGAATGAATCTCATGATTATTTGACAATATGTTCTGCATTAAAGGCTAATGGTCTTTTCCCATTCAGCTAATTAGCTATTCTTTGTGACATGCATGAGCGTGACACGGTGAGATTTTCTGTCTTCTTGGTGTCAATTCATTCTTGCATGTCCCATTACTTCCTTTTACTTTTTCAATGGTTAAACATTTCTGTTTACGGCTTTTAGAAAATGTGACCTACGGCCTTTTTTATCTGTTAGTAGCTTAACATGAACTTGCCTTAGGTTGTGTTTTATTGTGTCATGTTGAAATCATTTGTTCATCAACAAAGCAAAGGTTAATCAGAATGATTGCAATGCATTATGAAAAGGTTAATCTGTCAGAAAACACTGCGGGCCTTCACTTGCTTGTTACACCAGAAAACTTGGGATTGCCTGCAAGTTTAGATTCAGCGCCCCCTGGCAGCAAAAGAGGGAAGTACATGCTTGGCAGTCACCACCTTTGATGTTATTATTTTTTATTCTCAAGTTAAATTGTTATTCTTGTTGCTGTTGTATGGGCGGCACGGTGGTGCAGTGGGTAGCGCTGTCGCCTCACAGCAAGAAGGTCGTGGGCCGAATCTCGGCTTGGGGCCTTTCTGTGTGGAGTTTGCACGTTCTCCCCGTGTCTGTGTGGGTTTCCTCCGGGTACTCCGGTTTCCTCCCACTGTCCAAAGACACGCAGGTAGGCCAACTGGAGACCCCAAATTGCCCATAGGTATGAGCGTGTGAGTGAATGGTGCGTGTGCCCTGCGATAGATTGGCGGCCTGTCCAGGGTGTATTCATGGCCTCTCACCCAATGCATGCTGGGATAAGCTCCAGCATCCCCCCGCGACCCTGTTCAGGATAAGCGGGTATTGATAATGGATGGATGGATGGATGGATGGATGTTCCTGTTGTTGTTATGTGCGCGTAGCAGCAGCAGTAGTAGTAAAGGCAGAGGCACTTTATAATTGGGAATGTTCATGCAATAGATCACAGAAAGTGTTGTGTTTTGTGGTCACAAAAATGTTGGGCCAGAAAAGTGAAAACAAATTTTAACTAGTGGTTTCAATGGTTTTAATAGATTTTGATAATAAAGAGTGACTTTAAAATAGTGATATATATCAGACATACAAACTTTATGACAGTTTTGGGTATGAATTAGAATTTTTGACATTATGAACATCCAATTAAAGTCTGAAGAGTTTGGATAAAATACATAACATTGCCTCACAAGCACATAGCGCGACAAATAATTTAAATAGGCAAAAGACAACGGGAAAAGCAAACTAAAAATAAAACTGGATAGCGGAGGACACGTTATTTCAACAGGCTAATTTGAAATTCCAGTAGTCTCAATTAACTATTTATAGTGCACAGGTTCTTGAGTGTATCTGACATTTATAGACAATAACAACATCAGCGCCCTTCCGATTGCCATTACTTTACTGCCCGTCTGTTTATCTTAGAATAAATCTGGCCAATATAGAGGTTATTAGTGAGCAGTAAGTCCATTGTAAACGTGAAAGTTTATGGCAAAGGTGATCCATAAAATGTGGTCATTTCAGTTATAAGGAGTGTGGGGGGGGGGGGGGTGTGGTGGTAATCAGCTTTATTGAGTGTGACAAAAGCGTGCTTGCTTTGGGTTCTGTTTTTGTTTTCATCGTCTCTTTGCCCAAAAGATGACAGCCTTTCTCTTGTTCTATCGTAAGTGAGGCCCCCATGTTTTTATGGGAGGTTCTTAGTGGTAATGCTAAGCTCACCACCGTCCCCATGATATTGACGACAGAACGATAGAGACTTGTCTTCCCACTCTTCTCACAGGAGTTAAAGAATTGTACCATTATTGTTAGAGTTGTTACTGAGCTGCTTTAGTTAGTTAAATTTCTAATGTTTTTTTTTTCTTTTTTTTCTTTTTTTTTCATCCAGGGGCCACCCCTGCCCTTTTTTTGGGGCCCTATGCAACATTTTGTTTTGGGGCCCTTCACAGTATGGCCACCTCTATCCCATGGAGAACTCTGAAACGTAGCTTCATGCAGCTTAACAATGGAAATTTTGCAAAACGCTACACTGTGTGTACTACATAGAAACTGTTAAGATCATAGCTGATTCGGTGTGAAGTGAGGGGGTCGATAAAGAGCGATCACACGACAACAAATCAGCCGTCATGACAGAAGGCCGTTAAAGATGTGGAGAGATGTTATCGAGCTACGCTGGTCTGTAAACAGAGATGTCCTGATACAACCCTGTTTTATTTTTATAGCCGAAGCCTTCGAGATACGCAAGCCGTGGTCTGAGTGAACGGATAACTAAATGTAAATGTAAACAACTCTGCCTAATAAATGAAGCACACCCTTCCGAAAGCTCGTTTATGGACACGCTTAAATCCCAGTTTACTTTCATATTAATGCAAAGTTCTCAGACGTTCTCAGACCCCTTTACTGCCCTTTTGGGGAAATGTTCATGTTTAAGGCGGGGGCACAACCACCCCTGAGGACACCAAGGTCCTGTCCTCAGCCTTTAATTTCCTATCCACATTTCCAAAGACTGGATTTTAACTTTGTTCAGTGAGAACATCAGTTGAAAATCATTTAGGAGGGGAATGAATATATTCCTTTAGGAGGGTCTTTAAAATGATCTCACAGTTGAGCCTGAAGCCTAGAGGTGTGTGTACAGCATTTACGCCGTAAAATGCATCACCAAAAATGAACGAATTAAAAAAGATCAAACCCCAGGTGACTTTTTCTCTCGACATGTCTCTGTCACTTTCTGCTACACAACAGCAGTAAACATGTCAGTTGTAGGTAAAGGAAATCTTTTTGTTTTTTCCTTGTGGTACCAAAGTGCAAACCTCCCTCATAGATAGTAGACGGATGGGAACAGTCAGAGGAGGCGGAGAGAATAGTCTCTCCCCCCCCCCCCCTCTCTTTTTCTCTCTCAGGCTGGAGGATGGCAAGGCCGATAGAAGATGGAAAATTACGCGCACGCTATCTGGACACAATCTCGATGAAGAAATATATGATATGTACCACAGAAATGAACTTTGACTCTCTTCATTGCCTCCCTTGACAGTTGATATCTTTACCCTGTGACTATCTCTGACCGTGACCGTAACCATATTGAAGAGTAGGTTATTTGGAATGTTTTTTTTTTTTTAAATATTTTTTAAATTCAAATCAAAGTCAGTGTTCTAGAACTCTAGAATTGCTTTCAGTTACAGTCTCATGACACAGTGAACCACTGTCACCCCATCTCTCCCCTGGCACGCCCTCCCCCCTTTCTGTGACTCCTGACCCCCCCACCCCCTCATCCTCTGCCACGCCCTCTCCTGTCTCTGTCCCCCCGACCCCCCCCCCCCCCCCCCCACACACACACACACTCAGCCACGCCCCTCCATGTGTCAGTTCCAGTGGCTCCGCCCAGACAGTTAGCACAGCCCGTGACCTTTGCCCTTTTTGCGGAGAAGATTGGCAAATACGGCCGTGCCCGCGGCCGGGGCAGTGCTGGGCCAGCCCAAAAACCGGCGCCTCGCCGTCAGCTGATAAGAGGAGCGCGGAGCGCCGCCGTTGTTCGCCAGAACGTAATCGCGGCCCGATATGCGGGCGACTCATTTTGCTGAGCAAACAGCCCCGGCTCTCTCTCTCCGGGCAGACGGGGATGCAGCTCCGCCGTGGGCTCTGACTGCCGGCACTGGGGCTGCCGTCAGCAACCTGCTGCAGGCGCCCTGACCACCCCTCTCTCTCTGCAGAACCAACTCAGCACCAGAAGACACACACACACACACTCACCACACACACACAAACACGTACACACTCACACACACACTCACACACGCGTACACACTCACACACGCGTACACACACACATACACACACACACACACACACACACACGTACACACTCACACACACACTCACACACGCATACACACACACACACACACACACACGTACACACACACACACAAACACGTACACACTCACACACACACACACACACGTACACACACATACGTAGACACACAAATACACTCACTCACATACACACATACACACACACTCACGTACACACACACACACACACACGTCCACGTACACAAACACACACACACATACACTCTCACACACACACACACACACACACACGTACACACCCACACACACGCTCACACACACACAGTCCTTGTTTTGAGATTCAGCTTTTCACACCCAGGGATGTCATTAGTTTAAGGAAACCACCACTTCAAGCCAGCGGAGATACTCACAATCGGTGTCCTCTTTCATAATATTTCCATTAAAGATGTTACAGGCTGTAAAATAATTACACATGTGGACTGTAAATCACTTTGTCTTGTTGTAAATCAGATACCTAGCAATTCAGACATCACTGCTTACTGCTATAGTATTACTGCCTGTGTGCCACCATTTCAAGTCCTGTAGTACCAATAAAGCAAAGTTATGTAATATTACGTATAACATTTTTTGCACACACACACACACACACACACACACACACACACACACACACATACACATAAATATATATATATATATATATATATATATACACACACAGACAGACAGACACACATGCACACACAAATTCAGACGATTATGTCATGTGCACATGGGTTCCTGGGGAAATGCTAGCATAACCGAACTCTTGACGAGTCTATCAATATTTGACCAGCATTTACATTCTCATTTCCATTCTCTTGTGCCACTGTGTTCATATCAGGGATGTCTGGAACACTTAGACTGAAGTGTTGTGTTGGGATAACACACACACACACACACACACACACACACACAAAAACTGTGCTGTAATTCATAAAGCGTTTTGTAGCACAGAATAGCAAGGGCTGTTGACAGAGTGTGCTGGTCAAATAAGTTTAAGTGTGTCCTGTTCAATTAAAAAAGCACAATTCCAAGCTTCAGATTTAGCTGCATTTTTGTAGATGTTGTGCCAAAATTTAAAACCTCCAAAAAACTTTATTGCTTGTTCAGATTTCAGATGATTAACAGTATGTACAGTTGAGTTGTAAGAATGAAGTTGATTAACTTCTCATTCTTAACTGAATATTCTAATGCTGATGTAACAATCACTACTGGTAATTGAAAGAAATGGAGTTCTAGAACATTGACTTTGAATTTTGAAAAACATTCCAAAAAACCTACTCTTCAAAGGGTTAAAATGGACAGAGGCTGAGGCAGAAGCCTGCATTTTTCTGGAACCCTCATGAGAACCTCTCTCTTTGGCCTCTGCTGTCACCATAGACAACATTATTCAGACAACAACAGCAACTGCAAGCTTTTAATACAAAAGATTTTAAACGTGTAAAATAAAACTCCATCTTTAAAAAACAACAACAAAAAAAAAAACCGAGTATCAAATCACAAACATTAACTCAATATTGCCAGCATGGCAGTTGTGTGAGGGTTGACTGAGCTAAGCAGTGATGTCATCAGCAAAACAGTGGCCATGACTTTAACAGATAGACGTTTATAATTATATATATATATATGTATATCTCTTTCTCTTTTAACAATTGTTATTTTGTTTTTTCCTTCCTTTTCTTTTTTTTTTTTTTTTTTTAGAAAAAGCGCAAGAAGCCATCGAAGCAGGTTTCTCTCTTTCACTGCAAAAGTTCTCCAGGAACTGCATATTGCATATCTTGAGGAGGTCGCTGGGAGGAGTGTGTGTTGGCATGAGTTCAGTGTGTGACCCCACCCTTAGCGGGACACGTGTCAGTACTCCTCTTTAATCGTCATTGATAGCGACGGCGACATCAAGCCGCTGCTGCTGGTCACCATGGCGACGTTGCCGGGGTTACCACCCACACCGGGAGGGGTGGGAGTGGTCGTGGAGGCCTGCTGGGAGTGGTGCATCTTCTTCTTGTTCACCTTCCTCTCCTTGGCTCGTCTGTTCTGGAACCAGATCTTCACCTGTGTGAAATAGAGAAAGGTGTGTGTAGTAGCGTTGCATACACGTCTGTTCGCATCCTCCCCAGACACATTTACGGGAGACGGTCCGTTAAGCTGAGCATTTTCTAACCCATTCGTTAAGCTTGAAGCATTTGTATGTGTGCGTATGCTTTCGTAAGTGTGCATGCATGCACTTGTGCATGTGTTCACGTGTGTCCGCGTGTGACCGCACGTTTTTTCTGTGCGAACAAAAGTGCATGTTTTCTTGCCCGCATGCGCTTGTGTGTACACACTGTGTGTGAACATGCTTGTGAGCGAGTGTCTGTGTGTGCACATCTGCGAGAGACCCAGCTCTGCTTCAGGAAGTTCCTCTCCTCGATCAAGGGGTCGGGCAGGCGCGTTCTCACCTGCCGTTCCGATAGGCTGAGAGAGGAGGCTAGCTCCGCCTTCCTCCGGATGGTGATGTAGCGACTGTAGTGGAACTCCTTCTCCAGCTCCAGGCGCTGGTGGTCCGTGTACACCACCCTGTACTTGTCCTTCGTCCGAGTCTTCCCTCCTGTGCCCAATCACAAACACAATGCAATGGACCAAACCCTAGCAGTATTGACTTTTCGACGAAATGAACTGCACCGTGCTGAAGTGAATAAGAAAAGAAAAGTGAATCATCACCTGTAAAAATTACACCTGTAACTACAACCTAAAGTCTTTTTTGTTTTTTTTTTGGGGGGGGGGGGGGGGGGGGGGGGGACAGAGTGGTAAAAGCATTGTTTTGCATAAGAATGCTACAAGTCTTACTCCAGCTATACAGTAAATAAGAAACTCACACATCTCTCCTTCAGAAAGGAACTGTGGGAGCAGCAAACAGACACCAAGTTAAACATTAAAATGAGTGGGAGAAGAAGCAATAGTATCGAGAAGTGTTGCTGGAGAGGGTGGGGGGGGGGGGGGGGGGGGTTGGCGTGTTGGACTCCCTGGTGCCTTAGAGAATCCTGATGAATTCTATTAATCATGTGACTCATAATTGATGCGGCGACCTGCTATTCTGACGGTCGTTCTTATCGACCACGGGTGTTTATAGAAGCGGTCCCCACCCCCACGCCCCCGCAGCCGCCTGTGCCGTTCCTTGCGCGCCGGGACGTCCCGTGGGTATTGATCCGGTCACAGTCCTGACGGAGCGAGCGTTTAAAAGGGAGCGTATCGATCGGGAGGCGTGCGGGCAGATAAGGACTCGCAGGATTCTTAAGGGTCTGTCCGTCCCGTCCGAAACCCCGCTAATCTCGAGTCCCGCTCTCCTCTCTCGAAAGTCGACTGGAGGGCGGGCTGCCACCCTCCCGGGTCCGGCTCTCCGGCTTCAGATAATGGCATTTTCGGGGGGAAATATTTCACCGAGAGTGACATCACTGAGGCACACCTGTTTCGGGTCCGGCGCTCAGCTTGTTTGCCCTGTTGCGCAACGCCATCCCGGGCTCCGTCAAACGGCCATCCATCATGCATCTTTTATCAGGTGATGCAACGGGCTCTCGCTAAACTTGACCCCTCCTGCCGCTCGGGGGAAAAGCTTACGCAAATCCTGTTGTTCACCCGCAAGCTCCTGCGGCTCGTCCGGCACACTGAACAAAAAAACTAACGACTGCGGTCACCGTCGTGGAATGTGCGCGTTAACCGCATTTCAGTTTACACGCCGCTGTTCACTAACGACGTACTAATAACTGAGCTGATGTGTACATTCAAAGTGTGTGTGTGTGTGTGTGTGTGTGTGTGTGTGTGCTTGTATGTATATAGTAATGAAAATACTTGTACTGTTGGGCAAACTTGTTGGTTGTGGGAGGGGGGGTTGGTGGGGGGCGGGTGGGAGACATCACTCTCAATATTTTCAACCCCAATATTTTCACATTAATTTATTGCTAGATTAGCTAGTATGCTTGTGAGACTTAATGTTTGAGTGGGCCTCTCAAAGATGAACCTTACGCATGTGCTACTGGAGCATATGAAAGGACAGCCAACGCGCTAGCTCTTCATTCTGTCTGTGGTGTGCCCTGTCTGTGATGTCACTGCGGACGCAGACAAAGGGGTTTTTCTGTCGCCCGCAACGGGAAGTTCGTTGGAAAGAACGGGCTGGAAGTTGTCGTGACAAAGTGACCGTGTTCTCGTTCAGAGTTCACTGGTTAACGCAGACCGGTTTTAAAATGGCTCATCTGGGCCGGGGGGGGGGGGGGGGGGGCAGATAGTGGCGCAGCCCCTAGGGGGAGCTGTGCTTGAGTTCAGAAATGGGCGCACCCACAGATTTGCGGCTTTCGACGGGTAATCCGCGCATGGCGTTTTTTACGGCTTTTCGAAGGCATTCCTGCCACGGAGACAGAGCCCAGCTCTATCAGAGGGCCTTGCCATAAACGCAGCAGCGACGGCACCGCCCCCCCCCCCCCCCCCCCCCCCCCCCCCCCCTACCGGCCGTCTCCAAGCGCACAAGCGTGCCATCGCCCCCAGGAGGGAATCACACTTCGCCAGCGGGCCCTGCAGCTCCACGACTCCGGGGCGCTGGGTTCGATCCCAAAGCGAAAGCCGCCCTGCTGCTTGTCTCCAGGCTCTACCTGCTGCTTTCTGCTTTCCTGAGTTTGTTCCCCTCTGTTTTCAGCACACGCAAAACTCAGTAACCTGACCAATGATTGGTCAGGCTTTTTTGCATTGCGCCAATCATTGGTTGTGTTACTGGTTTTGCGTGCGCTAAAAGGTTTTGCACGTGCTAAAGTAAAGTAAAACCCTTGTGTGACACAGATCCTGCACTTGTGTCGCTTCCCCACCGCCCGCGCCCGCGCACTGCTGAATATTATTTGTTGCCCATATTGCTCTGCGGGAAACACACTGTGAAATTACATGGCTTCCACAAACTGTTCATCGAACGCATTAGTTGATTTATCACTACAATTAATATGTTAACAATTACTGCTCATCTACTTTAAAAAAGCCCATAATGGGCTCTGGAAAAAGGCAAAAACAAATATATACTTATTTTTTGTAGTTAGATATTCCTGGAAAAAAAAAAACTTTAAATCTTGAACAGTGAGTCATTTTTAAAAAAAAAATGTGGCCAATATACCAACGGTCAGAATTTACAGTTGGTTTTTGGTGTTGTCTGTAAACTCATTTTACCATCTCAAAAAACCCCTCAGCAGAATATAAGATAGCAGGATAAATACGAAGGAATAAAACGGTATAAATGTCGCCAGAGTCAAGCAGTCATAAGTAGTGATGCCGACAGTCTCTGGCTTAAAACGTGTGTAAAGAAATCATGAGTCTATAAACAGGTAATATAAATCCTTGTGGTGCGGAAATACGAAATTAATTAGTTTATTTAATGACAATATAAAATAAGTGCCTAATTTTTCTGTGATTAAAAATCAATTATTCTATACCTTTATAATTTCTATATGGTTTTATTGTTGGGCTGCGATAGCTTAATTGCAGTCAGTGACATAATTCTGTCAATAAATTATATCATTGAGCTGGATGCGCTGTCACGTAACCTTGGAAAAATTTAAATCAAGAGAATTCATTCAACGGTTTTCCTCAAGATTGTGACCTAATTGGCGCCTAGCCCTTTAATATTAACGAAAAAGAGATGCTGCTACCTAACTTTCCAGGAAAAATATACCTGTATCTTAAGTTCCCACTGTCCCAAGCACAGTGTTTGCAACAGTCTTACTCCAGTTACAGCTTGCAAGCAACTACATCAAAGTTCTATGTCGCCAAGCGACCCGCCTCGCCTCGTGCCAAGAAATAAAACATTTTTTTAAAGACATACAAAATACTATCCTATCATTCTCTTTTCAACTCACTGACGTTTTTTTTTTTTTTAAAAAAAATTTTAAATTCCTGTTAAAGATAGGCCTATTTTATTTCATGGGAATTAAAAATACAATAGCCTATTTTATTAAAATGGAAAAAAAATCAACCGCATGGCAGGGCTAAAAATATTTTAACTATCAGTACAAAATAACAACATGCTGTTCATATATGGCTCAAATACTTTAAATAGGCTGACGTAAAATTAAGATAATCATAATGATACTACTACCTAGGCCTCCGACTGTTATTAATAGTGACAAAATTCAATATAATAATAATGGTAGGCTATATTATTATTATTGTTATTATTATTGTTGTTATTAATATGATCATTTTTACTATTTATTATTATGATGATTATGATTATGATATGATTATTATTATTATTATTATTATTATTATTATTATTATTATTATTATTCACCTTTACCACCTTGTAAATCCATTATCCAACATTGTACCCATAAAACGCATGAGCGTATGCCGTAAATGTAACTATTAAAATAATGGGTGTCAAAATTCACGACACTGATAGTAAGACACAGTATGATGAAGTCACAGTAAGGCTTTTATTAATAGTTGGACCTGTCACGAGCGGAGAATTATGAATTGCCAATGATTTCTTTTTTTCTAATAGGATTTCTGAAGTCAATATTGGCACCTGTCCTTTCAAAGAAGACTGGCAACGAATGCATTCGACTGGGTACTCGTTGCTGGGACGTCTTCAATTCTTACGACGGTTAACTTAAACTGGGGGGGAAAAATTGCATTCACATATCCAAGTGCGACAGGTGCTATCTCTGTCCGCGGCTAGGCTTATTGTGTGCTGTGCAATATCATTCAAGCATATCGATCTTGCAAGTCAAGACAAGCACGTGATGCAGAGCCGACATTAAGTTAACTCTCTGTCCTGCAGTGTGTAGACGTGTGCGAACCTGATACTCAGTTAACATACATTCATTTGTGAATACAATTGCGAGAATATGTGTATGAATCACACTTACTATGCGAAGAATATGTGGATGATATAGCCAAGGCTAGCCTGCAAATCATGTTCTCTGAACATCTATCAATCAGCTGCCATTGAACAAGCTAATTGTTTTACATTAATTGCAGGTGCGAAAGCTCTGTTATTAATAAAAGCAATAAACAATTGCTGTTTAATAAATGCATACAGTGCGATGTAAAAACATGCGTTTTGGTGCCTTTCCAAAGTATTATTCATTTTATAACCACCATAGGTGCACGACACAACGAAGTATAGGCTACCTGAATTTGATGGCGGGCCGTTGCGTCGTATCCATTCATACGGGTTTCTCCGCTGAGAATTTGGAGAGAGTTGACCGACAGGTGAATTGATCGGTGACGGTAGCAGCCCCGGAGCCGACGGTGGGACGGAAGTAAATTCTGGGGAGCTGAAACCGATCTGTCCATGGTTTGTGTTGGACGACAGCGGCCCCGGTCCATAGGCGGCCCATTCATCCCTCGGAGGTACGTAAGCTGGATTCCACGCGCCACCGGTCTGTCCGTGGTGAGGGTCAGCGTTAATTCCGGGGACGTGGTGGTATCCGGTGAAATCCGTATACTGCGGAGGCGCTGGTACGAAGTTCTGATGGTTTAAGTTAAGGCTGGGGTGTCTCACGGAATTTGAGTACATGCTGGTGTCCTTGTCCAACAGATAACTCACGTACATCTTTGCGAACGCGTTCTCCTACGCATAGTGCGTCCAAAAAGAAAGTACAAGTCTTGCGGGTTGACCGTGGGTTTTTCTTTAACCAAATCAGCCCTCTCCTTCCTGGATGACTTACCTGTACTCATTTAACTTCTGGTTTGCCGGATTCACTGGCAGTTAAAAGGCACCTCCCTGACGTCAGTTTTTTATGGCAGTCGACTCCCTCCCTCGTGCTGTCCCGGCCTCAGCAGATTTGCATTGAAAGACAGGCCTGCATTTCAAAGGCTATCGGGCGCTGGCATCAAAGCAGTCTACAGCTCGAACAAAAAAATTACAAATAGTATTGGTGACACCTACACAGGTTTATGCTGATTTTTCTGAGGGCGAACAATGTCAGCCGCGACACTGTTCTTATAAATGTAATGGGGATGCGCGCGGTTTATGGTCTGCAGTCAGTGCAGTGCCTGCAGGATACCGTTAATGGTGACGCGTTCTGTCATATTTCACAGTGCACTGTATCGTTAAAATTAAATACATACAAAAAAACCTTTCCAAACCAGCTAGCCTACAATTAGATTCGCCAATTTGTAAACATGCATTTTGTCATTGGCAAACTGTGTGCTTATTTGTTGGTAGGTTTACCAATAAACAGAAAAATAACAAAACATTTTTTAATTGCAGACCGAATGATAACAATACCGTCTAATGTAATAGCCCCACATTAAATTTCGTTACATTTTGAAGTGTCAAAAACAAATGCTATAGCCTACATTTTATATGATATTAGCCTCACGTATTCCTTACGTATTATTATAGGGATTTTTTTTACAATTTTTTTTTAAGCTTTTATCACATCAGGTTTTGTTTCTAATGACATTAGATTTCTGAATTCTAAACTATAAAGGCATAGGGACTGAAACGTGTCGTGGGTGAAAGTTTTTATTGTTTTATGCTTGTGTTATTAGGCCAGTTATGGATGTAGTATGCACTGAGGATTTGTACTTTGGTTTTTGGTATGCGTAGTTCACTTGCACTTGTGCTTCAGTGATTTTGCATGTTTACTCGCTGGTCTGGGAATGTTTTTTTCCCCCGGTTTGGCACTATTTCTCACATGAACCAGGTAAATGTACTTCAGTTTCTTCGGTATTTTAAGTATATATATATACAGTCATTTAAATGAATTACCGTGCGATGCAGTGTAATGTAACGTAGCCTAATGTAGGCTAATGTTCCGGGCTCCAGCTCGTTATATATTGCAAACGCGGAATTAATTTTACGCGGGAGAACTACGTGGCGTTGCTACACCTGCTGAAACAACAATCATAAATAATCGATTTTTGACTAGCTCCGAGTTTCTGATCAGCGCATTTTTGTCACCATCAATGCATATTTTTTTAGGACTCTCGCATGTGAATACGCATTTGCATCTTTACCTTTGGACAAATCATACACAAATAAACTTAATTATCGCCAGTGCTTGTTTTGTGTGTGTGTGTGTGTGTGTGTGTGTGTGGGTGGGGGTGGGTGTGCGTGTGTGTGTAGCCATCCTGGACTTTAAATACCTTTCAGTGCAATTCGTTATTCGGGAGCAGTTGTGTAAAATAAAACAAGTAGTGTAAAAACTATGTAAAATTCCCTTTACAGTCATTTGCATTTAAAAAATTTTTTTTAATAGGAACTTTTTCAAACTGATTATTTTTTACATTACATTACATTTATTTGGCAGACGCTTTTATCCAAAGCGACGTATAAAAGTGCATTTCATGGTCATGGACAACTACAAAACACAGGTTCAATAAGATACAATACTTATTTTGTACAGCTATTTCTAGCCAAAAACACAGTTTAGTTCACACAGTGAACACTATTCTGACCTAACCTCTGCCAAGCCAACCAGGAAGAAAAACAATAGAAACTACAATATTAGGACAAATACAAATTACCAAAAAGTGATGGGATGGGGGAATATATAACAAGTGTCATGAAAGGGGGGGGGGGGGGGGGGGGGGGGGGGGATTTAGAATGAAATATACAGAGTGGTGGTAGTTTTTTTACTATGATATTTTATACAAACTGATTTTTATAGTTTTATATAGATTTACATAGTACTTTTTTTAATTTAATTTGAAATTGCTTTATGTGTTCAGGCTATACAGTAAAATAACGTTTTATTTTTAGGGCAAATTATTATTATTATTATTGTTATTATTATTATTATTATTATTACTACTACTACTACTACTACTACTACTACTACTAACCAAACATAAAAATAATGTTCCATTAAGTATATGGTAGTATATATGATTTGTGCAATGGCAAATTCTTATTTAACATATTTAACATATTCAACATACATACTTCACATTTTTTAAATGTCATATTCAAACAGATAATAAAAACGGTGATACAGAAATAAATATATTACCTATATTACCTATTGTAAACTCATAAAGTTGTGCATCAGTAATTCTCTTGTTGAATTACGAATCATGAAGTGTAACAGAAAATGTCCACCATGAAGTCCAATAATGTTTAATTATTTGCTTTTCTTGTTTGTAATTGGCACATGATTATTGATCCCATAATATGTTCTCTCTCATATAATATACTGGTGGCAGTTCTACAGTTTTTAAGCTCATGTAGTAGTATAAAATAAATTATTTAATATTGCAAAGCAGTGTTAATGCTAAAGCATAAGAAAAATATTATAAAATTGTAAGATCTTTAGCCATTGTAAAATACTTGATTTGTTTTGCAGTGGAAACATTGTTTATCTAAACCTGTAATTAAAATGGAAAAAATAAACAATACTAACAGTAAAACATTACTGAATGAATGTAATGTCATGTAATTAATAGATTTGTTGGCTTTGGATATAATACAATTCAATTTTATTTGTTTAACCTTTTTATGAAACTGTCCTAAAAACACCTCACAGAAAAATTGGAACAAGAGTTTTAAACATTTTTATATTGCATAACTGATGCTGTTTTCCAGACTGAATTACAACTCCTAGTAAGAATTATTTTTAAATTAGAGATTTATAAATAAGCAATGTTTTCACTTGTAAAAAAAAAATCAAATATTTCCCATAGGCTAAAAATGTAACAGTATTGTAATGTTGCTTTACCCTGTGTTTCTGCTCCTGGTGGATTACCTGATTAAATTAAGCAAAAGTGTCAGAGCTGGTTAACCATATGGCGCATGGACAGGGAGTGTGCAACTTTCGTCTACTTTCAACAATGTTCGCAGATCAGCGAGCGAGGTGCAGCGCTTTTACACTGGGCTAATATGACATTTGAAGAAAAAATACTGGAGAGAAATGATGTTGACCCCCCCCCCCCCCCCCCCCCCCCCCCCCCATGCTCCTCACCTACCCCCCCCCCCCCCCCCCCCCGGCTCACCTGTATGGCTGCAGCCTTCCCGTCTACATTGCATTTTCACACCTCCCTGCCTGAGCCCCCCCCCCCCCCCCCCCCCCCCCCCCCTCCCATCCTGTGGGCTGCAGTCTGCTAGGGCTTTTGTTCAAGTCCCACAGAACAGAAGCACAAAGGGCTCGCAAAACATCCGACACAATGTTAACCCCCCCCCACACACACACACACACACACACACACACATACACTTCCACCCCCTCCACAGGATACCCAGACTCCCTGTCCTATACACTGTGTGTGTGTGTGCGTGCGTGTATGTGTGTGGTATAAGCACGTGTGTGTGCGTGTGTGCATGTGTGTTTCTGTGTACATGTATGTGTGTGTGTGTGATGTATGTACACGCCTGTGTGCTTTTCTATGTGAGTATGTGTGAGTCGGTGGTGGAAGTTGGGGGAGAGCGGTTCAAAGCAGACACAGGCCAGTAAAGTGTTAGGTCACACTTAGCAACCAGGTGACACTTCCTAAGCAACACTGGGCTCTATTAAAATGAAGCTGAGGGGAGATGGAACTCCGATGGGGGAACTAAAGTCAGAGTTCAGCTCGTTCAAGTTTCACCGGAGCAGAACCACACCGACAGAACCGACACATTTACCTCTCAAGCAGCGTTTTTCACAGTCATATCATATATTAACAGCCTAGGAACGAATGCAATAACACTTAACCTTTGTTTTTATTCAGTTGTGTTTTATCATCGGCAAGCTGTCAAATTTTCTTATATTGCCCCCTATAGGAGGATTTAGTTTTGACAACTTGGAGACCTGTTTATTGTGTAACTAACTAACAACCAATTTCGACCAATCAGCAGTGCCTCCTCAACAGCCAATCAGAAGTGAACTTTAAGGGAATATACAGAATAGACAGGTCAAGTCAGGTTTCCAACTCTCATATTTAAAAATGCTTTAGAGGAGGTTACTTTACGTCAATGGAAACTATGTGGGGGCTACATAGCTCAGGAGGTAAGAACGATTGTCTGGCAGTCGGAGGCTTGTCGGTTCGAACCCCGCCCTGGGCGTGTCGAAGTGTCTTTGAGCAAGACACCTAACCCCTAACTGCTCTGGCGAATGAGAGGCATCAATTGTAAAGCGCTTTGGATAAAAGCGCTATATAAATGCAGTCCATTTATTATTTTCCCTTTTACAAATCTGTAAAAAGTTAGTATATATACTGTATATTTCCATCTTGTAGCTCAAGAACATCAAACTCCAGTCCTGGAGGGCCGCAGTGCCTGCAGTTATTTGTGGTATTCTTTTCAATCAGCAGCCTATTAAGAACAAGGTGTGAGGACTGTTCAGCCAATCAGCTTATAGTGAAACATGCAGAAAACCAGCTGACACTGCAGCCCTCCTAGACTGGAGTTTGACACCCCTGTTGTTGCTTAATGAACTTGATATTTAAGAACAAAAATGAGTGCACAGGGTCTTTAACGAATGCACACATGAACACATAGCCATACATGCATGCCAACTCTTAAAAGAGAATGAGCTTCAACCCCAAACCATTTGAAATATCAATGGTTTCTCCGCCTTTTGCAAACTCTAGAAAGAGGAGAATAGGCAGCACCCCCATAAATTGATGGTAAGACAGATGAATGCCAAACACTTTACATGGTCCTAAATGGCCAAAGCTGTAATTACATTATGAAGATTTTTTTTTA
This sequence comes from Anguilla japonica, assembly GCA_025169545.1. Lineage (NCBI taxonomy): Eukaryota > Metazoa > Chordata > Actinopteri > Anguilliformes > Anguillidae > Anguilla > Anguilla japonica. The sequence goes on along the minus strand of CM045885.1, from coordinate 8,292,024 downwards.
CATCACCCATTTCTATTTTTCTCTTTTTTATTATTTATGTTAGTTTTCTCTGTTGGCATGTTTGTTTTGATTGTAATTTACAATAAGCAAATAAGTGTTTCAAAAAGTTTTATCATAAAGTGATTTAATTTAATTACTATAATTTGATTATTTCCTCATAATAACAACAATAACAACAACAACCATAGCAACAACAACAACAACAGCAATTAATAAAAATAATTAAACTTGGTATATCAACTACATAAAGGGTCATTATGGTGGCATATTTTTCATAATCCTGATGTGGTTCCAAGCTTAAAAAATAAGCATCACAAGCTGCAACTAGGTAAAATAGATCTAATCCTTTAGATCACTTCAGCCGTATGACTAAAAATCTGCAATTTTTTTTTTTTTTTAATGAGTGGAGGTTTTGGTAAAAGACACTGAACAATAACAGAAAGTTACTGCATAACGTTTTTCCTCGATAACTGCCAATATCCATACAACTCGTCTTAGGTCATGATTTGAAAAAGAACCATCCTTGGTTCATCAGAACCACTCACATAAACTGGGTTTGAATTGAATTCACACTGCATATTTTGTGCTGATACTACCAAAATCTAGTAGTCTTTCACTTACATTTTGATCTGATCTATCCTTTTACAACTAAAAATTGTTATAGGCTTAGGTACATTCCAAGAGGCGAAAAAACGCTACAAAATAGACAAAAGATTTTAAACAGACGAATACATTTTTTACCGTCTCTTTTCTACTTCAAGCGCATAACTTGATATATCTTTTCGGTTCAATTTTATAATTTTTTTGAAAGGGAAGAGAAGGCGATTGATGATTGGTTACCGTGTGTATAGAAAAAAATAGGCTGTGTTTGGTTGGGATGGTTAGATGAGTTCACAAATATTTATCTGCCTATGTTTGACCACAGACCCCCCCAATAAAACCGCGATTAGTATGCGGAGGGGGGCGGGTTTGTTCCTGTCGCGCGAGCAGGGGATGACCATCTGCCGAATGGCAGACGCGTTTCGCGTTCGGTCAGCTGATTCATCCTCAAATGAAGCGGTAAAAAGGTAACTGTTAATTACGGCCGGGGGAAAACGCACACAAGTTGCCAGGAAACAGAGTTAGTCTGAGGGAAAAGCTCGACGATTCTTTAATCCGCAGCGCAAACAGTCTACAGTGGCATCCCTCGTGCTGCACAGGAGGAGCGGCAAACCTGGCGTTTTTCTTTCCGCCAAAGACGCTGCCTCACTGTGGCCAGAGACCAAAAGACTTGCTGAAGTCATCCATTTAAATTTCTGACAGAAGTTTTAAGGGATGATATATAACGCAACAGTGGATCCCCTTGGGATCCTGCTTGGAGAATAATGTAGGTATACAGTGTGTATTATATCTTCAGTAAATTGACTAACCTTAAATTACAACATTAAAGTTAATTTGGGCAATGGGCACCTTTACTTTCACAGTCATTAATACATCAGGACTGCCTACAGTGGATTACTGAAATTTTTGCCATCATAAGATATAAATATATCCTTAAAACTGACCTCAAACTAAATTGTTCGAATCTTTCAAACTCAAAATCTTTCCTCATTTCCAAGAAAATGTATTCACTGAGCATTAGCACCACTTGGTGGCACTAGTTGGTACTGCAAAGCCCTCACCCTCAATAAGAGCTCTAGTCCTTCCTGTCATTGACAACTGAAGTGGAAGTGAGTTGTACTGTAAAAGCAGATATTACGTACATTAGCAGTAACATTCACTCCAAGCAGAGAATGCTAAAGGTCAGGTAACTATTTCCTGCCATCCCAGGTCAATGCCTCACCTGAACTTTGGTTCTTTCTCTGAGGTGTGTCTGAGGTGTGTGTGTGTGTGTGTGTTTGTGTGTGTGTATACGTGTGTGTGAGTGTGTGAATTTGTGTGTGTGTGTGTGTGCATGTGTGTGAGAGAGTCTGTGTGTGAGAGAGACTGTGCAAGTGTGTGTGTGTGTGCATTTCTGTGTGTGTGTGAGAGAGAGAGAGAGAGTGGGAGAAAACGTGTGTGAGTGAGTGTGTGTAGGCGTGTGTGTCTGTGTGTGTGTGAGAGAGAGAGAGAGAGAGCGTGTGTGAGTGAGTGTGTGTAGGCGTGTGTGTCTGTGTGTGTGAGAGAGAGAGAGAGAGAGAGAGCGTGTGTGAGTGAGTGTGTGTAGGCGTGTGTGTGTCTGTGAGAGAGAGAGAGTGTGTGTTGGGGGGGGGGGGGGTGGCAATAAATCATAGCATGATAAAACCTCAAATAAATTCTGATGTGTAAGCATTCAGGCTGGGATGAGGAAGTGAAAGGGCCTAACTGCACCATTCCCTTTCGGCCCCTAAACGTGGGGACGCAGAACTTTCTGCTTTTCTTTTGGGCTGTTCCCGGTTATTTTTAGTGCCCATGTCTGCCGCCCTCACAACTGATTTTTTTTTTCTTTTTACTCCTCTTTAAACGCAACCGTAAACTTCTACACTCTTCAAGAAGCAGAGAAACACAAACCTTGTTTTAAAAACGGAAACCTCTTGGTTGGTTGGCCTAACTGTAAGCCCAGAAACCCTACGAATCTCAAAGAAAAACAGACTGAAAATGTGTACTTAATCACCATTTTGCAAAATGAATTAGATGGACCTCCAGGAGATACACAAAGAACGGAAGGCCAAGCCAAATGCTCTTATATATTCTGCTAATGAATTACACAGTATAACCTATTAGATCTGAGCAACAAGCAATTAATCAGTTTTGATGTAGGTGCAATAAAGTCAACATTTGTGGCAAAACTGACAGCTCCTAAAACTTGTTACCAACCTTAACCAGAAGAAACACGAGACCAGCCCCTCCACTTGTAAACAGAACATCTAGGTTCCTTGACTACAGTACTTCCACCACAGAAATTTTATTTCTCCACACAGCCAATCGTGCATCCTTTGTCTCCCTCTACTGGCCATACTGACAATGACAGGCAATGTGCTGGAAAGTCACGAGAAAAAAAATGGTACGTGTTTTGACTTGGCTGTCGACCGTCAATCCAGCTGTGGTCTGTCTGTCTGTCTGCCTGTTCCAATTATGATATAAAAGGAAACAATGCGATGCCAAGTGTCCCGCCTATGTTCCTGACACGTACACATTTGAGAGGCTTTTATAGCTGACAACTATGAAAAAAAAAGCATGGAGTGGAGATGGTGTCTTAGCGTGTCAATCGAAAACAAAATAAATCACAGTGGGAAAACTGTAGGTCTGTCACAGACCATAACGGCACATAATGGATTACGAGCTTGGAAGTTATGTGATGACTTTGGCTAGGATTCAATCAACATTTGTCCTTAAATTACACTAACATATAAAAGCAAGAATCACAATATTTTCTTTACAGTTTGGAAAATTCAGTGATCTCTCAGACTAACTTGGTTTGTGAAGAACTTGAATTCTTGTATTTACCTGTGAGTCAAAGTTAACAACAAATGTTGAATGAATGCGGACCTTTGACTTCCTAGAGCCCTTAAAATGTAAATAAGAAACATTCAAACTCATTTGTGTTATTCTTATACCAGATTTTTCACTGGAACACTTTGTAGCCTAATAAAGCGTGTTCCTGTGTGGTGTGATCAAATAAATAAATAAATAAATAACAGGTTTCAATGAATCAGTGTATTTGCAGAATGTAATTGTACCTTGTGTAAATAAATAAACTGAATAAATAAAACTGAACCAAATACGGCATCAATTATAAAGATTGTAAATTGCATCCATAAAAATGCTAAAATTCCGTTTCGCTCCATCAGCTAAAAACGGAGCTCTTAGTCTGTAAAACAGGTATATTGCCATGAAAGGAATTGGGAGACTGGCGTTCTGATTCCGACGTCTTGTTTGCACGTGCCGTCCACTAGGCGCTGGAATGTTGCGGGCATGAAACGGTTCCCTGTCCGCGGTCTGACTGGTTCGTGCTCCTGCGCCAGTCCTGCTTCCTGGAGAGCGCGCACGGGCGTAACTATTACCATAAATACGCGTGTCTGGGGGACCGTGGTAAGTCACTGGACAGAGGGGAGAGGGGCAAGAGAAGGAGGGGGGCTTTAAAGTCCTGAGAGACGGTATTTTAATTTTCATGAAACAAAGTCCCTTAAATTTGCGTCGCTGCCTGTCACTTGCTCTACTTGAGGTCCACTTTTATCTCAAGACGATTGTTTTTACAGAAAAGAATCACCAAATCTCGTGTATTAGTTTCGGCCACGTAGTACTTTCCCCCCATAAAATGTAAAAATCTGAAGCATTTCCTGTCGATTAGCCACCCTTTTCATGCTTGTTTACGCATATCGCCACCATAGAGTCTGAAAAGCACAGGTTGGTTACCTCTCGCTATCGTTGACAGTCCCTCATAATTTAAGTGCGACGATTGATCTGCAAGTCTAGGTTCGCTTTTCCATTGCAATCCCTGAGCAGGTATGCTATTCTCTCCTTGTAGACGCCATCAGAAACGTCATTTGTTTTGGACTGGCGCACTTCCAAGCGCAGAGGGGAAAATGTGCTATAATTTCCACAAGGAGCACGGAGAGTACATCCCTCACGTTATATAAACAATAACACGGTATGGTACGGTATGGTAACACGGTATATATACGATAACTGCTGAGTGAAATCTTAATATGTACCTGCCGGTTTGTTGGGTCCGTTTTATCCACCATGCCACACAAATGTTATGCATTCATTGGTTTAAAAATATATATTATTTATCTCAGTGGTTTACTGCAGTCATTGTGTTCGCAACGCAAACCCACCCTTGGACCACTCCGTTCATCATCGTCTTGCAAGTGCAAAAGTGCAGAAATCCCCACATCACAGATTAATTGGAGAATATAAACAGCACTAGCATTAGCAACAGAAGCAGTTCCAAAGATTGCATTAGCAGGCCTTCTAAATGTGTGGTTTCAAGTGGGTTTACAAAGCTTTTAAACATTTATTTAAAACCAGACTCATAATGAGTTTACCACATAGTGTCATTACCCATTTATATAATTAGCTATTAATCAACAAGTTTTTAAAACAATAATAGTTTTGTAAACATTTCAGAAATGCTGAAATGCTGTTCGTTCTTACATTTGCTTAAAGGGGTGGTTCACTCTGTGGCTAACATTTAATGCATCAGCTTGTTAAAGGAATAGGTACAGCATTAATGTACCTGACCTTTAAGCAGCTGCCATCCCGGGTGAATCAATTAATTTTTACCTTTATTTTAAAAATATTATTAGGTGTGCTCAAAAATATTTTCAAAAATGTGTGCAGGAAACACAAGCTGAATCTGTAGATAGTTTACATTCTTGGATTTTGTGATACAGCATTTCCTGAGGAACGTACAGATGTTCGTCTCAGGCTCCTAGTGTTTTGAATCTCTCTGCGAGATGGAAAAAATGTTTGCACACAATAATTTCTGGTGCTTCAGGTCAAAATGACAGCAGAGGAGTTGTTTATGTGCAGATGACACGGTTGTAGCCCCACACATATTGGCTTAGGATAGCCCCCCCCCCCCCCCCCCCCCCCCCCCCATGCTGTGCCAACATCTGCACAAAAACTAAACCCACATTCTTAAATAGAACACGACAGTGAGTTTGTATTAAAATGACTGTCTCTGCCAAAACGCTTACAAAGACCGAGTGCATTTCTAGCCATAAATAAACTTCCCGTGGAAATTTTTTTTGTTGCTATATCAATTGCCAAATAAATAAACTAAATTGAATCAGCAACAATGCCTCTCAGTTGGTTTATTTCGCACAAGCGTTTTGGGAAATGTACTGGTTCAGCGCAGCCGCGTTTAGCCGAAAGGATAATTAATGCTCGCGTGTTCCCAAAACCACCACTTCTGAAGACCGCAAGACTTCCGTTGGCATGGCGATGGGTTCGGCACTAATGACATCCAATAATTTTACAGTCATTTAGGCTCAGCGACAGAAATAAGGGGAGTGAGGGCTGTCTGAAGACAGAGAGGTCCCCCCTACCCCCCACCCCACCCGCCACCCCAAAAAACCCCAGACAACCTTTGGTCTGTACGATTTCCTGCCGTGGTCGACCCACAATTTACTTGCCTGATCCGCGAGTATAAACGAAAAATCAAGCTAACGGATGTCAAGGGAGGAATCACAGCTGTAGGGAGCATTGTGTGACACAACAGATCTCGTAACACTTTGAGGTGCTTTCGAGTTCTCTTATCTTTGATTGACCCTTTAAAGGTATAAGATCTTTTGCCTTGCTATTTGGAGGTTCAGGCCTGGTGTTTGCTCTGTTTGCTGTTTTAGATCTATCTTGCCTTGCTACTCTGTGAAGTGTCTTTGTGACAGTTCTCCGTAAAACGTGCTGTGCAAATAAAAATAAATTAAAATACGTGATTAGAATGTTCTTGAGCTGAACATTCAAATGTTGATGTGGTGATTGTTTGCTACAGAGTTCTGGAACACTGGCTTAGAATCTTTTGAAAAAAAAAAACAAAAAAAAAAAAAAACTTACTCCTCCAAGGGTTAAGATATATGAGCTTGTTTTGTTTTTGCACTGATCCTGGAACGGCAACGCTAGCCTAACCGTCTAATCCTGGCCCCCCCAGTAGTTTTCACATCAAAAAGGCTGAAACTGAACTGAGGTCAGTGCTCACTCAGAGCGGGTCGTCCGTTCACGTCTGTCACCGTCTGTGGGGGTCGTGAGGTCACGGCGTTCCCTGTCTTTTCTCACCCGCGGAGCGGTTCGATATGTGCTATCGCTGCCTTACACACACAAACGCCTTCCCTGAAGTGAGTTCTCCAATCAGGGGTGAGCGTAGGGCACGGAACGTGTCACTCATGTTCTTCCTGTGTTTGGGTTTGAGGGGAAAAGGAGACTTTTGAGGTCTTCCTCTTGGTCTGTTTTTTCTGAGTCCAATCAGTGACATTTACGCTCACACAGAGGGTAAATGTGTGTATGTGTGTGTGTGTGTGTGTGTGTGTGCTTGTATCTGTATTTGCATATGTGTATGGGGGGTTGTTACTCTCTTTTTTTTTTTTTTCCCTCTTCTGGTTGTAGAGGTCTGCTTGTCATTTTGTGTATCCCATTGCTTTTGCAACACAAGTTTACTTGTCATGCAAATAAAGCACATTTGAATGGAACTGAATTGAGAATTTTATTTAAAAACACTATTCACTGGTTATGTGCATTTACTTAAAGTTTGGTTAAACTTGTACATGTTTTTATATATTGAGAACAGAATTATATGATTTTGCAGGATGACAAGCAGATATCCTGTCTTTTCTAAGCTCCCTCCCTCTCCCATTCGCTCTCTGTCTATCTGTCGCTCTCTCGCTCTCTCTGTCTTTCCCTCTCTCTGCCTATTTGTCTCTCTCACTCTACCCCTCTATCTCTCCATCTCTCTCCCTCTCTCCTCTCTCTGTCCATATCTCTCTCGCTCTCCTCTCTCTCTGTCTCTCTCACTCTCTCCTCTCTCTGTCTCTCCATCTCCCTCTCTCTCCTCTCTCTCTCTTCCATCTCTCTTTCTATCTTTCTCTCTCTCTGTCTCTCTGACAGTTCCAACAGTGCCTGTAATTTCATATTAATCTCTAGTTGAAGGCCAGTAAAATTATACGTAACGGGCAATCGCTCTAAGCTGGCCCACAAATAAACGCGTCATAACGTGCCCTCCAATCAAATAAACGCGTCACCGTGCCCTCCAATCAAATGATACTGCGTCACGGCCTTCTAATTACCTCATCAGGCTGCTAAAGTTACTCTGACAATTAAAGGCGAGAGTCTACAGAGTCCAATGTGCCCCACTGCCCCACTGCCCCCCCCGCCCCCCCCCCCCCCCCCCGGCCCACTCAGCACCCCCCCTCCACCTCCCCACCCCCCTCTTCACGGCTGCTGGCAAGGGTTCTGAATTTTCTCGCCATCCACTCACGTCCTGGGAAAGGGGCGAAATCAGGGGAAAAAAAGCCCAGATTGAAAACAGACGCCGGCACTCTGGCGTGGGGAGCCACGGAGGAAGGCACCGGCGCTCCCTGTTCCCAGCCCTCCCGTGCCATCCGATCCCCGCGGTCCGGTCCGATCCCGGCGGTCCGGTCCGATCCCAGCGGTCCGGTCCGATCCGATCCCAGCGGTCCGGTCCGATCCCAGCTCTGGCTCCGCGACAGGGCCGTCGTTATCCCTGACAGACCGCACACGGCCGGCTTGTTTTCCTGAAGAAGAAGAAGAAGAAGAAAGAAGAAGAAGAAAACTGAAACAGGAAAAAAAAAAATTTTTTCTGGGGAACACTGTGATTCATTTTGGACCAGAACAAGACAGACCTTGCCAAGAAAAGAAAACTTTTCTTTATTGGTTCCTCCTTGTTTTCAGGAGGGATCTTTTTTTTGGGGGGGGGGGGGGGGGGCAGACCAGAGCACAACAGCTCAGCCCCCTCCTGTCAGACTAGCCTGTTTCCCTGACAGCGCGTCACAAACACGCGAAGCCTCGGCAAGGACGGCATCGCTTCTCGCCGTGCTCTCACAAAGAGCGCAGTCTCCGGCTAACAATAAACACCACGCGGTTTATTTAGGTTCGCTCTCCGCGGTCAGGGATCGCCGCGACTACGACGCGTCTTTCCCCTCGCCCCACTGAGACACGAAAAAGGTGGATTTTTTTTTTTTAAACCCCCCCCCCCCCCCCCACCCCCACCTCTCCAGCTGCAGTTTGTGAGTTCCTGTCATTGGCTGGATCCCGCGGCTGTGATTTGACTAAACAAACAGAGCGGAGCCGCTTCTGGCTCTGACAGAGGAGACTCGGATTCTCATCCCTCCGGATTTGAGGAATCTGCTCCGTGCTCCTACAAAGCACGCTCGCTGGAAAGCCGTTACTCAGACCTCTGCGCTGAGCAGGAGGAGGAGGACAGATTCCAGGATTCCAGTTTTTTTTTTGGGTGGGGGGGAGTCCCTGCGCTTTTGGGGGTCCACGCTTCGCAGGAGTCAGACCCAAGGCATCCAGCGGCGACACGCTTCAGAAGGTGAGAGATTTGTCTTTGTCACGCCTCTCTTCCACCGACTCTTTTCAGGGTTTATACCCAAAATGCAGAGTTTCTGTGAGACACAGTGACAGATCCTAGCCTGCCAGATGTGTCTGTGAAGGTTGCCTCGGGGTTGACCGACACTTGACTGGGACTGTCATTTCCCTTGGTCTTCTCTCATTGCACTTCCAACTTGATGCATGTTACGCTTCTATTTAAATTACCCGCATTGGGCAGACACTTCTATGCAGAGTGACTTACACAACCTTTTCTTACAACAGCTGGATATACACAGAGGCGATTAAGCGGTTAAGCACCTGGCTCAAGGGTACAGCGGCAATGTCCCACCTGGGAATTGAACCTGCAACCTTCAGATCATAAGCTTACTTCCCTAACCGTTATACTACACTGCCACCCACATGCAACAGCATTGTATGTTCGCACAGTATTTCTCAGTAAGCATTTTTGCGGACGAATAGTGACAACACTATATTTTTCAGTGCCGGGATATTTCTGGCACCAGATAGCAGCCAGAATGCGGAAATCAAGGCTGAACAGACAGTGGAGCAGGCTGGCGGCAGTGTAGCATAATGGGTTAGGAGCTGGTCTTGTAACCTGAAGGTGACAGGTTTGATTCCCGTGAAGGACAATGCCGTTGTACCCTTGAGCAAAGGTACTTAACCTGCATTGCTTCGGTATTATATCCAGCTGTATAAATGGATGCAACGTAAATGCTGTGTAAAAATGTGCGCAAGTCGCTCTGGATAAGAGCGTCCGCTAAACGCCTGTAATGTAATGTAACGCGTTGGCTGAGAGCTCACAGCTTGTGCGTTGACACCAGGAGGCGTGAACAGCCAACGTTCTGCACAGCCGGTGTGTTTGGACGACGGGCGCTAACGCCGAGCGCAGCGCATTTGAATGCGAATCCCCCCCCCGGGAAACCTGTGTTGATTCGCACTGCGCCCCACCGCGGAACAAGCCTTTTATGACATCACAATAAGACCGCTGCCGTTAGGATTCTCTGCGCACGCCGGCCATTGTGGCTCAGTGGTGTGAAGCCCCGACTCTGTTTACCTTCGAACCCCCGAGAGCGCGTCTGACAACCGGCCACCGCAGCTGACCGGACTGGAGGACGGAGGGAGGGGAAAAGGCTTCTTCTCTCTCCTGTCCCTGGTTCCTCCAGCAGAAGAGCTGCTTGTGAATAACCTCCTCTCTTACCCAGAGCGAACTCACTCTGGTCCTCTTCTGTTCCTCTGTGGGACCCTCTGATGGGGGCAGGGGACCACCAACAGGGACACTGTCCTGGCCAAAGCAGGTTTTATTTTAGGATCGCGGGTACACGTCCACAAATCCGTGTGTGTTTTCTAAAAAATTTAATTCCTCCCACTTTTAAAGTACGCCATCCTGAAATATGAATTGCTAGTTGAGTGTGAACAGAAAGATGTCCAGTGTTTGGTCAACTCTTACAGAGTGTGTATGATCCTGCCGTGGTCCAGAGTGGGACCGTATGTACTCTCTTAGAGTCGAATTAACTCTGGACATTTTACTGTGTACCAGAGTTTGTGGTAAAAACAAATTAATAATAAATTTAAAAAACTAGATAATATATGATTAAGTAAAACTAAAAACTGAACTTAAATAACAAAGGGTACATTTGACAGGAGAGGCAGACAGATCGAAAGTTTGATTTGCGACAGTTTACAAAAGGGTGAATGATTGCGATCGAAGAACTTGTTTTGGCTTGTTTCACAAAGTCATGGGAAAGGCTCACAGCAGGAGTTGGCATGGCTGTCTTCTATGTAGCGGTTTGTTTGAGCCCCAGAAAGAGCATCAGTTGAATTGCTAAAAACTCCTGTGTTGGACACGTTGGTGGCCTAGAATCAGGGCATCAGAGGGCACTCGGGTGAAGGTTCGAGAGAAGTCTTACTCTTTCTTCAGATGAGCGACATTCAGAGTCACTGATATTTAATTACATATATGGTTAGTGTGCCAATATAGCCACATCATATGGTATACCTGCTCTCTGTACGCAGATGAACAGACAGACCGGTATATGGATATATAGATACATCTTCATCATGAAAAGAGCACAATCACAGTATCTCTCAGTGTGGTTATTAATATTTAACATATTGCAGCTGTGTACTATAGTCTACTTCCTTCTTTTATGTCCATCAGATCAACATAAAATAAAATTTTAAATTATATATATATATATATATATATATATATATATATATATATATATATATATATATATATATATATAGTGTCAGTTATTTGAAGCAGAAAGAAGTGAGCCTAGGGGTTGTACAGCGTGGGATGGGGGGGCAGAGGGGAGGGAGGAAGGGGAAGGGGGGGTGAGCAGGGGAGCGTATGTTTCTCAGTTCTGGATGACTTGGATTCATGCGGGACAGCAGCGCCGGTTGAACAGTTTGAAGGCAGTCCTGTTCTCCTGTTCGCTCCCTGCCCATCTTAGTCATCAGCTGTTTCCTGATTGCTCACGCGGGCCGAATTCCACAGAGCCCCCGACAAATGTGCTTCAGATTACCGCCACAGCCGGGTTCCGTGCATGTTCGGGTGCGCGCGCGTTAAACGTGCCGCGATCTGCATTCGTTCCGCATTTTACACTTAAACGAGAGTCTGGTCGGCTCAAATGTTTACTGAGCCTTAAAAAAAAAAAAAAAAACATTACTCACTATCAGCGTACATTTCCAACATGCCGGAGATTTCACACCTGTCAACATGCTCATGAATGTTCTGAATTGCAGTGTCTGAAACCGTCTGAAATGTATCTCGAGTTATTAAGAGGATTTAGATACAGATACAGATTTTTTTTTAATATAAACTAACCGTTTTTTTTTATCACGTGGTGTTTAAACACGAACATGCTTCACTTCGCCGATGAGACTTTTTAAGTACACACTGAATCATTGAAAGAACATATCAGTAATAAACACGAGGACAGCAGGGCCATTAAGACTTCTTAAAAAAACGTTACTTTTTCAAAACGCTCAGCGCAGTTTTTACAGTTAGTTTCTTCCCGCGCAGCTGACTGTTATGGAACTCCTGTCGAACGCATGAAAAGCCTTAAACAGATTAAGGAACTCTCTGCAGTTTTACGCGTCCTCCAGCTGTTCCCTGCATAATGAATCTGTTCAGCTGAGAGACAGCTGTTTTATTCAGGAGGAAACACAATGTTTGTCAGGCTCTCGTTCAGCTCTTTAACCCGAAGCCAAATAAAACACAAAAGGGGAGGGTTGCTCTTTAGTGAAAGTTAAAGGATGGGGTCCCTTCATGAACTAAAAACATGCTGCCATATGTTTATTTAAAAAAGTATTATAATACACCGAATGATACATTTAAATAGATGGAAGGACTCCAGATGTTGTTTCCAAATATCGTTGCAGTGCATGCTTATATTTTGGCATCTTTTGCTGAATAACGCATTCTGTGGGTTATATTTGGATAAATTCCAACACCACTGAAGGGGTTTTCAGAATCCAAATTAACCAAAAATAACATAAACATAATAACTGTCCACCCAGATGATATTCAAATTAGTTTGGATTTTTTTTAAAAATGTTGTTGTGTATGGTATGGCATCCCAAGGCTCAGTTCACAAAGCATTCTGGGAAAAATGTAGCCCACCCACAAACTGTCCATGGAAGAAAGCCAATCTGAAGGTTCAAACCATTTTAAGACAAGTGTCTCGGATGACAAAAAGATGTTGCAGTAAAAATATTTTCAAAAATATTATTTATTTAATTTTTTTTGTTGTTGAATGTCTCTTGTAGTGTAGGTTTCAGCATAGCAGAATACATAGTCCTACAGGGACAGAAATTAATTGTGGCATCTAAGGAGGATATTCATATGTATGTACACGTATTGCCAGGAAACAAATTTGTACAGAATGCATTAACAATGACTGATCGACACTTTTACAATACAAGCCATATTGTTCGGCATAAATTGCAAGCGCAGACCTTGTGTTTCTTGTCCAATAAACGGTCGTTATGTGAGCTCTGGTCAGGCTCAAGGTCTTTCATTGCAGCCCCTTCACTGTCGTCCACACCACCCTCTGGAGTTTTACACTTCCTGACTGGGGCCCAGTAAAGCCTGGCTCAGCGAATCAAAGGCAAGCCGGTCCAGATGTTTCTCCTTATTTAGTTCATTTATTCAGGGCTAATCTGCAACGGCTCTGTGGAAGGCAGTGGAGTTGGGAATTAGGGAGAGAAGGGGGGCGGGGGGGGGGGGGGGGGCTCATGGGCGTACAACTTTATTGGGGTCCTGGAAAGAGACACCCCTGGAAAGATGTTTGAGGCCTTAGAAGTGTGCTTGCTTACGTCTTGCTTAAGGCATAAGATGAACTGAGTATTCTAATGGTGATGTAACAATCGCCACTGGTAGTTGAAAGCAATGGGGTTCTAGAACACAATTTTGAAGGAAAAAAAAACAAAAAAACAAATTCCAAAATAAAATCTGCTCTTCAAAGGGTTAAAGAAACGGGAGGGGAAAATTATGTTTTTATTGCTCCCCCGTATTTGGGAATGAGGGATGGGAGAGAAGTGGAATTTAATGTGAGGGAGGATTGTAAACTGTATTCAGCTGCTTCTCTCTCTCTCTCTCTCTCTCTCTCTCTCTCTCTCTCTCTCTCTCTCTCTCTCTCTCTCTCTCTCTCTCTCTCTCTCTCTCTCTCTCTTTCCTTTCTGTGGGCGATTTGAAGTAAGGGGCAGAAAATGTTCTCTTGGTGAGTTGTTGACCCCCCCCCCCCCCCATCCCCCCATCCACCACCACCACCTAGGACGGGACGATGCGTCAGAGCGTTTTATAGGATAGCATTGCAGGCTGTGTCATTGTTGACTATGCAGGAAATGCATACTCCAAATATTATTATTATTAATGTCTCTCTCAGTGTGTGGGAGTAATTAATTTCTGAAGAGTGGGAACTCACTCTGGCTCCTGCAGGGCCTTATTTGGTGGAGTCTGCACTGTGCTGGACTCAGTGACCTGAGTAATCTGAATCAGTGATTTGTGGCAGAACTCAAAACAAATAACTTTATCACCCCCACCTTACACACACACAGACACACACTCTCATTCACGCACGTACACACACGGATCCACATACATACACACACACAGACACACGGACGCACACACACACACACACACGCACCTGCATGCACACACATACACAGACGCTGTGCTTTTCAGATTGTTTTACAGCCCTGGTGCGATAGAAACAAACCATAGCCCACACAGCTCGCAAAACAAGCCTGTGAGAACCTCCGACGATGAGATGAGCCCCAACAGCGTCTGAGCAACAACAAATATTTACCCCACACAACGACCGACCCGCCCCATGAATGACAGGCCCTTGTCCCTGGAGCGCGTCTCAAACGCAAGCGTGATTTATGCATCTCTTCGAGGGCACGCATTCCAAAAAAACAGCATTTAAAAAACACAGCCGTTCTGTTTGCCAGGATTATACAAGTTTCCTTTTTCTCGAGAGCCCAGCGGCATCGGGGGTGGCATTGCGAGGTCAGCGTTTGCCTTCGCATCGCTGACCCAAGCGTGACGTTGGACGTCCTGGTGCACGCAGGATGTGCACTAAACGGTCATTGTTAAAAAACCTGAAAGCTACCAGTGATGACTGCTGGCGGTCCCAGACCCTCAGAACCAGACCCCCCCCCCCCCCCCCCCCCCCCCCCCCCCCCCCCCCCGTCCTCTATTGCCTGGCCCGAAACAGAACACCCCCACAAACGCTCAGGGGTGTCTGCCAAAAGCTTTGTGACCACCCCACCCCCCCCTCTGCCAGTCCACCACAAGAATAAGAATCGGCCCGGTTGCCGAGAGTAACGACGCCGGTCCATATCCAGGGTTTGGCGGAGTTCCGTCTGGAACGCCGCGGCCTGGAAAAGTCCAGGAATTCCGAGCACGTTAACTCCGCTTCCAGCCTCCTCCTTCCCGGGGCAGCGCTGCGCGCTGGCGGGACACGTCCGCGAATTCCGGGCCGTTCGGCCCCAGGGACGCCGGAGAGACACCCGCGGCCCGCAAAACAGGCGCCCGTCTTTTTCCTCTCTTTTCTACGGCCGAACCCGTTCATCCCCGACCGAGAAGCACGGAGGACAGCATCGCTCTCCGTTTAACATTCATTTTAATTGATTCGATTTCTTTAACGGCCGAGCGTCCACAGCGCGGCTTTGTTTACGGAATCAGCCGAACGCCGATGTGGTGCCGGTTTGCAGTCGCAGTAGCGAACCTCGCGCTGAGTTTTTTGGGCCGGATTTCTAAATATTATTACGCTTTAGCCTGCCACTTGGACAAGGGAGCGGGGTAGCGGTCCAGCACTGCACATCTGACTGATCCCGGACGTAGCGATCCCAATAAATAATCGGAAAAAGGCCTCAGACTCACTGAAGGACCGCAGCCTGAGGCTCTGACCGTCTGCTTTCCGGGATCGGCAGAGCCACAGGATATTGACCGCACACGTTTGTTTTTACTGCCGCAACATGAAAGCTGCGGCGGCTTAGGTTTTTGGGCCTTGTTATTTGGGCCTTGGCTTTCAATATGAAGAGGACTTTTTCAGTATGACTGGGGGGAGGGTGGAGGGGGGGGGGTGTCATGCTTAGGGGTGAAGAGGCTGTTTTTATCACCAGTGCCTCATCTGTGTGAGATTTACTCTGAGAGAGTAGATCTTACTTTAAAGGAGTGCATTTGATCCCTCTTAGACTCTATATAAACTCTGTAGGAAATAACATTTTCAGTTCCCTACAGACACACACACGCACACACACACACACACACACACACACGCACACACAGATGATAAACACATGGAGATGATACACAAACACGCACACACATAGATGATAAACACATACAGATGACACACAAACACACACACACACACAGACGACACGCAGACACACACGTGGATTATGCGGACATTTTGTCTTGGGGATTACAGCGTGTCCCCTCTGAAAAAGATAACAAAAACACACGGGTTTATTTTAACTGGTCTCGTCGTCCGCACATTCCCACAGTCCGCATAAACTCCCAGCGCCGGGTGGACAGCTTCCAAGAAAAATTCCAGCGCTTATCTGCAAACACACTGCAAAAAGAGAGAGAGAGAAGGCGGGGGTGGCGTGGGGGGGGGGGAGGAGTTATACATAGGTGGAGTTTATGTTGCGAAGCCCAGAATTGCTGCTAAAGTGGTACTACTCTTTAATTTTGGCCAAAGGTAAATTATCTGTGACCTTTTTTCTTTTCATTTGTAATAAAACAGGGGAAATGAATGTTGTTTTGGTTTTTTTTAAGTGCACCGGTTTTTAATAGTCATAAAGTAAAAATTTCCACCAGGCCGCTGTGGAAAAGAACTCGGATGTGCTGCTGTATATTTAACCAAGAAGACAAGTTTGTTTAAAGCCACCTCAATAATTTTTTTTTTTTATAAATGACACGCAGCAATATTGCACATACTGCATTGTGTTCACCGAGCTGAGTTTCCTTAGTTGGGTTGAACCAATCAGCATCATGCTTTCTACATTGCATTGCCTTGTGTAGCATCAGAATGCCATGTGCTGTGTTTGATTGAGTCCACATTAACTGATTGGCAGTGTGTGGATTTTTGTTGCATTGTGTCACATTGAGATACCTTGAGGCAAGTTCAGCTGACGTATATAGTTTTGTGTTGAGTTGTGTTTTGTTATGTCGAGTTTTATTGAGTTGTGTTGAACTCAGATGGGCAATCACATTGTGTTGCATTAAATTCAGCTGAATGGAATACTATTCTATTATACAGTGTTGAGTTTTGTTATATGTTATGTTGAGTTGTGTTGAGTTGTGCTGTATTACGTTGAGTTGTGTTGAGTTGTGTTTTGTTTGTGTTGTGCTGTGTTGTATTGTGTTGATTTTGTTGAGTTGTGTAGAGCTCAGATGGGGTAATCATGTGTTGTCCAGCTCCAGAGTCTAGCTGACTGGACCGAGTTAGGGTTAGGGTTGTGTTACATCTTGCAGTGGGGCTGTTTTCACTTGCTGCTCTGCACGCTGTTGTGCTGCGTTGTGTAGCTTTGGACTCTGCTCTCTCGTGGGCGGCCGAATTTGGGCCCGTCCCATCGTCCTCTCACACCCACACACGGGGGGGGGCAGCCAGAGTCCCAGAACAGGAAGACGAGGCTCTCCAGCTGTGCTGGAGCGGGACTACAGATGTGCCACGCTCGCTCTCTCTCTCTCTCTCTCTCTCTCTCTCTCTCTCTCTCCGCGCTCTGACGCTTTACAGTCTTTATTCTCCCCCCCCCCCCCCCCCCCATCTCACGGCGCCCCCCCCCCCCCCCCCGCGGGACGTGCCTGAAAGGAGCGGACGCCCGAGCCCCAGCTCGATCATCGGAGGCTGGAAAACGGTTCCCACCTCGTCCTCCACCGCGCTGCCAGATGTTGCAGTGCAAACAATGCGCGGGGTGAATATGTGTGTACATACCCCCCCCCCCCCCCCCCCCCCCCCACCCCCCGCGCCCTGCCCCCCCGACCCCCACAGAGGGATCGGATCAAATGATTCCTTCCGGGCCGGTGTTTCATGTCAGCCAGCGACGCTCGGAGCGACTCGGAACGTCGGGAAGGGTCAGCCCCCCCCCCCCCCCCCCCCCCCCCCCCCCCCCCCCCACCCCCCCAAATGGCAGCCTGTTCCCAGGCCAGCCCTGGGAAAGCTTGCACCTCCGTGCAGCACATCCGCTGAGTTTGTGTACATTCATATCCCTAATGGGCCTATGAGGGACGACCAGGACGTTTACAAAGACAGACTTCATCAGAGTTTTGTGTACGTTGAGCTGTACCCCATCTTGTCTTTCATCTTCAGTCAGAGACAAACTTACTGAATTTTCATGAAAAAAAACTTACCTACTGACCAAAGCATATTTGCCCATTCAAATAATAAAATTTGAGAAAATTATTATTGTTAATTCTTTGATTATACGCACCAGTATAACATACTGGATGAAAAATTTCAGGGAGGTCATGACGTCACAAAACATCCACAGAACATTCTAGAAGTCAGGCCCCCAACTTGACCTGCATCAACAGCCCAAAAATATCCAGAACGTCGAGTAAAAATAGCTTGCACGGCGTCCACCTCTATCGGTGTTTCATATACAATTGCGCAAAAAAAAGCCACAAAATTATAGAATTAAGGATTCGGTTGTGAAACGACCGGTTTGTTTTTTTTTCCTTGAGTCTTCAGACAACAACACCCCCACGTATTTTTTGACTCACGCCACCCTGTACTTGAGTTCAGCGCTTGGCTCACAGTCTGTGTTATGACTGGACAGCGACATGTATTTCTGTCCGGCTCCCAGCTCTGCTGTCATCCGTTGCTTTTTATCATCATGTGTGTTGAATCAAGCTGGCAGGCACAAACTGCAGCCGGGCACGGCACCAGCTTTCTTTGGCAGAGATCTCGAGGGTGGGGGGGGGGGGGGGGGGGGGGGGGGTTGTGGGGGGGTAACACAGCAGAGGGCAAGTCATGACTCGCCAACACCCTCAGCCAGTTAACAGGTTTTTCTAAAGGCTCGATTTTGCACACTCGAGCCATGCTTTGAATTTCGATTTGAGGAGCAGCTTGGCTTGATTTTTCTTTTTCCTTTGTTTTTTTTTTTTTTCCTGTGCAAAGGTCGACATTGCTCTGAAGCGAATTGGCTTTCCCGATGCAAGTATTAATAAACCACTATATTTTATGATCATATTTGAGATCATTTGAATTAAAATTTTCACTGGATAATCGCTGCTTCGCAGGCTGGGAGAATTCCACTGCTGTTGAAACTTGACGACCAGTATTTCCGACATGTGGCCTCCTTTGGCCAACACTGGCCCGCCCCGGTCTTAGCCTCTCATAGTAAGTCTGCCCGTCTCTCCCTATCTTCAAGGGGCAATTTCCCCGTGAAAAGCCCTCCTTTTAAAGCGGACGTTCTGTCAGTGCTAATTTCCCCCCCCGCGCTACTTAAACACCACGTTTGCCAGTCTCTTTCCTGCGCCGGACGTTTTAAGTACAATAATAACACGGCCTTGCCTTTGCTCTAATGTCTCAGTTTCACGTTTTTGACTCTCCGGGCCTACGTGAATGATCGCTGGTCCGCTGTGGTGTTTCTTAATCTGCGGGTCGGGACCCCAAAACAGGTCGTTTTGGGAGTGTGTGAGGTGGGTCCCGGGATGAGCCCTTCGTTGTGCCAGTGCGTGTATATTTATGTACTAAATTCAGGTGCTAAATTTCTAATTCAGGACCCGATGTCAAAAGTATTTCTGATTCATTGAACAGCTAAGAGCCAGTGGACTAGCAGAACGCAGGCGGGACCCTTCTATTGGACAGCTTCTGAGCTTAGTCATGGTGTCGACGGATTGTGTTCTCGCTCGCTGTGACCCGTGTGTGTGGACGCTGACGTCGGTCCGCGGGGTTCACGTGCCCGGAGCGTGGCCTTCTGGGAAATGGCGACCCCGGTGGCTGCGTTTCTCTGTCCCCCTCCCCAGCGTCTCCAGTGTATTACCCCCCCCCCCCCCCCCCTCCCCGTTCATGGGAAAGCTGCAGAGGTTAAAACTGGGGAATCCAAAATGTAAACCAACATGGTGAGGGGGTGGTGTGTGAATATGAAGCACAAAATCAGAGCGTTCGGGGGCCTCAGAGGAGCGAAAGGGATGTAGGGGTCGGGGGGGGGGGTCGGGGGGGGGGGGGGGGGCGTGCGCCGCAAGTCCGTTTATTTAGCTGTCCCTCCCCAGAAAACGATCAGGCGTGGGAGGAGATGCAGGAGCTATTTTCTTGGCAGCGTTGGAGAGGACAGCGAGAGAACACTGCTGCCCTGTTGCTGTCCAGTTACGGGGGGTATGAACCCGGCCACGCCGTGAGCAGTTTCCTCACATTCCCTCACATGGGCGACTCCAGCATCAGCGCAGTCAGCGCTGAAAACACACGTGTGAATATGCACAGTCGATTATTATCGAAGGTGGAAAGTCCAGGGGGTCAGAAAAGCAAAAAAGTCCGGCAGTGCGTTTCGTCCGACCCATGAACTCCAGCCCAGCTGATTTCACTAATCAGTTCTGACCTCCAGGCTGAGGAATTGTGCTAATTAGCAAATCCAGGCGACTGGAACAAAATGCTAGAGGAGGAGGACTTTTACTCTCTGAACCTGGATTTTCCGCCTCTGATTATGATTACGGCTGTCAGGTGGACACCGACGCTAGAGTCAGGGGTCATGTTTTTAGAGAAGGGGGGGGGGAATGTTTCCGGGGGGGGGGGGGGGGGGGGGTTCGGGGGCTTGTTTGAGGCACATCCAAAGATCCCTCTTCAGCGCGTCACTGAAGGGACGGGTGTAAAAGCAGCTGGTTAGCGGCTATTTCCCTGCAGCGCGGTGGGCTGGGCAGGAGCGGCGTGCTCATCTCTCTTAAGAGGGCCGCCGCGTGTGCGTGTGTGTGTGTGTGTGTGTGTGTGTGTGTGTGTGTGTGTGTGTTTCTCCCTCCACGGGGAAAAACTCCTCCGTCCGTCCGTCCGCCCCCGCTTACCCTGGGCTCTATTCTTCCGCCGCTCATCCCCCACCCCTCCCCCCCTCTCTCTTTCCCACCCTCGCTCACGCTCCCAGCCCAGCGCTTCGCCTTTAATTGATTCCAGACCCCTGCTGCCACCCCCTCCCAACACACACCCACTGCCCTCTACCCCCGACCCCCCCCCCCCCCCCCCCCCGCCCCCCCCCCCCCCCCCCGCGCCCCCACCCCTCACTCCTTGCTGGCCTTGCTGCATCTGTTCCCACAGCTTATGACACAGGAGTTACTCATGGAAGTATTATCTATCTCTATCTCTCCCCTTCTTTCGGTCTCTCTCTCTCTCTCTCTCTCTCTGTCTCTGTCCTTTTCTCTCTCTCTTTCTACCTCTCCTGCCTTTTTTCTTTCTTTCTTTCTCCCTCCTTCTCTCTTTATTTTTTTCTCTCTCTCCCCTCCTCTATCTGGATCCCCTCCTCCTCCCTTTCTTTTTTCCTTCTCTATCTCTTTTCCCTTCTCGCTCTCTCTCTCTCCCTCTTGACCCTGGTGAGAAGGAACAGAACAATATCGCCTTTGACCGCAGAGGCTCCGCACCACTGGACCGGGGGTGTAATTAATTTGGCAGCGGCTGAGGCTCCGAGTGTGTCCGCTATGCGCAACTGTATAGCTTTTTATTTATTTTTTATTTGGGTGGGGGAAAAAAAGGGGGTGGGGGGGGGGCATTGACGTTTCCAACGTCTCCTGGGGGTCCGTTGTTTCTCTTTGGATAAGCAACCCCCCATCAACCCATTCTCTCTTTTTCTTTTTCCTCTCTGTCTCTTTCATTCATTCACTTTATCCGTTCTGTTTTCTCCTTTTTTCTTTCGCTCGTTTACCGCCAGTTGCCCTTAGTCAGCGCTTCGTTTTATTGAAAGAGCTCGACTCGTTTTTTTTATGTTAATCACCTCCCTTCCCCTATTTCGGCTTTGCCAAGTGCTGCGTAACAGCTTGCATTCTGAAGGGGCGGAACAATTTGATTGGTCGGCTGATCGATCCGTCGGGTTGACACAACCTTGGCGTTACGCCAGTGGAACCTTAGCCAAATTTTGGCCGAAACGAGGTGGGGGAACTCCTGTTCCGTGGAAAACTAACTCCCCTCCAGGGAACAGGCTGTCCACCTTGGACAGGCCATAAATGTACAAGGCTATTGGAATCCGACCACAGATCATGCTGACCTGTTGACCTACAGCTTAAAGGGAGAGGACACAACAAACGTTTAGCAGGCAGCGTCGCAGCTGTGCTCCTGACAGGGAAAGCACTCGAGCAGTGCCGTAAATCAGATTTCTGTTAAAAAAAAAACACGGGACTTTAAAAATTATGTGCGTCGTCAAAACGGCATGAGGTGAATCGCAGAAACGCGATCCGATCCAAAAATGTAACGTGAGCGATATCTTTCTGGAACGCATTTCCTCTTGTTTCTCTCTCTATGAGAAACTCAAGCAGTTCCTTTGTCATTTGTCCTATAGAACTTGCCAGGACCATCTGGTAAGCTGCCAGTCAACAGCAGTACACACTTTTATGGGGATTAAAGTGAAGAGAAGGTTCTTACTGTAAAAAAAAAGTGAAGTCCACGGCACAGCTATTGTCATGTAAATCTCTTTATTACTCTCTGATTGATAATGAATGATCTTAGACATACACTGATTTTAAATTGCTTTTAAATCCTATTAAGACCAAAGGTCATAAGTTTTATGTTCAAGTAGTGTTACAGTGACAATCTTCTTATATAGACAGAAGTTTTATTCTCAGTGTGAGACTTCCTGGTCAAATAAAGATTGTTGATGATGATGATGATGATGACAATGATGATGGTGGACGACAGTCAGTCAATAGGAGAGTGTTCCCCACTAAGCTTGACCCCCCATTTCTGGCTCTCACTCCTCCTTGAAAACAAGTTTAACAGCATCTATTGACAAACAACTGGGAAACAGCCCACAAAACAACACGGAAGGACACAAAAAAGCCACTGTGTTTTGTTTTTTTGTTAGCGGTGTTTACCAGAACGCGCTCTACAGCTGGAGCCCAGTTTGTGTTTG
Source organism: Anguilla japonica (assembly GCA_025169545.1). Classification (NCBI taxonomy): domain Eukaryota; kingdom Metazoa; phylum Chordata; class Actinopteri; order Anguilliformes; family Anguillidae; genus Anguilla; species Anguilla japonica. The sequence continues at coordinate 8,269,443 of CM045885.1, read as the reverse complement.
AGGGGGTGAGTTGTCACCTTTTCCCGTACACTGTTTGCTGTCCCTCCCCCACCCCCCACCCCCCTCCTCACTGTTATTGTTGTTTTTGTGGCTGGGAGGATGATCCAACCGAAAGTAACAGAAAGTAACAGAATTCCTTTTCACCGTGAAGTGCTCTCTTTTTCAAAAGAAGTTTTTTGTTTTTTTTGGGGGGGGGGGGGGGGGGGGGGGCAGGGGGCGAGGGGGGTTGGTTGTTTTACTTCAGGTTTTTGTGTTTTTTTTTTTACTTCTTGCTTCTGACTTCAGAGGCTAAAAGGAAATAGAGATTCCGGGAAGTTAGGGCACAACATGTGGTCTTGTCTTTGGAAAATCCCTTTAAAAAATTCCAAGCGGAAATGATCGTCCTTTTTTTTTTTGCCCAGTCTCCTTAAAATGAATACTCTTTCCCTGCTTTAAGAAACAAAATCAGGGGCAAAGTGCAGTATTTGATATAAATCGCATGACAAGTAACCACTTGAACGGAGTCCCATGAAATTGCTGATTTGTTTATACAGAACCTAAGATGACAGTCCTCGTCAGCCTGGCTGAAGAACTGGTCATGTTCACATGTCTGGAAGCATAACGAGGGGCAGATGCTGTGTGTCAGACAGGTCCAGCCAGAGGTCGTCCTACATTAACTGACGTCTTCGCCTTCCCGGAAACGTCCTGGCTCCCTGCATGGAAGTCTGAGTGGGGGGGGGGGGGGGGGGGGGGGGGGAGGGGGTTAGAGATACTGAGGTCACTGGGATGGGTCCAGTCAGGCATTGGCCCAACCCCTACGGCTGTCATGGCTAATTAGTGGCCACAGTCACTATTTGTGTTATGATTTTTTTTTTTTGCTGGTGTTTCATATCTCAAATATTGGCCTGAAAACACTACTGTAGAAAGTGCTGAAAAACAGTCACCTATATATTTCTAAAGTCAATAAACTAAGCCAGGCAGACAGTTGGTTGTATGATTTTCTGTGTGGGGGACTGCTGGGTAGCCTGTCCCGTTAAAGCACTGTTTCAGTGCGTGGGTGGGCCCCGTGATCCGGTATTGGGCTTGGTCAGCAGCCCGACAGGCTGATGACCGGGTGTTGTTGCTCACCAGCGACCCCTGCTGGTCAGTCAGGCCCCAGCGGTCCGCTCGCCAACGCTGCAGAGGAAGTGCCTTCCTCAGTCCGAGGTCAGAGCGAGCTCGACTGCGGTGTGAAAAGAAGCAGCTGCTGGATATCCCATGTTTTTTAGGAGGAGAGATATGTTCTTGGCTGCAGCAATGAGCACTTTTTTTTTTTTGGACAATTAGGCATTTCTGGCAGAAAAGGGGTGGGTGGGGGAGCTGAACCAGTCACACATCTATCAAGGGAGTCCATCTTGTTGGCGTGCTAACTGGCGATGTTGCCGTTGCTATGCACTTACACAGTGAGGAATAGCTTAGATATGCTGAGGTAAAACACAAGCCGGATAGTGACTTAATGACACACAAGCAGAGCGGGACACGCCAAGAGACAGCTCAACGCTGTGAAATCCAAGTCTTCCACATTTCCCTTCCTGGCTCCAGAAAGGAGTTCTTTCTGATATTGAAGTTGGGGAGTCAAGGCGGTGCGGTATGACGGGTATGGGGCGGGAAATATTTGGCGGCAGGGACAGTTTCCTCGAGTGTAATCCATCCGGAATGCCAGTTGTAACTTGCTGCAGTGCCATTGAGAAGCTTGGTGCTTTGCTCATGGTGCCCAACTGAAATTTCACTTGGTGCTTCCGAGCATCAAATTCTGGATCTGGTTATTTCATATAGAGAAAAAAAAACATTTCCAGGTTCAGAAAATAAAACTCCACCCCAGTATTTTGTTCCAGTCACCTGGATTTGCTCATTAGCACAGTTCCTCAACCGGGTAGCGGGAGTAATTAGTGAAATTAGCTGGCTCATGAGTTCATGGGTGGAAGAAACACATGGCAGGACTTTTACTTTCTGACCCCTGGACTTTACACCAGTGGTTGTGTGCTTCCATGTGTTTAAATGCATTGTTGTATTTTTGCATTTTTCCACAGACTTTTTCACACTTCGGATTGTTCTACCATGAAGAGAAGAAGCACAAGGGCGGCAGTGTCTCTGGCTGCCCTTTTTGCAGGTGAGAAACTAGCACAGAGGCTAATGTGAGCCTGACTCCCAATTTTATCCAATATCTTCAATTTATAGCAATTGAGCAGTAGTAATTGAGGCAGAGCTGGAAAGGCGAAACGTCATGATTCTGTGTAATCGAAACCATGCATCCCACGTAGCGCACGCACTTATACTTTACAGCCCTCTGTTTACAAGACGCATTTATCCGAGTGACTTACACAGGTTAAGTGATTTGTGCAGGGGCACAGCACCAGTGCCCTGAATTGGGAATTGAACCTGCAACCTCTTAGTTTGTAAATTCCACTCCCTAACCATTATGCTGCATTGTCTCCCGTTCGTATTGTAGACCAACACAAACTGCACTCCTTTCAAATACCTCATAGCATTCGTTCCCGTGTCAAGTTTTCAAGATGGCTTCAGTCACACACAGGGCTGTTTTGTTGACAGACCGCACAAACATGTTACCTCTGCTGCTGCGGCTCCTTTCCTCTTACAGCCCTTCAGCTCTGCGGAGGCGGCCACGCCCTGGAGCTCTCGCCTGGCGACGACGTTGTGGTCCTGATCGCGGGCGCCAGCTTTTCCGTCGACTGCCAGGGGCGGGGCGAGGTGACCTGGAGGCACGGCCTCCAGGACGCGACAGGGGGTTCGGGTCACGGACGGGCCCGCCCACAGCAACCTCACGCTGGAGAACGCGGCGTGGACCCACACGGGGATGTACACCTGCGTCGACCCGGACACGGGCGAGACTCTAAGCATCTCGGTGTTCGTCCCAGGTGAGGTCGACGCCGCTTGTGCGCTCATGCTTGGCTTCATCGGACAGCTTGCCACACCCCGGTTGCAAGGATGTGTCTTTTGTTTTACACCCTGGCGTAGATATGTTAACATGTACATCATAGAATGGACACTTTAAATCGCATCTGATAGAAGGGATGTATTGGCCTGCATATGTTAACATGGATTTGATTGCATGAATGTGTGATTATGTGCTAAAATGAATATGTGTACACATGTGTTGGCATGGATACATTCATATGGTAGCAGTATTCCAGTGCTAGAAACTCAATGGCTGATATAAAAAGATTTATATCACCTGAAAACTTAAGTTTTATTTGTAAGAAAATTTAATCCAGGGAAATAGCATCTGGACAAATGAATCACACATTTATCCACATGGTATTACCAATATTCAAACATAAATTGTAACGTGGTAATTAATACTCTATTAACAAATAATAAATACGTCACAATTAAAAGTGCTACAAATGTGCTACGTTCATTACTAATAATTAACAAACACCAAATGTGATATAAAGGGTAATTGGATATCCAGCATTATTAACATTAACATTAATGCTGCACTTCCAAACTGCTAATTGCACATGACCTTGATTTTGCATTTTTTTGAACGTCACTTTGGATAAAAGCGCCTGCTAACTAAATGTAATGTAACGTGATGTAATGCTGATTTCTCCCCTCGTACCCCCCCCTTCTGTCTAGACGACAAAGTCTGGTTCCTTCCCGTCGAGTACAACATCGTGACGCGGACCAGCCACGAAGCCACGGTGCCCTGCGTGGTGACTAACCCCCAATAAAGGTCTCCCTGCACGAGACGACGAGCAACACGTCGCAGGACGGGGAGTACCGTCCATTCAAGGGGTTCACCGCCCTCCTGGAGGACAAAAGCTACTTCTGCAGGGGAGAGCTGGACGGCCAGCAGAGTGACTCCGTCGACTTCAACGTTTTTACCATCATGGGTAGGCCCTCCCCAGCACGTAGTCTGCCCAAAGTGTTGTCCACTGAAAAAAAAAAAAAAAAAAAAAACGGGAAATTTTTTTTACCTCAGTATGTCACGCCAATATATTTTAGGGGTTTTCGCAAATTGAAAATGTTTTGGTTCATTTCAGTGCACCTAAAAAATTTTCAATGGAGAAAACCTAAAAAAAAAGAAAAACAAAAGGGGTTTAACAAATTTAACTAAAATTGTAGGTTCATTTTTTCGATGTTCCATCCCAATACACATTTCCAGCTGCCCGGATTGAGTGTTACTGGAATCACACTGGATCTGAGCCTAATTACACGGGATGGAAAACAGCCTGTTTCGACGTGGTCGTGGTGCCCTGTTCCAGCATTCACAGAGTCTTCTCTCTCTCTCTCTTTCTCTCTTTTCTTTCGGTCTCGCTTCAGTCCCGGAGAACCTGGAGCCCCGCGTCAACGCCTCGCAGACCGTGATGAAGCAGGGGAGCCCCTGTCGGTCCACTGCACCATTGAGGGAGTGGAGCTGGTCCTCTTCTCCTGGGAATACCCACGCATGGACGTGAGTGGGCCGCTCAGCTCCCGCCGTTCCCCGAAGCCCGGCCCACGCTTGAACGGTCTCCGCGGCGACGTTAATCACGTCAAGATGCTGGACCCGCCGCCCACGTCTTTTCCATACCATTGTCAAGACCTGATGAAAATGTGGTCGCGATTATATACGAAACACTGAAAATGAAACCTCGGTGGAATGAGGTGGCTTTTTTTTTTTTTGGCGGATGTTCTCCGCTCTCTGCTTGCTGTACGTATGAAAGCTGCCTGCAGTGGTGCTGCTGGGTGGCTCGCCCCGTTAAGGCCCTGTGCATGGGTGGGCACCGCGGTCCGGTATCTGTGAGGGCAGTGTGCATACGTGGGCACAGTAAAACTGCCAGTGTTAATTCAGCTCTGTCAGAGTACGGGATAATACAGGAGTCCAACAGGGATCAAATGCTCCTGTATCCCAGCAGTCTCCTGGCTTTCTTCAATACACTATAAAATATATCGGTTGGCATGGATTCGCTCCTTATCCATCTATGTTTTAGGGGTGCACTTTCTTGGAACTCATTTTTAGTATTCAATGTTTTTAATGCTTTTTTGAGCTCTTAATGTTTTCAGGGCCTGTCTGTTGTTGTGGGCATATTTACCGTTATGATGTTGTCACTACTGTCATGGCGATAACAAAGACACTGACTAGATCTCGCTTCCTGCAGAGTCTGGAACTCGAACCCCTGACCGACGTGTTGTCCCGCACGAGCATGCGCTCGAGTCTCTTCATCCCCAACGTCACCCTCGACAACCATGGCTGGTACGTCTGCAACGTCAAAGAGGACATGCAGAACCAGAACGCCTCGGACAGCATCCTCATCACCGTCCTCGGTGAGTCTGACTGCGCACACGGGGGCGTCCTAAAGGATTCTTTTTCAAAATCAAATGAAAGGTACCCAATGCTCTTCTGTAAAATAAACAAATAAAATCAACGTTAGTTTCAGTGTTTGAGGCCAATTCCAAATTTAATTCAGGCAATGAAATGCAAACCAAAAAAAGGCGACGATGAAGTGGTGTGGTAAAATGTTGAGGTCTTCTTCAAGCGTTTAAAGCTGAACTAAAAGCTGACTTAGCAGTAATTTCCAACACTGTTCCTGGCTTCAGTAGTCTTCTGTCAAGGTTCCGCTGAGTCGTCAAATTTAAAAAAAGATTTACACACGCTCAGTGAAAGAGGCGCCTTTTTGAGAGCCGCTGACCGAAGTGGCTTTTTTTTTTTCTTCTTTTCGTCGGGGGCGTTCGTGCACGTCTGTCAGCCCCGTCTGTGAACGCCGAGCCGATCTTAACGCGAGGTATCTCAAAATCAGACTTCCCCTCTCATGAAAGCCCCCCCAGAGACAGAAGGGTGCAATAGCGCCCCTTTCAGCTCGGCTGGGCGTGCGAGGTGATCCGTGTGACTGCCACCCCCTGTTGCTTTTCCCTGGCAGAAACGTAAACGAGAGGCCCCTGTCCAGGGCGGCAGAGCTAAATAGGAAGGCCTGTTATTATTCCTGGCTTTTTTTGACGGGCACTGTAAACTGTGAACAGAATTTTTTGAAAAAATGAGCCGCGTCTGGCAGCAATCTGGAGCTGCAGGGTTAGGGGCACTGGGTGCCAGATCAGGAGGTTGTGGGGTCGAAGCCCAAACAGGGAAGTAGTGCTGTTGCCTTCCACTTCCCTGGAACCATATCATTAAATCTGCCTATAATAATAATAATAACAATAATAATAATAATAATAATAATAATAATAATAATAATAATAATAATAATAATAATAATAAGAGGAGAAAGCACTTTTAAACAGGTAATGGTTGAGAACATGATTTTGTTGCAATGAAAAAGCTTGCCTGCTTGCCCCCAAACTGGTACATAAGTGGTTTGTGTCAAATATTTTATGAGAAACCTCTGTCTCCCCAGAACACGGCTTTGTGAATATCAGTTATGCCGGAAGAAGAAACATTTCAGCCAAGCTACACGAGAGCATTGAAATCAGGGTGCAGATTGAGGCCTACCCCAAGCCCACAATGCACTGGACCATGGACCACGGTGATCTCCATGGAGATACTATCTCCATAGAAACCAAACAAATGGATGAGATCAGGTAGACCAAGAAAAACTACATTGTAAGTTGTATAACATTATACTTCTTACCTTGCCCTGTGATGGACTGGCGACCTGTCCAGGGTGTAGTCCTGCCTCTCACCCAATGTATGCTGGGATCGGCTCCAGCACCCTCCACGACCCTGACCAGGAATAAGCGTGTTAGATAATGGATGGATAGATGGATGGATGTACTTCTTGTACACAGGGACAGCAGATTGAATTCCTCTTAGCAGCGAAGCATTCGCCCTCCCCATTTTCAAATAAACAAATTAAATCTAAAACGGATAAACCAGGAAGTGGAAGGACATCAGAGTGTAGATTTGTGACTGGACATATGTGGAAGTGGGTTGAGTGTATTGTGTGCTAAAAAAATTAATTTGGTTTCTCCTGGTGTGCAGGTATGTCAGCACCTTGACTCTGATCAGAGTCAAGAAGGAACAGCGGGGTCTATACGCTATTACCGTCTCCAATGAGGATGCTGTCAAGAACCTGACCTTTGACCTGAAGGTCAAAGGTGAGGAAATCATTCAATGGCACTATGGCACTGTTAGCAATGATTCAGCCATCCAGACAAGCATCTAGCAGTCCTCAAACTAGCAGTCTGAAATATGAACAGATTCCTGACAGAACATTGTGTACGTGTGTGTGTGTGTGTGCGTGTGTATGCATGTGTATATGCGTGTGTGTGTGTATGTGTGTGAATGTTTGTATGTGTGTATGTATGTACATGTGTCTACGTGCGTGTACATGTGTGTGCCTGTGCATGTGTATGTGTGTGTGCATGTGTGCATATGCATGTGTGTGTCTGTATGTGTGTGTGCGTGTGTGTGCATATGTCTGTGTGTGTGTCCTCTGTAGTTCCCCCACAGATTGTGAACTTGTCCGATCACCCGCTGGCTGACAGGCGGCACAGTGTGATTTGTGTGGCAGAGGGGGTGCCTCCCCCCCGGATCCAGTGGTTCAGCTGTGACAGCAGGCAGAAGTAAGCCTGCCTGATCTATTACTCCCCTCCACCACTGGAGGGCAGTGGTGCAACTTTAAAAAAAACACTAAATCAAGATATTTTTAGGGAGTCAGCAAGCCGTTATGAACTGCAACATAGACTCATTTTGTCCAAACAGAAAAGTGCCTCAGTTTCGAAATGAGCCTGCGTTTGTGAAATGTACACATGTACACACCGTCTTGTATGACAATACTTCTTTATGATCTATTTATCATCTGCCATTTAATGTTGTTGTTTATATATCACACGTTGACCTGTTCTAAAGGGCTTTGAAATAGGTCATATGTAAATAAAAGTTCATTGTTGTGATTTATGTTCGGTTTTTTTTAACCTTTCCAGGTGCAGCAACGGGACCACGCCCTGGCAGCCGCTGGTGGCGGAGCCCGAGAACGTCGACATTCAGACGAATCGTGAGCTACGATGACGTCCTGAAGATCAGCCAGGCACGGAGCGTGGTGACCTTCCAGGGCCTGCAGAGGGTCATCTCCGTCCGCTGCCAGGCCACCAACAAGAGGGGGCAGAGAGAGAGGGACATCAAGCTGGTCTCACATAGTACGTTAAAAAAATAATAATAATTTAAAAAAAAACTCTGTGAGAGAACCCACACAGTCTGACCTCAGTTTAATCAGGACGCTCAACCGGGGAACTCGGTTTCCCTCCGCAGTGATGATGCTCCTTGGTGTTTTGAGCCGTCAACATTGACTTCCAGGCAGCTACTACCACTGAGACACACCCTGCTCCCCAAATAGTATGGTCCAATCATTGCAAACCCCACATGCATTCAAACTTTTCTTTTGTTTCCTTTCTAACTGCTACCTTTCTGCTAGCCCTCACTGCTTGGTGGTACGTAGCCAGGCTTAGCCTCACTTAGCTTACATAAAATTGCAAAGATAAGAATCAGTAACATAGGGTGGTATAGCTGCTGCTCAAGACAAGACAAGACTCAACCCGTCATCCAATTTAAGAGGTTGTTAAAACTGTGTGAGCGCTGCAACCACAAGAAAGCCACTTCCAGTCACTGGCCTGCCCCGCCCCCTGTAAAATCTATAGAGGCACAGGGTGTGGTGCTGTGGTGGTTATAGTGCATTTTTACAGCTGTCACAGTGAGGTAGTGCTGTGACATCAGAGTGCTTTTTGTGGCTGGCTGATATAGCACATTTTTATGGCCGTCACAGTTGATGGACTCTTTTTCCCCACAGTGCTGTTCTCCCAGGTGGCTGTGCTGGCGGCCATTTTGTCTCTGGTGGTTTTAGCTGTGATTTTCACCATCATTCTCATCGCCCTCTGGAGGAAGGTGAGTCTGAGTTTGCGTCTGTGTCAGTCCGTCTGTCACTGAGTCAGTACTCTGTGCTGTCTGTTGCTGAGTCACTTGCCTGTGCGGTCTGTCTCTGTGTCAGTAGCCTCTGCTGTCTGTCCCCGTGTCTGTATCCTGTGCTGTCTGTTGCTGTGTCAGCAGCCTGCGCCGAGTGCCTCTGCTGAGGGATCGAGACTAAATTGTTCTAAGATGAGCTAGGAAAGGGCTGAAGCTCTCTGATACGCGTCCATCGCGTTTCACACGATTGAAAAGGGGACTGAGTAAAATGGCCTCCTCCACATCGCTTTCACGTCTGTTTCAGAAACCCCGCTATGAGATCAGGTGGAAGGTGATCGAGTCTGTCAGTTCCGATGGACACGAGTACATCTACGTGGACCCCATCCACCTGCCCTACGACTCTGCCTGGGAGGTGCCCCGGGACAGCCTTATCCTTGGTGAGGGGGCGACCCTGGGGAAAAGTGGGGGGGGGGGGGGGGGGGGGGGGGGGGTTCATTACATTTATGCATCTATTTAGAAGGACATTGCTTTTATGTAATGTTTTAATATAAAACGCATTTATATTGCTGGCATGTTTACTGAAGGAGTTCATGTTAAGTTCCTTAGTGAAGGACACAATAGCACTGCCCCCCCCTGGGAATCGAACCTGCAACTCTGGAATTGCAAGCCAAGTTTCCTTAGCGGTTACACAGCACTGCCGTCTGCAGTGCTCCTGAAAAAAACTCTGGGGCATTTAATTTACCACTTTAAGAAAAGTGTGAGCGGGTTTTTTTTTTTAAAACCCGAAATATGCCCTCTCTTTTTGTGTTCCAGGTCGCACGCTGGGGTCGGGGGCGTTCGGCCGCGTCGTGGAGGCCACCGCCTACGGCCTCGGCCACTCGCAGTCCACCACCAAAGTCGCCGTCAAAATGCTCAAATGTACGTGTCCGTACCGCCATCTTCAGTTTCTCACACAGAGGAACGCCAGCCACAGGCTATAGAGCTGGGGTGACCGATCTTATCAAACAGCGCGGATGCAGGTGGATGCTAAGAAATCCTGATTCTATTAATCAATGTCTTGATTGAAGACCACGATTAAGTAGTTGAATCAGGTGATGTAATGCTGGGTTAAAATGAAAACCCTACACCCACAGTGACACCTGCTTTAGACAATGCTGACTGTGCTTCATGGTTCGTAGTTCATTGTTCAATATAAGTAATGATAAGTATTAATAAGATACAATATGTACTGTCCCTGCATTATATTCCCATCTCAATATTGCAGACTGTAACGCATCTACTAGTATTTATTAATGCTGACTCATATTGGCAATGTATGTTTCCATTCTTCAGTGATGTACTAGGCAGTCATTAATAATTTATTAAGCATTTATAACTGCATTATATACAAAGGCAGGGGTTAGCAATTCAATTCCTGCAGGGCTGATGGTTATGCAAGTTTTTTGTCACTAATTACACTGGCCAAATTGGCCAATTAGCTGCCTTAAATCTGGTTTGCCCAATCACAGAGCTGCCTCAACCCCTTATAAGGTGTAAGATCACAAATATGTGTTTAGAATGTTCTTAACAGAATATTCTAATGCTGATGTCACAATCACTACCGGTAACTGACAGCAGTGGAGTTCTAGAACACTGGCTAAAGCTCTCTCTTGTTTTGTTGCGCAATCACAGCCACAGCGAGGAGGAGCGAAACCCAGGCTCTGATGTCAGAGCTGAAGATAATGAGTCACCTGGGCCCCCACCTGAACATCGTCAACCTGCTGGGCGCCTGCACCAAACAAGGTGGGGGGGTCAGAGGTCAGGACGGCCGAACGGCCCGGGGGAGTGGGGCGGGGCAAGGATGAGCTGAGACAAGGTCCCTCAGCTGGGTGCAACCTTCCCCAAATTTACCAGATATATACTGAATGACTATTGGTTAGGATCACAGTTGGGATTTTCTGAAGCAAGGCAAGTTTGTTAAAAGCTAAAATAGGGTTAAAGTTCACACCTTCCTGTACCTCAACACTAGTTTGAAAAAATAATAAACTTGGGATGATTTGCTGACTCTAAGTTCCTTATGTAAGAAAAGCAACTGTAAAAATAATCTGCATATGTGAACTTTGTGTTTATTGCACATTTATCTGTGAGTTTCATACCAGGAAATCTGTTACTCAGACATAATAATATCAGAATGAAACATCAGATTGAAATAATAAAGATGATATCTTTAAAATAAGGGTAAAATACATGCAGAACAAAATAACTAATAAGTATTTTAAAAAAACAGCATGCAGTTTGTAAAGATTTCTAACTTTGTTCTTTGTCCCTCTGCTGGGTCAGGCCCGATCTACCTGGTAACGGAATACTGTCGCTATGGAGACCTGGTGGACTACCTGCACCGGAACAAGCACACCTTCCTGCAGTACTACGCGGACAAGAGCCGCCGGGACGCGATCATGTGCTCCAACGGCGTGGCCGACGGCCAATCGAAAGGGTGAGCGGCGGCGGCGGCGGCGTCGCACGCGTCACGTTCGCGGAAACCCGACGTGCTGTGTGTGTGTGTGTGCGTGACGCAGTCTTCAGATGCTAAAATCACTGCGTTGCTCGTCCGCACTGTGTTGAAGTAGCTGTACAGCTTCTTCTTTTTCCCCTTAAACTTAAAGGGCGTGGGGGAGGGGGGGGGGGGGTGGTTCTGGGGCATGGGCTCTGGAGGGTGGGGGGGGGGGGGTTCTGGGGCATGGTCTTTGGGGGTGGAGGTGGGGGAGGGGGGGGGGGGGGGCATGGTCTTTGGGGGTGGGGTGGGGGGGGAGTTCTGGGGCATGGTCTTTGGGGGGGTGGGGGAGAGGGGGTGGTTCTGGGGCATGGTCTTTGGGGGTGGAGGTGGGGGGGGAGGGGGGGGGAGTTCTGGGGCACGGTCTTGGGGGGGGGGGGAGAGGGGGTGGTTCTGGGGCACGGTCTTCGCAGTAGGCCGTCTGTCTCCAGCCACGATCAGCAGCAGCGACGCCGCGGTGTCCTTTTCCCGCCGCAGGTACGTGTCGTTCACCGGCGGCTGTGACGGAAACTACATGGACATGAGCAAGGACGACAGCGCGCAGTACATGGCCATGAAGGAGCTCAGCGACATCAAGTACGCCGACATCCAGCCGTCCGCCTACGAGACGCCCTACCAGCAGGACCTGTACGGCGGACAGGGTGAGGGACGCCGACGCCGAATCCCTACGCCCCCCCCCCACCCCCCCTCCCCCCCCCTCTCAGGACCTGTACAGCGGACAGGGTGAGGGATGCCGGCGCCGAATCCCTACTCCCCCCCCCCCCCCCCCCACCCCCCTCCCCACCCCCCCCCCCCCCTCCCTCCCTCTCAGGACCTGTACGGCGGACAGGGTGAGGGACGCCGACGCCGAATCCCTACGCCCCCCCCCCCCCCCCCCCCCCCCCCCGCTCCCTCCCTCTCAGGACCTGTACGGCGAACAGGGTGAGGGATGCCGACGCCGAATCCCTACGCCCCCCCCCCCTACCCTACCCTCCCCCCCTCCCTCTCAGGACCTGTACAGCGGACAGGGTAAGCGACCGCGACGCCAAATCCCTACGCCCCCCCCTCCTTCCCTGCCCTGCACCTCTTCCTGGAATGAAAACACACGGCGGTTACGGCGAGAAACAGAAAAAGCAGGATGGAACACCGCGCGGAAATAGCGGTGCGCTCGGAGCCCGTGTGTTTAAGTTCCGGAACGCTTGGCTTGCGGCGCGGGGACAGCGTTGCCGTGGCGGCAGCTGGCGAGCACATGGGACTGAGTTGCCGCGTGTTTACGCAGACAGACAGGCGGGGAGCCGGAAAGGAGAAGCTCGACCAGCTCTTTTTTTCCCGATTTGCGACACGCAAACTCCCAGAATTCCACAGCAGCCCGCCACGTGCCCTGAACCAGACTCACGGACCTGTGAAGACAGCGAACGCGAGTGGAGCTTGCAGTAACACATAAATGATAGTAATCTATTATATGATATTAATATCAGTGGAAAAGGACCTAATATTCAGGAGTCATGCAATCTAATTATCATGACTTTATGCCAAAGGTCTTGTGACATTATGTGCTTTTCACATGACCAGCCAGGAACATACACAGTATACTGAAATTTCGCTGACGGAAAAGATGTAATATATGTAGCATACATTCATATTAGAGACTGCATGTCAAATTAATTTACAGCTGAACTGCTTTTTTTCCACCCAACCTTTTTAAGGTGTCAGATCACAAACATGTGATTAGAATGTTCTTGACTGAACATTCTAATGCTGATGTCACAATCGCTACTGGCGACTGAATGCAGTGGAGTTCTAGAACACTGACTTTGAACTTCGGAAAAAAAAAAAAAAACATTCTAAAGAACGTACTCTTCAAAGGGTTAAAGGACACCTAGCCATGATCTCTGAAAACAACAAGCACGAGGGAAGTTCAGCAGTTCATAAGTTCTTCAAGTCCTTGTAACACTTATGACTGTCATGTTCTTGGTTTTGCGCATTTGTATTTTAGGTTGCATGTGAAATAATTAGATCAGCAAATACGCTTGGGTAGAAATACTGTTATATTTTTTTTAACAATATTCATGAATATTCAAATTGTCTAACCCTACCGCCCCCCTCCCTCCCGCAAAAAAATATGATATGAAACTACAGTTGTTTCTATTTTTATAACGACTCATCATAAAGACATTTAGGTTCACTCATGCATTTGAGTAGGATATTAAAGAGCAAGAGCCTTCATTCCACAATCAACTGACTCAGACAAACTTCCTACCTTTATATTTCAAATGTAGAAACTTAACTGAAAAATTTAAATTTCTTGCCTGATGGCAGCCATGTTTTCATGCAGCTACATGCAATTCCTACCTTTCACAAATATTCTTCTGAGTGCAATGTATCATAATGACAGATACATTGACTGCAGATACAGACAAGGGATCGTTAGAAAATCCAATGGCATGTTTGGATAAGAATCTATATGTGCAAGAAAGTTCACACTGACCGATTCAGTGCCTAAAGGACTCTATTTCTCTCACTTAAGGTACGTCCTCAGTCTGATCGGCAGTGATAACAACAAGCGGATCCTGCAGTCATCCACAAAGCAGAATTACTGAGTTAGCTGGATAACTGCGCTGAGTAAAACCCTGTGTCACAGAGCAGGATTACTGAGTTAGCTGGATAACTGCGCTGAGTAAAACCCTGTATCACAGAGCAGGATTACTGAGTTAGCTGGATAACTGCGCTGAGTAAAACCCTGTATCACAGAGCGATTACTGAGTTAGTGGTAAAACCCTGTAACTGCGCTGAGTAAAACCCTGTATCACAGAGCAGGATTACTGAGTTAGCTGGATAACTGCACTGAGTAAAACCCTGTGTCACAGAGCAGGATTACTGAGTTAGCTGGATAACTGCACTGAGTAAAACCCTGTGCCACAGAGCATTACTGATTACTGGATACTGCACTGATAAAACTGCGCTGAGTGTAAAACCCTGTATCACAGAGCAGGATTACTGAGTTTAGCTGGATAACTGCGCTGAGTAAAACCCTGTGTCACAGAGCAGGATTACTGAGTTAGCTGGATAACTGCACTGAGTAAAACCCTGTGTCACAGAGCAGGATTACTGAGTTAGCTGGATAACTGCACTGAGTAAAACCCTGTGTCACAGAGCAGGATTACTGAGTTAGCTGGATACTGCACTGAGTAAAACCCTGTGTCACAGAGCAGGATTACTGAGTTACTGCGCTGAGTAAAACCCTGTGTCACAGAGCAGGATTACTGAGTTAGCTGGATAACTGCACTGAGTAAAACCCTGTGTGTCACAGAGCAGGATTACTGAGTTAGCTGGATAACTGCGCTGTAAAAGTCACAGAGCAGGATTACTGAGTTAGCTGGATAACTTGCCTGAGTAAACCCTGTGTCACAGAGCAGGATTACTGAGTTAGCTCTGGATAACTGCACTGAGTAAAACCCTGTGTCACAGAGCAGGATTACTGAGTTAGCTGGATAACTGCGCTGAGTAAAACCCTGTATCACAGAGCAGGATTACTGAGTTAGCTGGATAACTGCGCTGAGTAAAACCCTGTATCACAGAGCAGGATTACTGAGTTAGCTGGATAACTGCACTGAGTAAAACCCTGTGTCACAGAGCAGGATTACTGAGTTAGCTGGATTACTGCGCTGAGTAAAACCCTGTATCACAGAGCAGGATTACCGAGTTAGCTGGATAACTGCACTGAGTAAAACCCTGTGTCACAGAGCAGGATTACTGAGTTAGCTGGATAACTGCACTGAGTAAAACCCTGTGCCACAGAGCAGGATTACTGAGTTAGCTGGATAACTGCACTGAGTAAAACCTTGTGTCACAGAGCAGGATTACTGAGTTAGCTGGATAACTGCGCTGAGTAAAACCCTGTATCACAGAGCAGGATTACTGAGTTAGCTGGATAACTGCGCTGAGTAAAACCCTATGTCACAGAGCAGGATTACTGAGTTAGCTGGATAACTGCACTGAGTAAAACCCTGTGTCACAGAGCAGGATTACCGAGTTAGCTGGATAACTGCGCTGAGTAAAACCCTGTATCACAGAGCAGGATTACTGAGTTAGCTGGATAACTGCACTGAGTAAAACCTTGTGTCACAGAGCAGGATTACTGAGTTAGCTGGATAACTGCACTGAGTAAAACCCTGTGTCACAGAGCAGGCTTACCGAGTTAGCTGGATAACTGCGCTGAGTAAAACCCTGTGTCACAGAGTTTACCGAGTTAGCTGATATAACTGCGCTGAGTAAAACCCTGTATCACAGAGCAGGTTAGCTGGATACTGCGCTGAGTAAAAGTATCACAGAGCAGGATTACTGAGTTAGCTGGATAACTGCGCTGAGTAAAACCCTGTGTCACAGAGCAGGATTACCGATTAGCTGGATAACTGCGCTGAGTAAAACCCTGTGAGATATTACGAGTTAGCTGGATAACTGCTCAGTAAAACCCTGTATCACAGAGCAGGATTACCGAGTTAGCTGGATAACTGGCTCAGTAAAACCCTGCACAGAGCAGGATTACCGAGTTAGCTGGATAACTGCACTAGTAAAACCCTGTATCACAGAGCAGGTTTACCGAGTTAGCTGGATAACTGCGCTGAGTAAAACCCTGTATCACAGAAAACGCTGTAAAATCACAGAGCAGGATTACCTGTATCACAGAGCAGGATTACCGAGTTAGCTGGATACTGCGCTCAGTAAAACCCTGTATCACAGAGCAGGATTACCGAGTTACTGCACTGAGTAAAACCCTGTATCACAGAGCAGGATTACCGAGTTAGCTGGATAACTGCGCTGAGTAAAACCCGGAACAGCTCCTTTTTTACTTCAGTCCATGTTCCAGATTTGAGAGGGTTCCGGGTTTTACTTATCAGCAGTTATCCAGCTAATTCAGTAATCCTGCTTCATGATACAGGGCCCAGAACCTTAAAGATTTAGCTTTACCCAGGCAAACATTTTTTACCTGTGTGGTGTTGCCGACTAATCACCTGCTCCCTCTCCCCTTTACAGGTGAGGACCGGTCAGAGACTGCCCTCGTCATCAGTGACTCCCCCCTCCTCAGCTACTCGGACCTGGTGGGCTTCAGTTATCAAGTGGCCAAGGGGATGGAGTTCCTGGCATCCAAAAACGTGGGTGACAAGGACAAAACAAAGAATCATTATGATTTGGGGGGGGGGGGGGGCTTTCATAATGGGGATTTAGGTGTTTTTTCCATAAACAGCACCTGGAGCTCTTAAACTTTGAAGCTGTGAGGTCACAAGCATGTGATTCGAATTCTCTGAACTGGACATTCAAATGCTGATGTCACAATCACTACTAATGGTTTTCTAGAATACTGACTTGGAATTTTGAAAAAACATTTTGAAAAAACAACCTACTCTTCAAAGGGTTAAAGGAAGCCTCCACTGTATATATATATATAACGTATATATATATAAAGGCAGCCAGAATATTCAATAAATCAGAATATTATCTGTGATCAGAAACAAATAATAACCATGGGTGGGGAAGATCCACCATCCCGGCTGAACCTGCTCCACAAGCTCCTCCGCCTTCCTTTCCTTCCGCAGTGCGTTCATCGCGACCTGGCGGCGAGGAACGTGCTGATCTGCGAGGGGAAGCTGGTGAAGATCTGCGATTTCGGCCTGGCCAGAGACATCATGCACGACTCCAACTACATCTCCAAGGGCAACGTGAGTGGGTCAAACATCACCTGCGGTCAGAAGGGTTCTCAGGCTCCCTGAAAATCACTGAAAACATCCGCATCATAAAGAGTCCGGGAGAGTGGTACAATAACCCAATCCCCCAGAGTACCTCCATCCACACCTACCCCCCCCCCACCCCCTTAGAGTACTTGCACCCCCCAACCCCCTTGCACATGCCTGGTCTAAATCATAGTAAACATAACACTGATTTGAGCATGAATACTACGCTTTGCATGAATGGCTCTTAATGTAAAGGACATTGTTCTCTATGATTTTTATTGCTGCAATCATCGCCATTCCTGCCCCTGTTTTAAAACCCACAGACCTTCCTACCCCTGAAGTGGATGGCCCCAGAGAGCATTTTCCACAACCTGTACACCACCCTGAGTGATGTCTGGTCCTACGGGGTCCTGCTATGGGAGATCTTCACCCTGGGCAAGTACTGCTTCCACCTCCTGTCAATGCAAATACAGTCAAGCAGAATTTGTTCATTTATTCTTCATTCCTGGATTAGTCTTCAGGGGTTTTTAACCTTTTCTGATCTTGGGCCCCCTCCCCAGGCTCAAAGGCATCCAGGCAACCCTTATCATAACTGCAAAAGGGTTATATATTTTTTTTAAATTGTTTTATATTTTGAAGTCTTTCCCCAAATATCTAGTCATGTATTTGATGGGTTCTCGAACTAAATGTATCATTTCGGTCCTCATATTAAAAAGTTTGAGAACCAGTGGGTTACAGGGAGCAGACTGCAGAGTTTTCTTAGGCTGTATTTAAAATAACGTGCAAAATCAAAACAAAACACAAATATTGACTTTGTTGCTCCTTGGAGATACAGAAGATGATTTTTAACATATTGTAAATTTTCCGCTCAATCTAAGGTTTATTGTATGTAAAAGGGCTAAATTTGGCTGAAAGCCTCTTTGTCTGTTTGTATTGATGCAGCTCTTTGTTCATCAGTTTACCCGCCCAAGACGGCTTCAGTTTAACAGATCGATTACCATAGGTGCTGCAGTGAAAGTCGGTCGCCTTCATGCCCTGAAATCAATTCCACACTCCACAGTCCTCTGGAGTCCAAAATATAAAACAGTTCTTCTTTAACAAGAAGAAAAACTTGCGAAGCGTGAAGCATGAAGCCTCTGAGAAAAAAAGTTTAAAAAATTTTTTTTTAAAAAAGACAGAAAGAAAGAAAAACAGCGGTACGGGTTTTTTTTTTTTTTTCGGAAACGTGACATCACATGGGTCGGCTTGGGAGAGCGGCCCAGTCGAACCGCAAGATCTAAACATCTGCTCGAATCAAAAGTCCTCTTTGTTACAACCGGCCAATCAGGATGGCCTGGAAATTATACAAAGAGAGGCAAGGCTCACCTCTCGGGACATCCAACCTCAGCTTTTTCAGCTGGGTTTAATTCTTTCTCCGCATCGCGGACAGTGCTGGACGCTGCAGGATGAGAACTCCAGCCACATTTTTCACACAACTTTTGATAAGATATGAATATTGATCATTTGTGGCGGCAGTTTAGTATGATGCTTAGGAAACTCCACTTATAACTCAAAGATTGCAGGTTCGATTCCCAGCATGAGCACTGCTGTTTTACCCATGGGCGAGTTACTTAACCTAAGTTGCTCCAGTAAAAACATCCAGCTGTACAAGTGTGTACAAGTATTCAGATGAGATTACGGTGTGAGTTGCTATGGACTGGAGCATCTGCTAAACGCTGAAATGTGAATATTTTCCCTCTTTTGTCTGACACTCCTCCTCTCTTCTTTTCTTCTCTTTGGTCTTGTTTTCCTCTTATCTGAGTTCCAGTGAAGGCTCCTTTCAGTTTTCTTTCCCCTTCCTCAAAAACTGTTTTACCGTCTTTTTTTTTTTGAGATTTATAATGAAATCTGCCTGACGCCTACTGACGTCACAAGATGGCAGACAAACATGATTTGCTATTGGTGCAGTAGCCCTTGCATTCATGTTTACGTAAACTGGCAGTTATTTTAACTTCAGTGTTAGGAGATACTGTATTTTTGTGTCCACCAACAGCGGGGGCCGGAAGTTTGAGGACCAGATCTGGTTGATGACATAAATGCTCTATGCTGTCATTTAGGGCCACAACCATACATGGGCCACATATTTAATTTTCTAAATGTTTTTTTTTTTTTCAAGACATTTTAATTGTGCAGTATTCATGGGATACTCCCAGGTTCTCACTATGTCCTCAAGGTATTTAGCAAGTAAAAATGACTTTTTCCTGTAGATACAATTGTCTGCCAAATAATTAAATAGAATCATAAATAAATTATTCTTTTTGCTATCTTGCTGTTGCAGGTGGGACCCCTTATCCTGACCTCCCAATGAATGAGCTATTCTACAGTGCCCTCAAAAGAGGCTATCGTATGGCCAAACCTGCTCACGCATCCGACGAAATGTGAGTCACCCTCAATGCCTGTCTTTAACTTCACGCGTTACTTCTGCTTCAGTGTGCTTTTCACGACCCGTTTCCTCAAACGTTAGAACATCAGAGGCCTCTGCTGCACAGTCTCCGCTGGCTTTTGCGATGTCCTTTCACAATCGGCAGCCAATCAAAGCCTTGGAAACGAGGCGTCCAGATTTTTTTAGCCAATCAGTGGCTTTAATTAAGTGCAGGAACACATCAAAAAACCAGCCGACACAGCGGGCCCTCTTAGGATTTGAGTCTGAGATCCTTGCTGCAGAAACACAGCAAAAGCAGGAAGCAGTCTGAGCTGAAGCCCTCTCTGACTTGTGCCTCTCAGTTATGACGTCATGCGCAAGTGTTGGGAGGAGAAATTCGAGAAAAGGCCCGAGTTCTCCTACCTCGTCCACGCGGTGGGGAACATGCTGACCGACAGCTACAAGAAGGTAAATCTGTTTCCGACCGACCCATTTTACACTGCATTACATAGCTTAGCATTTAGCATTTAGGCATCTAGCTTATCCAGAGCGACTTACACAACTTTTTTACATAGCATTCATATTGGATCCATTTATACTGGATATACCCTTAAGCAATGCAGGTTAAGCACCTCGCTCAAGGGTACAACGTCAGTGTCCTACCCGGGAATCGAACCTGTGACCTTCAGGTTACAAGACCAGCTCCTTACCCGTTGTACCACACTGCCGCCATTTTGCAACGTTTCGGGCCGGTCAGAATTTTACGTGGCAACCAACCGAGAGGTTTTCGAAAAAGAAAAATTTTTTTTTTTTTAAAAACCAACGCCCGCTTTTTTGTCGAACGCAG
Organism: Anguilla japonica; assembly: GCA_025169545.1. Lineage (NCBI taxonomy): Eukaryota > Metazoa > Chordata > Actinopteri > Anguilliformes > Anguillidae > Anguilla > Anguilla japonica. The sequence continues at coordinate 8,249,106 of CM045885.1, read as the reverse complement.
AAATACACCCAGGTGAACGACGGCTTCCTGAAGAGCGACCACCCGGCCGTCGTCCGCACCAAACCCCGGCTGTCGGTGCCCCTGGCGTCCCCCCAAACGGGTCACCCGTAGGCATCCGGTGGGAGGGCGACGGGGAGGAGGCGCTGGCGTTCTACAACGAATACATCATCCCCATACCGGACCCCAAACCGGAGGAAGGCTGGGACGAGGCCCCCACACTCACAGACGGCTCCTCCAGGTACGGCTGAAAAATGTGCCCGATTGAAAATGGAGACGTTACAATTATTAGGACCCCTGAGTGGGTGCACCCGTCTGAGGAAAACGCCGCTGACACTGCGTTCAGTGGGTGCGCCCCCTACTGGTTTCCATTGACTCTGCAAGTGGCAAATGAGTCTGAATGAGGCAGGCACAGAGACATGATTGGCAGTAGGGTCACCCAAGGGAGGCAGTCGAGGGAGTTGATTGAAAACTTGACGGCTCAACTGTTTGGTTACGGAGAACTCACACCCTGAGCCGAGCAAAACAAGATGGGATTCCCTTTTTTGAATCGGGTGCCTCCCAAGGTCTCTTCCCACATATCTATTATAAAGTGTCAACTTGCCTGTCACTCTATGCTTGCTTTTGGGGGAGTTTTAGGCTGGGGTGTGCTGCAAAGCAGACGTTTTGTGTGAAGTGCACCGCATAAACACATTTTTATGGTTAGTTTTGTGTAGAAAACGCACAGCTTGCCTGGTTTGTTGGTGTATTTTAAAAATGAAAAGCGGCAGTGGCTGACTGTGCCTCTGACTGTTCGCGAACCTGCACTGCAAAAATGTTCTGCGTTGAATCAACTCTCACGGAGTACATTACAGTACGGTCCATATAGGAGACCATGTGGTCTGTTAGAGGTGAATCAACTCTGGACATTTTACTGTGCCTGTTCAAAGTCCTGAATTGAGAGAGAGTACTGTGGGGGGGCAGAACAAGAGGGGGGGGGGGGGGGGGGGGGGGAGGGAATTGGCAGCTATAAGATCATTTAGAAATAAAAAGCTGAAATTACATGAGCCAAGGGACAGATGAGGACCGGACACAGAGGAAGCAGGAAATATGAGCTATGAGGATGACTCAAGGGGGATGTCCAGCATTGCCCAACCCCATATGCAGGGTACAATGGGCACCAAACCGTGCTTTAAATTAAGCCTTTTAAGCATATACATCCAGTCTGAGTAAAGTCTGAGTCAAACCCGAGCTTCCTCATTTTCAGTCACTTTTGTGTTCCTGGTTTTTAAAATATTCATCAAAATTTACCAAGGCACCCCTGAGTCCCACCACTGTCCGCTCAAATGCCTCGGCCTAGAACTGTGGAAAGACGTCCATCTTTCCTCTTATATTGAGCTTCAAAGGAGGTATGCAGTGAACAAACAGACCCCAAACACCACTTAAGAGGTCATTACTGCACACTTCCTTAAAGTCTTTTAAGACATAGCTACTTCTCAAAAGGGCATCCAGCTCTCTGTATGACAGACTTTCCCACAGTGGAGACTTTAAACCACTTTTCACTTAAAATGGTAATGGTAATGGTAATGGACTGCATTTATATAGCGCTTTTATCCAAAGCGCTTTACAGTGGATGCCTCTCATTCACGCATACATACTCACACACCAACAGTGAAAGGCTGCCGTGCAAGGTACCAATCAGCTCCTTGGGAGCAATTAGGGGTTAGGTGTCTTGCTCAGGGACACTTCGACATGCCAGACACGGATCGAACCAGCAACCCTCCGACTGCCAGACAACCGATCTTACCTCCTGAGCTATGTCGCCTCTAAAAGACATTGAGACCTCAGTCAGACTGTGGGGCCTCATGGTTTTGGGGCAACAATGACGGACATCAATGGGGCGGTCAGCTCAGGCGAAGAAGGAAGCTCTTCCATATTCCTGCTTCTGCACCAAGGTCTAGAATGTTCCGGCTGTTGTACATGATTGCAAAAAAAAAAAAAAAAAAAGAAACAGAAGAGAAAAAGACAGTGAGTCACCCAGGGCTATGCTTCCACATTCTACATATAGGGCAAAAAATAGCAAGCCCATTCAAAGAATTGCTCATTTAAAGATGGGTCACGTGACCCTGGTGCATCTGGGGCCTCCCCACCGATCTGTGTGCCGCTGCTCCCCAGTGACAGGTCCCAGGACCCCGACGAGGAGAGCGATTCCGTCTCCCTGGAAGCGCCTGCCGCCGTTCCAGAGGAGGAGAAGACCCAGCTCATCCAGAAGGAGGAAGAGGAGGAGGAGGAGGAGGAAGCGGGGCCAGCGGAATGCCAGGGAACTCCGGACGTGGAAGACAGCTTCCTCTAGAGACACCATGAAGGGCCCGGCCGCCGACACCTGTCACACACAGGAGCCAAAATGGAGGCATGGCTAAATTATATAGAGTGAGAGAGAGAACTGGGTAAACCTGGTTTTATCTTGAGATCTGCAAGAATGCATTACATTCTGTCCACAAAAATTATGCCCACACAACTTAAGCATCCTTTTTAAAGAGCTTGTGAATCACACAGGCCCATATTGGAAATGTTATTTTAGTGAAACGTGGCAGCTTTTTGTCATCACTGGGAATACAGTTGACAATTTACATGATTGAAAAGCTGGCCTTTTTTTAACCTTCTAGAGGAAAGTTTTGCTGCATATACATCCATATACAGTGCATTCCATAATAATTTTTAATAATTTTTTAATAATTACCTCCTCTATTTACCCTGAAATCACAAAACAGTTTTTATAATTTTATACTATTTTGTGTTAGGTATTTCCTTTAAGGTACAATACATTTATTATCAGAGAACAGCAATGGGTACATTTTAAATAAATGTTTATGACCGATAGAGTTTATTAACTATAGTGAATTATATATTTGTAAACGTGTGCACAGTTTCCACATATTAGAGATATAGTTTTTTTATTGGTGAACAGATGAGCAAATTAAAGAATATCAGGGACTTCTATTGGTTATTCCTGTGTTGACCTAACCATTGATGAATATCATTTTACACAATTTGTCTGAAATAGTGTGTTTAATCTACAAAATGTAGGGGAAAAAAACAGTAGGTCGTCCATCTGGAACTGTATCAACCGCTTGAGTTGTAATTATTCATGTAATTATTAGTTTGTGGCCATGGACAGTGTTTAAGCGAAATGTTTTTCAGTATTTTCTCTCCACTTCACTGAGTGAAAGGGTAGAGATTCAGATAACTTTTTTTTTAGTGTGCTTTCAGGAATGATTCGACTATGCATAGAAAATTGCGTGAAAATTTGTCGGGAAAGAAGTGTAAACACACCCTTCCCAAAGCAACAACTTTTCAAGTTATCCGCAGCACAAAAAAGGCAAATATGCCTGTTTTCTGCTTTTGTTCCTGAATCCCATGGTACGTGTTTTTGCTGTTGACCCAATCCATCCCTTACATTATCTATCATTGTTATTAATATGACTGAAAACCTAATCACGGCATTAGTCAATGTCCTGTTTATGCTAAGCAAATTAACTAATTACAATTGCAGTTGCTGAAGTTGTGAGATTGACTTTTGAACAAATGTAACTGAATAGCTGTATCACTGCCAGACAATGTCATTCTCAGACTTTAGCTGTTGAAGTCATTGTAAATACCACTGTCTTTTTGTCGTGTAGAAGTTGTGTAGAAGTTCGAAGCATCTTAAATGTATGACATCATACACTCATCCAGGTGTAACATTCCAAGCCTTTTAAACGTTGAATTGTGAAAATGTATACTACGGTTCACGTGAAATATTCACATTCCTTATATAGTCCGTTGGGGAAAATAAAATAACTTTGTAGCAATGTTGCACTTTCAGACGGAAACATGATGGTGAACCAAAATGATTTTTTTTTCTCTTTCTCTTGAGTACACTTACTGAAAATATGATAAGGAAGAGAACTTACAAGAGGTACTTACATGAATAGGTACTGTAAGATGAATGTATGTTGCGATAACACAGAGCATACTCATAAGCCTCCAAGTAAACAGTAATAACACCTTTATAAACATTTTAAATACATCTGCGCTGAGATTCTGTGCTTTCACTTTTTTTTATGATGGCCTCGTTTTGATACAGTGTTGGACTTGTAGTTTTTTTTTTGTTATCTTTGACCACCGTCTATGCAGAGTGGGTACATTATGCCGCTCATAAGATAGCAACCATGAAATCCAGTTTGATATCGGATGTACCAATGCTTCTGTTGTTTTAGAAGTATTTTTAAATCACTGAGAGTACTGTCCCCCTGAAGGTGATCATTTCTAATGGAACACGTTTTAGGCCACCATTCAGGAAGGTACACAGTGAAATGTCCAGTGTTAATTCAACTTTAACAGTGTTTATTCAACTCTAACTTAACATTTTGTCACACTTTCTTCCAGATTGGTCCAGAGTGGGACCAAAGTGGGACCAAATGTAATCTGTCTGAGTTTAATTGACACTGTTAAAGTTGAATTAACACAGGACATTTCCCTATGACATATATTCTTTAGCGTGGACAATCTTTGCTGAAATGGAAACGCAGTTGTTACGTCACAGGATTTCAAATTCAGGCCACAAACAAGCCATGTCATGTGCAGCACCAGGGACAGGAAAAAGTTCTGCAGGTCAACACCATTTTGTTTGCGCTCATTTGCATGAATAGCAGCACATTTCCATTCAGTTTAAAAACTGCCTTATATGTATAGGACATACTCTAGTCTAGCGTGAAGGGGGACAGTCCTTTACCGCCGCACGTCAGTTCAGACATTTCTCGAAATAGCAGTGAGAGGAAATGGGTGCAAGTTTTCTGTAAGCAGAACCGATGCTTGGCACAGGGCAGATGTTGCCTCTGACTCAGGATTAGCCTTGAGGCTACCGTGGTTCAATTTCAACTTCATATAATAATAGCATTGTTGCTAGGTTTTCCCCCATCTTCTACCGAGCACTCTTTCTTTTCATTAGCGCCGTCCGAAAGGGACAAGGCACAAAGCGAGATCTACATTCTTGAGGGGAAGACCAACCAAACTCACTTCCCATTTACCTCACACATAAGATTCATTCGACAAGATTTTAAGAGATGTAGCAGTGAATAACAGTGAAGTAGGATGTCTTGTAGGATGTTTGTACAAGCTAATTTTAGGTTACTTAATACCGAACATACATCAATTATCAATTATCTTTAGACAAATTGTCTTCACGGGAAATGTGGCATTAGCATGTCCAGTTTCCTGTGACATGGCCATTGTTTTTTTATTGCACATGCACCCTCCACTGTTGATTTTACTTTTTGAAAATGTTGTACTTTTGAATACAGGTGGCTGACCTGACGTACACACCTTACCTGAGCCTGCATCATTTCTTCTGTCTCAGTTTCTTATTTTCAGTGGGACATGATTCACCTGTTTTCTTTGTTTAAGGAACTGAAATGAAAAGGGAAACCTGTGCACAGTGTACCACACATATTCTTCATACACATGTTCACACAATGCAGAGGTACCAAAGCTTTTAAATATGTTTACTTTTTTACTTTTTTTTTTTTTTTTTTTTTTTTTTACATATTTTGTATCTTACTGTATGAATATTTTCTATCATTGTAAAAGACAAACTTTATAATAAAGAATTTTACTATTACCTTTGATGCTATGCTAAATGAATCTTGCTTAAGGGTTAGGACTTATCCATAGCTTTACAGACTGGAGTCATAGCTGTATTGACTCTGTGTGAGCACTAGGGGGCGGTGTGATTCGTGGGGGATGGGGAGTGGGGGTGGGGTGGGGTTGGGCTCAGCCTATCCCAGCATACACTGGGTGAAAGGCAACACCCTAGACAGGTCATCAATCCGTTGCAGGTCGCACACAGCATTCAATCACGCATTCATACCCCAAGGACAATTTAGACTCTCCAATTACCCTTCGCCTGCATGTCTTTGGACTGCTGGAGGAAACAGTGAGAAGATGCAAGCTCCACACGGAAAGGGATTCGAACTCAGTACCTTCTGGCTGTTAAGCAACAGCGCAATGCACAGCCAGCACCACCGCGCGCCCCTGGATAAGAGCAGAAATTTTAACCTTGAAAGACACTTTCCTGAGGCTTAACACACGCACCAGACCTCTGTCCAGATCGCTGTCCAACCTTTCTGTTCTGCATAGGTTCTACTCCGCTAGTTTAGGGATCTCAGACTCTTGAATGCTGAATGTGTGAAAAGTCGAATGTAAAGCAGTGAGGAGCATTCCGTTAAACGAAAAAAGCCAGCTAATAAGCTATAAGCTAATAAACCCTGCTAAGATTTTCAGGAAGTGTTTTCAAATTGTTCCACTAATTGGATTTTTTTATGTACATATATTTTTTTTATTTTTAAAAAGCCAAACTGTAAGAGAAAGTTCATGGATCACGGCCCCTGATTGACAGCCTGAGAAAAGCTTGAGCTCTCTCTCTCCGGCTCTTGAGTGGCAGGACTGAAACGCCTCTGCCCACACCACGCCGTTCAGCAGAGTGTCACATGACGCCAGGACCCCCCCCCCCTCCTCTAGGTGTGTCTCCACGGAAATCAGGAGCGAGAGAGCCGGCAGTGACATCACGCAGACTTTCCCGCCATTTTTCCTAGGTGCGCGTGAGGCGTCGACCAGAAGGCTTTCGATTCACGGTGACCAATCAAGTGATCACACAAACTATTTTGGAGGCGAGGGAGTCCTTTGGGGGGGGGGGGGGGGGTAATGATAAAGCCTCTTCTGACCGTATTTTTGCACAAACAGCCCTGAGATGAGTCTTCCTCCTGCACCATGTCCATCATGGGTTCTCGCCACACACCCACCACCCCCCCCCCTCCTCCTCCTCCTACTCCTCCCTGTTCGAGGAGAGAGCATCAAAGGAGGCATTCATGGTCTTGGCCCGCTCCCGCCTAGGCTGAGAACGAGGCCCGGCCTGCACTAATGTATTCGCTTCCCTTTAACACCCCTGCGTGGTCTGTTAAGTAACCGCGACAACGCCAGGCCCCGCCCCCCCCCCCCCCCGTGGCCCGCGGTCGTTTCTGGGACAGAGGCGCGCGGGGCGAGGCGGGGCAGAGCGCGGGACTTCAGTGCTCCTTCTGGAAGCAAGAGGGACCGAGCAAGCGGCCGCTGGCACCTCCGCCCTCTCCACGGGAGCCCCCCCTAATAAAAGGTAGGTCCACCTGTCGGGTTATCCTGAGAACAGAGAGGGTTCCACAGAACGCAACACAACACGGAGCACTGACTCCTGTCGGCGCACTCAGAGTCATAGCAGGCAGTTCCGAGAGGCGTGCTAATCTGCATCTACGCATTTCAAACTTCCGTCTCATATACATACGCACCCTGCATTATGATTCATTTATGTATAATGTATTCTCTCTTTTTTTTTGGTATTTAACCATTTAACTGCCTGTAATCTGCAACATAGCCCTGCGGAAAACGCATCTGCGCACACTGTGTTTGTTCTGAAGTCAGTGTCTTTTTTTTTTTTTTTGACCCCTGTTGTCAGTGATTGGGTCAGAGGTCCCGCTTGCCCATAACGAGAAAGGAGAAGTGGCGACAAAAAGGAGCTGAGACTGAATTGCTGAGGCCGTCAGTTCCCTTCCAGACCTCGAGCGAAGCAGAGCTGAGCAGAGCAGAGCAGAGACTCTTTTTTTTTTTTTTAATTTCTTCCAATTTTAATGCGACGTGATTCTGAAGGAGGGCACGATGCTTCTCCTGGTTCTGACGCTGGAGCTCCTGCGCTGTGCGGCCCAAGGTAAGGCGGCCTACCTACGCCCCCTCCGGGCGACCGAGCCCTCCGTCCGTCCGTCCGGCCGTCAAGGGGGGTAGACGCGTGCTTTTTCCCGCCGTTCGCATGATCCTTGGGGGGGGGTCTGGGGGTCTGGGGGGCTGGGGGTCGCTTTGGACGCGATCAGACTCAGTACAAAATGTTCCTCTGCACGTCTTGCAAACCAACTGTGGTTGTGCTGTCGACTGGTGCTGCCGGGCACATCTGTGATTTCCGCTGCTTGCTACTGTTTATTATCAGAAGATCCAGAGGGCTTTGTCGCATTTTCAATAGCCTTCCTATATTATGTGCAGTATGGAAGTATCAGCTATGAGAAATTGACAACGTACATTATCATATAAGTTACACAACCATTTACAGAAAAATTTGCTATGAACATATTTTGCAGGCACTTTTGGAGTTGTGTTTTCACTTATGCGTGAAGGGATGCCTCAGCATTACTGTACAGTGGATGTGCAGGACTGTTTTTGGGGGTTTCAATTGGACTCGCCCCCCCCCCCCCCCCCCCCCCCACCTCCATCCCACACACACAGACCACACACACACACACACCACCAACTGCAATCATCTACTCGGATGAAAATAGTTAATTCTGCAGTGAGATCTGAACCTTTTTTTTATTTTTTATTAAGTTAATTATTTGCAGTCTTGACCAGCCCATCTCCACTTCTAATGCTGGGTAGTTTGGAGGCTGATAATGGCTACATCAGCGGGCGGCTATTTAAAAACTTGGGTAAGAACATGAAAAAAATACAGAGCAGAAACCAGTGGTTAGCAGCATTTGAACTGGCGGAAAGAAAAAAAAAAAGCCTGTTTTTATTTGTACAAGTTCTTCTGCTTCTTCTTCTTTTTCTTCTTCGCCACAAACATTGTGCACTCCGGACAGTGTGACTAACGGTGCGTGATCGTCTCCCTCCCTCCTCCGTCTGAATCATGAGTTTCCCCTGTCAATGTTCTGATTGTGCTCTCCCCCGAAGTGTAATATCATATTTTACACGCATGTTTCTCACCTCCATGGTCGTTTGGCCGAGATTTAGCTCAATGGGATAATCAGCTCTCCTCTGGTTAATAATAGATCGCCAAAATTAACGTTAGTTATTATGGCTTTTCAGAAATAAATTTTTTGACTTTTTGGTTTTATTCTGGATGAAAATGATATCAGACACATTCTTTAGTTTTTTAATGAGGGTTTGTAAGATGACGTCATTGAGCAAATGGTTTGGCAGTCTTGTGGAATTCAGCAAAACTGCAACTATTTATGAATAGTCTGTGAAAAACATATTAACCAAAAAGAAGCTAATTCGGAAGTGATTAGACTTTGGATTCTGAAGTTTGACTTCAGAACTTTTCAAAGTTTCCCCCTAACGACTGTTAAATAGTACTTGATTCAGCATTATTGCTTTCAGCATTTGATGCCACTATAAGTTAGCTTATGGCCAATGTGGGTTTGTTGGGTAGGAGCAGATGTCTGATTTAAGTATGAGGCTACATATTTCAGTTCTGCTTTACAGGAAAGATTAAAAATAATCATTAATAATACGGTCACGTGTGTGACATCCATATCTCGAAGTTGACTTGCACTGTTTGCTCACATTTGATACATTGCTGGTGTAGTCAGGTGTAGCTTCTCGTGATCTCAACCCTAGTGTTCAGTTGCGTGTGACTAAAAGACTGCAGGTATATGGTCACAGGTGGGAGAGATGCCACTGAGCACCATTTACCTCCAGCTTTACCTATTACCTTACCTGTGTGGCATTAAGTGCTCCATTGTGGAAAGCATTAAATATGTGCTGTTATGGGAAAGGGCTCAATACTATGCACGTGTCATATGCGAATATATAGTACAAATAAACATATATAAAAATATTATATATCAATATATAGAATCTTTCATTAATAAATCTGATACATGCACCAATCAGCACAGAGAGTTAGTTTGATATATAAGACTGGCTCATGAAGACCCTCCCTCGTTTGATGTTGTGTTTATGAATATCCCGGCGTTGCTGGCAAGGCGCTGACGGACGAAGCGGAACCATAGCGTACAAACTCCGGTTTCGCATGCTGTTCCCCCTTAAGGTTCAGCGACCCCCCTTGAACCCGGGCTGCGATGGCGCCGGGAGAAAGACTGCTCTGTTTGCGTTCTCTCCATGCTTGTGGAGGACTGCTCTGTTTGTCGAGCAGAGGCTGATCTGGAGCTCCATGCCCGTTACTGTTCACAAAAGGGCTCCCTATTTCAAAAAATGATTTCAACGGCTCTTAAAAAAGTCGATATGTTCCCCCCCCCCCCCCCCACCTCCTCATCTGATTTGATGATGTTTATGGTTGGATTTATAAATTAATAGTCTGAAAAACAGCTTTATAAAAAAAAATAAAGAAAAGATTTATCCATGGTAATGTAAGAATTTTTATGTATTCCTTAGAAAATGGATGCAGGAGAAATTTCCCAGAAGCGCACCCAGCTAAAACTAAAAGACTAAAAATAAAACAAAAAATTATCTTGAAATGCTTTTTCATTCTCCAAATGTGTCATACTTTACATAACCCCATAAATTATTGTTTTTGCCCACTTCTTTTGCACCATTCGCTTAAGCGACCTTTCACAGTGACGATCCTGTGACGTTTTTATCATTAGATTCCTGGAGTGGTACACTCGGTGAACGGCATTATGGGTACTGATCGTTCCTTCTAATCAGAGGACGTCATAAGCGTCGGTTCATAAGTAAATATGAATCCCCAGCATTCTGCTGCATGTGGAATGTGGAAGTGAGAACGGGCGCAGGAAGTCGAGTCCCTGCGTTTGTGTGTCGCCGCCCCCCCCACCCCGCAAAATTAGTGCCAATTTAGCAATGTGTTTCCTGGAGGCGAGTTTGCCGTCTCGGAGTCTGGAACATTTGTCCCAGAGTGCGCTGTGCTTTCATTTCCTCAACCTCCCCCCCCCCCCCCCCCCCCCCCCCCCCCCCCCACACACACACACACACACACACACACACACACACACACACACACACACACATGCACACACACACACACACACACATGCATACACACACACACACACACACACACACACTCATACCAACCCGCGCCAGATGAGACCACACCGGGCAAAAAGAATTGAAAAGCAAAAGTCTCCATACCTGCAGTACAGCAGTGTAGTGCAATGGTTAGGGAACCGGGCTTGCGACTCAAACGTTGCGGGTTCGGTCCTTGGACGGGGCACCGCTGCTGTCGCACCTGTGAGCAAGGTGCTTCTTTGAGAAAGGGTCTGAACAAAGATGGCGGAAGAAATATCAAGATGGAAGTCAGTGGAGGACAGGAACATTTTTAATCAGAGTAGTAGTCCATCTCGGAACTCGCTGGACATACGTAGGGCGTGAGTAATATTAATATATGACTATTTACTGAATATTGAAGTGGCACATGGGCGTTGAGCAAAGCAATGGTTTTAAAAACTAGCTAAAAATGTGTCAAACCAGCTAGCCATTTTATTTGTCAGTCATGCAAGGTACTGTAAATTCATAAACAAATGTAAGATCAACTTCATAAATATGAATGAAACACACAATGTGGACAGGCAATGGGTCATATAAAATGCTTCTTTTTTTTAAATGGTCACATTTGTATTTTATCACTATGTGTTTTTTATTTATCTTTTGATGACATGGGCATTACTAAGATTATTTTCAAAAATATGAAAGAATGTTCTGCCTTGGAGCAACCTTGTGACAAGGCTGTAAAAACTCCACTTGATTACAGAAAACACATCGCTACTTCTTCTGCATAGTTTTATTTTTTATTTTTTCACAGACATAGAGGAAAGATTAACACTCCTTCTGTAGAGTTACAAAGAACATATCATGCGTTACACACTGAAAAGCTTCCAGCTTTGTATCTCCATAATTTTTTTTTTTTTTATCAACAGATGAGCACATTATTGCAAGCATCAAACAGGGAATGTTTTTGACCACCGCCTGACCTCGCAGCACTTATAGAAACGATACGCTTAAATCACACAATACACTGTTTGCGTTACTACTAGCTCTAGCAGACCTTACATTACATTGCATTTATTTAGCAGACGCTTTTTATCCAAAGCGACGCACAGTAAGTCCACACCAAAGGTCATTGGGCCAACTACAAAACTACCGGTTCGATAAGGTGCGTTACTCACTTTGAACAGTTATTCATAGCCAGGAACACATAAAGTCCAGTTCACACAGTGAACATCACTCTGACCTAACCTATGCTAAGTCAAACTAGGGGGCAGTACAAGCTACAACATCAGGACGATGATACAAAATACAACCAGGCCTTAGGTACAGGCTTTAGGTACAGACCTCAGGTACAGACCTTAGGTACAGACCTTAGATACAGACCGTAGGTACAGACCTTAGGTACAGACCATAGGTACAGGCCTTAGGTACAGGCCTTAGGTACAGACCTTAGGTACAGGACTTAGGTACAGACCTTAGGTACAGACCATAAGTACAGGCCTTAGGTACAGGCCTTAGGTACAGGCCTTAGGTACAGGCCTTAGGTACAGACCTTAGGTATAGGCCTTAGGTACAGACCTTAGGTACAGACCTTAGGTATAGGCCTTAGGTACAGACCATAGGTACAGGCCTTAGATACAGACCTTAGGTAAAGACCTTAGGTACAGGCCTTAGATACAGACCGTAGGTACAGACCTTAGGTACAGACCTTTGGTACAGACTTTAGGTACAGGCCTTAGGTACAGACCTTAGGTATAGGCCTTAGGTACAGACCTTAGGTACAGGCCTTAGATACAGACCGTAGGTACAGACCTTAGATACAGACCTTAGGTACAGACCATAGGTACAGACCTTTGGTGCAGTGCAAACACTGGTGTGTCTTTTTTTAGCAGAATTGCAGCCGCCGGTGATTAGGGTGAACTCGAAAGTCCTGAACGGGTCCGAAGTGGTCCTGGGTCCCGGGACGCCCCTGGTTCTGCAGTGCACGGGGGGCAACAACGTCACCTGGAGCCCCCGCCTGGCCAAGCACCGGAAGCACATCTCCAGGACCCCGGGGAGGGAGAGCACCCTGCGGGTCGACCGGCCCACGGCGGAGCACACCGGGACATACAAGTGCGAGTACAAGGCCCAGCCGGGCCTGCAGGCATCCGTCCACGTCTACGTGAGAGGTAGGGCTCTCGCCCGCGAGGAGCTGGGAGAGGCTGCGCACCGTACGCAAGCCGTAGGCGAAACCTGGAAACCACTGACATGTTTAGATTAGGTTTTTTTTGTTTCGTCTTGTTTCATTTTCGTTTCGTTTTTTTGATAGCAGACGACTACGGAGAAGATCGGTATCTTCTGTCATGTTTTCAAAAAGAACGTGCTTGGAAGCGACCCAACTGGTGGATAAGCCAGATTCAAACAGCAAATGATATAGAGGAGGATATTTTTTAGAATGGCGAGGAAAAAAAGCAGTGGAAACACAGCTGAACACCCACGGTTTATCCTTTTTGAGAGGTTTTCGAAAGTGGCTACTTTTGAAAGGTTTTCAAAGAGGATACTTCATAGAGTTTTATGAGCTACTTCAGAGCGATGTTCATAATCATGGATGATAAATCATAAAGTGGCACTTGAGCTCTCTGGTGTCCTCAGCTGGTAAAGGCCCTCATCACATACTCAGGCTGGGCCCATTAGACTGAACGTCACAGGTGAACCTTTAGAAGAGTGGGTTATTTCGGAATGTTTTTTTTTTTTTCAAAAGTCAGTGTTCTAGAACTCCCCTGCTTTCCCTTGCCAGCGGTGACTGTGACATCAGCATTAGAATGTTCGGTTAAAAACAATATTGTTTTTGCTTGCACGCTACTGTGCGAAGGTTCTTGAGATGGAGATTGAATGCGTAGTCATATGTACCTGCATATGTACCAGCATCTCTCAGAATAAAACAAATACCACAGAAATAAAAATTTTATAAAAAAAGGGGAATTTCTCCCCCGCTAGATCCGAAAACCCTTTTCACCACCACAAGCACCACGGGCCGGGTGGTGAAGAAGGAGGGGGAGGACTGCCTGCTGGCCTGCCTGCTGACCGACCCCAGCGCGACTAACTTCACCCTGCGCATGCACAACGGGTCCGCCGTGCCCCCCGGGATGAACTTCACCGCCGACCCCAGGCGGGGGGTGCTCATCCGAAACCTGCACCCCAGCTACAACGCCGACTACGTCTGCAGCGCCAAGATCGGGGGACTGCCGAGGACCTCCAAAGCCTTCTCCATCAACGTCATCCAGAGTGAGTCACGGCGAGCCTCTGTCCGCGCGCCGCGAGCGAAGCCGCAAAAGAGCGCCCAGCGATCTGCTCGCCGGCCCTGCTCAAAACTCCATCTTAAACCAGCCTACACCCAGCTTAAACCAGCCAAAGTCCAGACTAAACTAGCCTACATCCATTTTAAACCAGTCTTAGTCTGGTTTAAACCAGCCTAAATCCATTTTAAACCAGCCTTAGTCTGGCTTAAACCAGTCTACATCCATTTTAAACCAGCCTTAGTCCAGCGTAAACCAGCCTAAATCCATTTTAAACCTGCCTTAGTCCAGATTAAACCAGCCTAAATCCACCTTAAACCAGCCTACATACAGCGTAAACCAGCCTTAGTCCAGATTAAACCAGCCTACATCCATTTTAAACCAGCCTTATTCCAGATTAAACCAGCCTAAATCCACCTTGCCACCAGGCAAAGTCCATCTTAAACCAGACAAAGTCCAGTTTATACCAGCCTAAAATCAATTTAAAGCCAGCCTACATCCAGTTTAAATCAGCCAAAAATATTCACGCTGGTTTAAGTTGTGTTTTTGACACTTCTAGTTGACTAGCTGTTCACCACGGATCAGCCTATAGTCAGCTAGTCCACCAGTTTGGCCACCAGCTTCATCAGCTTTGATCAGCCACAGACCAGCTTTGACCAGCTAGACGTGTCGAAAACACATCTTGGACCATCTTAAAATCCAGGGTGGCCTCAGTTGGGATTTTCAGCAGATTTGGATTTACGAGTTCTTTGGCACTACTGAACTGAAGTATGGGGAAGTGAAACCAAAGGCAAAGCGTTTTTTTAAAAAACATTTCCCGCCCCCCCCATGTTGTACTTGCAGAGCTGCGGTTCCCGCCCTACGTATTTCTGGAGACGGATGAGTACGTGCGCATCGTCGGGGAGCAGCTGCGTATCCGCTGCACCACACACAACCCCAACTTCAACTACAACGTGACCTGGAAGCACTCCTCACGCACCGTGAGTATCTGCTCCTCAATGACCCTGCCTAGACTCGGCCACGCCCATTTATCTTGGCTGAACCATCACACCCAATTGTGAATGCCCACCAATGGGTATCTCTGCCCTAACGGTCTGAACATTTCTGGCTGTCTTTGGTCAGCGAGATTTACCAAAAATCAGCCAAAATCATGAGTTTGCATTGTTCGCCGCGAGTCGGTCACGTTCTTCCATGTTCAAGTTTCGTAACTATCAGACTGCCGCTCTTGTGCAATTTGGGCTTGCGCCTTAAGCCTACTTTCAGAAGCTAACGCTGTTCTTCTGTCGCCCCGTGTCACTGCCCTAGTTGCTACCCCCAGAGGAAAAGGTTCATTCGGAAGGCAGTCGCCTGGACATCGTGAGCATCCTGACCATTCCCTCGGTGAGCAAGGCCGACACGGGGAACATCACCTGCCAGGGCGTCAACGAGGCGGGCGTCAACAGCTCCACCACCTACCTGCAGGTCGTAGGTAAACACACCTGAAAATTTCTATCATTTCTGAATATAATTCTTAGCCGTTCAGCAGGGGTGGGTTCAATAGGGTGGCTGGGGCGGTCCTGGCTATGCCCTTCAAATCTAATTGGCCACCCCTATTTTTCCACCTATTTGTGGCTCCTCTCTGACTTCCTGTATGTCAGGTGACATCACGACCATCTTATGGCAATTTCATCATCCCTGGCCGCCAGGTGTGAAAGGTCATGATAATCCTATGGGCCCACAAAAATCTATTTGTTTTAGTAAAAAAAAGGGGCAGGGGGGTTTTGGGGGGGTAGAGCAATGTTCTGTCAGAGGGCCCAGAATTCCGAGCTACACCCCTGATCCCGAGTTGGGAAACTCACCCGTGTCTGTCCGTGTTCCCGTCCCGCAGACGGTCCTTACGTCCAGCTCTCCCCGTGGCTGCCTCCCAAATTCACCCACCAGGGCACGGACGTGGAGGTGAACGAGGGGGAGGACCTGGAGCTGAGGGTGCGGATCGAGGCCTACCCCCGGATCCTGGAGCACCGGTGGGCGGCCCCCGCCTCCCGCAACATCTCGGAGCACGAGCAGAAGTTCTACGCGCGCAACAACAGGTGCGCCCCTTCGCCCCTCTGCACCTCCTCCCTAAAATTTAGGCAGTAGGGCACAGGTCTGGTGGTAGGGTGTCCGACTGGCAACTGTGGAGTTGCTGAAGGGGATACAGGGATGCGGACTTGTGTCATGATAGATGAAGTTGGGCCCCTACAAGAAAGATGCCGTTGGGCCCTTGAGCAAGGCCCTTAACCCAACCAACTGCCCCAGGGGCTTTACCCCTCTCTTCTCTCTCTGACTCCTCACTGTTCTCTGGGCCTTTTCTCCCAGGGTACCCTTGAAAAGGAGAAACATGTTCTCAATGGACCTGCCCTGGTTAAATAAGGGATTTTTTTTAAAAAAAAATCTACTTCCATCAGAGACAGAACTCCACTACCACTGCCATTTTGTTTTGTGTAATAGCACATTAGTGACTCGACAGTGAGAAGAAAGGTTTCCATCAGTCAACGTTGTGAGTTCTCACGTCAGTAAACGCAAAGCAAGCCGAGCTTGAGGAGCGCAGTTTCTTTATTTATTTTTAACATCACTGTTGTCTGTTCTTTTTTGTTTTGTTTTTTTTTGAAGAGGAAGCAGTTCTGTGTCTTGAAAAGTGCTGATCTGGTAGCCTTGGTTAACCAGCTAACCTCATATTAACCCCGGGACCAGTGGCGGTTGTTGAGAAACAAGTTCAGGGAAGAGAAAGCAGAAGGCTGTACTGAGATGGGGAGGTACACAAGCATTTAAGTAGATGTTGGCCTATATGTGGAGTTTCACCCAAAGTGTGTGTGTGTGTGTGTGTGTGTGTGTGTGTGTGGGCATTCAATATTTGCCGACAGGTATGAGGCGATCTTGCTGCTGAAGAGGATGAACTTTGACGAGCAAGGCCAGTACACCTTCTACGTCAGGAGCAGCAAAGCCAACGCCTCTGTGTCCTTCAACGTGCAGATGTACCGTGAGTCTGCCCCCTGGTGGCAAACTGCTGCTACAGCGCTGCGCCATTTCATAACACAAAAACTACACCCAACATTCCAATATGCCCCACAGATACAGGCCTCAATCAGTATCCAGTGATTGAAACGTGCTGGACAGCCCCAATCCCCAAATCTTGTCTAACCAGCAGCTGTACAACCTGAAGCTAGGCAACTGCATTTTCAGCGGTTCAGCCTGAAAAACGGCTGAAGCAGTGCTCTTGGTTCGCCGTTCACTCTCTGACCAGTTGCCCAGTGAACATTTCTGTGGTGATCAGTCAGTGACATGCCAGTCAGTGACAGGCATTCAGATGAAAACTTGGCAACATTTGGCTGAAAAGCAGAAGCTTTCTAGCTAGAGTAGGAGAGAGTAAGACTATATTCGGGTAAAAGCTGATCTACACTACGTTATCCTAGTCCATTTATGTCAAAAAAACGTCTCTCTACCAAGAATTCCACCCCTCTAAGGTGTCTATATTTTGGCTTTTGCTCACTGGGTGGTTTTTTTTTCTTTGAATGACAGAGAAGCCCGTCGCCGTGGTGAGATGGGAGAACATCACCACCTTGACCTGCACGTCCTCCGGCTACCCCGCCCCCAGGATATACTGGTACCAGTGTTCCGGAATCAGAACCAGGTGCGTTGCTTGGGGCGACGGTCTCACGGAACGGGAGTGTGACATCATAATAAGAGACAGCCTTTGCTGGCGTACCTGAACGGGGATCCCAGCCTGACGGTCTCAGACCTGCGGTAATGACCTCGCCGTTCCCCCCCGTCCCGTCCCGGCAGCTGCAGCGCGAACGTTTCGGCGGTGCCGGAGCCCCTCCCGGCGGAGACGGTGGAGGTGCAGCGGGAGAGGTACGGCCCGGTGGAGGTGGAGAGCGTGCTGACCGTGGGGCCGTCCAGCCGCAGGACGACCGTGGAGTGCGTGGCCTTCAACCTGGCCGGCGTGGGCTCCGACACCTTCGCCATGGAGGTCTACCGTAAGGCCACCCCCCTAACGACACAGGACACAGACATTATTAACTGACCAGACACGTCGACTCGTTCCGTCCGTCCGTCATTCCCTTCCCTTGCCTACAGGAGGCGCTGGTTAGTAACAGGAGTTTTTGGGTGTTCCCGGACATCCATCAAAACCGCATTGCGTGTACATGGCATCGGTTTCTAGAAGATGCATCGAACAGAAATGTTTCAGCGTTCCATGGAAGGGAGGAAGAACTACCAGTGTTAAATGTGCAGAGTCATCTTATCATCTTCTTTTTTTGTCCATAATAAATATCTGTGTAGAGACGTCACCCCAACTGGTCCCCAGATAGCATGTACGGGTTTTCACTGCAGATGATACGACAAATGCCAGACTGATCTGAAACTGAGATTAAGCACGTACAGTAACTCCCCTCTTGAATTCGGTAAAGGGCAAATGAAATGAATGCAAACCAACAGCCACAAAAACCGCAACCCTGGATACTGAGAACCATCAACGGTCCCTTCAAAAACCGAGACTTCTGAACCAGCCTTCCCACAGTGCACTGCTCTGTTGTGTTAATAAATAAAGGTCACAGCCTGTTTTTAAACAGACAATAACAGAAAAAAGTATGCAATTCTGAAACAGGAACTAAACGGGAGACATCCTTGATTTCCCATGCTCCGTAAATCGAGTTCATGTTTTTGTATTTTTTCAGTGGTGGTTCCCTTTAAGCACAAGAGCTTGCTTTCAAATTAAAAAAAAATGCATTGTGGGATAGGACTATTTTGCTTATGTCTCTTTTTTTTCTGTAGCTAAGCTGTTTACTCCCACCCTGGTTGGCGCAGCTGCAATGGCCGCCATCTTCCTGCTGCTTCTGTTGATCCTGCTCTACAAATACAAGCAGGTGAGGGCCACCTTACAAGGACAATATCTTTCACTTTCATTCACTCTCAGCTGTTACAGTTTTAACCCTCGGAAGAAGCCGTTACAGTTTGACCCTTTGAAGGGCAGGCTTTATGGAATGTTTTTTTAATTTTTATTCTATGTCAATTTTCTATAACTCCACTGACTCTGCTTTCAGTAATGAATAGTGATTGTTGCATCAGTGTTAGAATGTTCAGTTAAAAAAACATTCTAATCACATATCTGTGATGTTACACCTGAATTTACACCGGATTTTAAAGATCACCCAATGCTATTCTCTGAAAGCAACAATAATGTGAGAAAACAAATTTGATTGCTAATTAGAGAAGCATTTACACACTTTTATTTTAGATATGAAAAGCCATGTCCAAAGATGCTTGAATGATGGACGTGATTTTTTTTCCAGAAACCCAGGTATGAAATCCGGTGGAAGATCATTGAAGCCAGCGATGGAAACAACTACACCTTTATTGACCCCTCCCAGCTTCCGTACAATGAGAAATGGGAGTTCCCAAGAGACAAGCTGAAGCTAGGTCTGCCTCTAGCTGTGAAATTTATTTTTACACTGTGAAATAAGATGCAAATAAGTTATTGCAGCCTAAAAAACAAGCTTATTGCCATTTTCACAGTAATTCAACAGGGAGTCCAGTAGGGACCATATGTACTCTATTACAGCTAAAAGTACTTTAATGGAGTTTTTTGTCCTGAACATTTTGCTGTGTGCTTGTATATGAAGCGTTGAAAAATGCTTCAGGCACTGTCTCAGTCCCATAATCTGATCTGTGTGATTGGACGTTGCCCGTGTTCCAGGGAAGATTCTGGGTGCCGGTGCGTTTGGGAAGGTGGTGGAGGCCACAGCCTACGGCTTAGGAAAAGAGGACAACGTCATGCAGGTCGCCGTGAAGATGCTCAAACGTGAGTTGCTCTCTGTGCTGAAATGGCTGAGTACAAGCTTTGTGTAAAGACGGGTTTGGTAATATTCTCCATTTCAGTTTGTGCCGCACTGAATTACCTCGCGCACAATTCCAAAGATAGGTAAATGCTATCAGTACAATTACTTTTGATATCTAAAACAGGTTTAGATTATGGGGTTTTTAACCTTTTCTGATCCAGGGAGCCCCCACACCAAATCTGTGTGTAGTCATTGCATATCATGTCCAGCCAGGGACCCCCCCCACAGTACCTTCAAGGGCCCCCCGGAGCCTGCAGACGTCTTGTTGAAAACCCAGGGCCTAGAATAGAAAAATCTTTTATTTGAAAATGCTTTTTCTGTCACACAACTTACATCAATGTCCGTCACTGTCGAGAGCAGAGGTACCAGTTTTGTGGATAGGGCAGGTAGATGTAAGATGGCCGCGTGCGGATGTTGGAACTGAGACGGAGACGTCGTCGTTTTTCCCCAGCGAGCGCACACCCGGACGAGAAGGAGGCGCTGATCTCCGAGCTGAAGATCCTGAGCCACCTGGGACAGCACAAGAACATCGTCAACCTGCTGGGCGCCTGCACGCACGGAGGTAGGTAACGGGGCCAATCAGAGCAGCCGCTTCGGCCATGTGGTGTATCAATAACTGCCCGGGTCTCAGAATATTCTCTTTGGTCCCAGTCATGATGACGTCCCATGCCTTGACCAAATTAAAGGGATGCGGGACAGTTTTTGGTCTTTGAGGTGTGATTGGTTGTGTTATTTATTGGATGCCTTTATATAGGGTGGCTTTACATGGTGGTCATAGCCAGAGGTGGAGAGCCCAGGGGTCAGAAAGTAAGAGTTCTCCCATGTGTTTCTTCCACCCGTCAACTTAGCCCAACTGATTTCACCAATTAGTTCTACCTCTTGACTGATGAATTGGGCTAATTAGCAAATCTAGGTGATCGGATCAAAATACTGGGAGGACTTTTGCTTTCTGAACCTGGATTTTCCTCCTCTGGTCATAGCCATAACCATGCAACACACATTGTAAAAAAGTAAAAGGAAATTGTTAAAGAATTTTAAATACTGCACCTCAGAGGACACTGTCAACTATGCTTATGTTATGTTGATCTGAAATGATAATACAAAAAAAAAACTAGCCCCTATCGCAACACAGACAAAGGGCCTTAAAAGTGCCTAAAAATACATTTTTACCCACTTGCACTCTTCTCCACTGTTCAGGACCAGTACTGGTGATCACGGAGTACTGCTGCCATGGCGACCTGCTTAACTTCCTGCGGGGCAAAGCCGAGAACTTCCTGAACTGCGTCATGACCATGCCCGAGATCCCGGAGGAGACCGGCATCTACAAGAACCTGAGCACCGAGAAGAAGTACATTAGAAGGTACCGGAAGTCCTACGCAATGCCTACAGCACAGGTGCTGGATGCGGCGCGCTGAACAGACAATCACACACAGGCGTGGAGCTCTAGTGCTCCCAGTTTACACCAAGAGGGCAATGTGGATGTACCATTAGTGTGCTGCACTCTCACAAAACTTGGCCCTTCCCCGGGCTGTCAATCTCAATTAGCAAATTAACAGGATTACCTCCCCTCCAAGATAGTGTTCTCTTTTTCAAGATATTAGTCCTCCCCCTTAGTCCAATACTAGATAAAGACTGAATGTATTTATTTTGCCAGTATAATATTGTCACTAATGAATATGCATGTCAGTGAGATTATCGCCAAATATGTTCTTTCCAAGTGTTCATCCAGCATCAATTTTTTACCATTTCCCGCTCTCCCGGCTGTGTTTCCATAGCGACAGCGGGATCTCCAGCGCCTGCTCGGACAGCTACCTGGACATGAAGCCGGGTACCGTTTCCGGGCCAACACAGAGTAAGCATCACCCGCCTCCTCAAACCCCCCCCCCCCCTCCGCCCCCCCCCCCCAAAACTGTCCCACCCTGGCCCCTCCCATTATTACCTGTGCCCCAACGCCCACTCCTTCCGCTCCCCGGCTCCCTCAGGTCCGCCCGGTGAGGAGGACGACGCCGTGGACTCCTGGCCGCTGGACATGGACGACCTGCTGAGGTTCTCCTTACAGTGGCCCAGGGACTGGACTTCCTGGCGGCCAAAAACGTGAGCGCGCCCTTCAGGTCCCTCGGGGATGAGCCCATGTTCCCTCGGACAGGGCTACACCACAGCATTAGAGAGCTCACACACACAGAGAGGCCCAGCAGGCTAGTTTATGGACGGCACTTTTTTCGGGCCGATTGTCACTGCTCATAATTCGCTGCATCTCCCTAGGCTGTATTGCTGACCTGGGCAATGCAATATTTACATTCTCTCAATGAAAAGACTCAGTTAAAGCTGGGTAATTAGACGTACAGACTAAAATACTAACAAACTGGCATGTTGGCTTTTTCCTACCAACTGGCATTGGAAAGTTTTTTATGGTAGTATTTGTTTAGAGGAAGGAGCCCAAAGTTTATATTCAGATTTTCGTCTGTCTGTCTGTTGGGCTTGAGATTGACAGCTGTCCATCTCTCAGGCATGAGATGGACAGCTGTCCGTCCCTGGAGTTTAAGATTGACAGCTGTACGTCCTGGGGCTTAAGATTGACAGCTGTCCATCTCTCAGGCTTGAGATTGGCAGCTATCTTTCCCTGGAGTTTAAGATGGACAGCTGTCCATCCCTGGGGCCCTGAAGATTGACAGCTGTCCGTCTGTGCGCTTCCGTCCCGGCAGTGCATCCACAGAGACGTGGCGGCGAGGAACGTCCTGCTGACCGACGGGCGCGTGGCGAAGATCTGCGACTTCGGCCTGGCGCGGGACATCATGAACGACTCCAACTACGTGGTGAAAGGAAACGTGCGTGAGACAAACGACGGCGGCGAGAGGCGCTGTTACGATCAGCTCCTGGCCAGTCGCAACATAAACGAGATAACGCAAAAATAGTCACAATTCAAAATCTTTAATTAAAGAACACTACAAAATGCACAGTGTAGGAAATGCTCCCAGACTACAGGTTGTCCTCTGAATGGAGAGAGAGTGAGTATCAGCCAGAGGGCCCCTTAAGTAGGACCCCTTCCAGGTGACACCCATTTCCTATTAGGAAGTAATGTTGCAACACCACATTCAGCCACTAGGGCACAAGGGGGTGCTGGACCGCGTGTCATGTGCGGCATTAGTCCCACGGGCGGCTCTCTGTCTCTCTGGCACGGGGGAGGGATGACCTTGTCACGTCCTTCGTGGCACGTTGTTTACCAGCTCAGATCCTCTCTGTGATCGTCCTGGGAAACAGGAGAAGTGTGACACATGCAGACTCATTGCTTGTGAGCCAGCATCACCTCTTCCAAGTGCCTCAGCCACAGCCAGAGTCATGAGCCTGTGTGTGTGTGTGTGTGTGTGAGTGCGTGTTTCCCTGTCTCTGTGTGCATCTGTGCATGTGTGTGCATGTGTCCTTGTGCGTGTGTCTGTGTGTATGAGTGTGTGTGTGTGTGTGTGTGTGTGCACGTGTGTTTGTGTGTGTGCATGTGCATTTGTATGTATAAGTGTGTGTGTGTCTGTGTGTCTGTGCATGCGTGCATGTGTGCGTGTGCATGTACGCCAGGGGTGCATAACTCCGGTCCTGGAGGGCCGATCTGCGTGCTGGTTTTTGTTCCAACCAATTACCATAGATATAGTTTTCCGACAGCTCTATAAACTATGCTGCTTCGCTCCTGCACTTGAGCTCAGTAAAATCCCTGGGATACACTTGCAGTTTGCGGCTGCGGCTGGTGCTTATACACACACGTCAGATCAAGATATGAATGGGCTAATTAAATAAACGTTGGCAAAAATGTTCAAACACAAAATCCTGAAACGGATTAGCCCTCGTTGGATGGCCCTGATGTACGCTCGTACGTGCGTCGGTTCCCTGAACTCTGCTCTCCGCTCTCCGCAGGCCCGGCTCCCGGTGAAGTGGATGGCGCCGGAGAGCATCTTCGAGTGCGTCTACACCGTGCAGAGTGACGTCTGGTCCTACGGCATCCTGCTGTGGGAGATCTTCTCCCTGGGTGAGGAGGAGGAGGCTCCTCCACATTACATTACATTACATTACATTACAGGCATTTAGCAGACGCTCTTATCCAGAGCGACGTACAACAAGTGCATTAGTTCCAGGTGCAGAGGTGCAAAAGAAACACACTAGAGCGAAGTAGAGATCGTAGTGCCAGAAGTGACCACATAGATCAGGACTCCAACCCTGTAGAGTAACCTTAAAATGAGAGCGTTGCGCTCCTCGTGCATTCCCTTTGATACAAAAAGGCCTCATCCTACATATAACGGACCTCTGCTCTTCACTTTATCCAGCCATTTCAATGAACATTTTTTCCATGACATAGTAGCAAGTGTCAGAACTAACAGACACAACTTCTGAAAATCAAATCAAAGTTTATTCTTCATATGCCCAGTTACAGTGCAGCAAGTTAGCAGATTCCAGCTGATAATGAAAATGTTTAGTCTGAGCTACCTTATAGAAAAAATGTTCTGCACTCTTACAAAAATACATCCATTTTCTGTAGGACTTTGCAACCAGTTCACCAACACTAATAAGTGTATTTTGGAAAATATTCATGTCAAAGGTCAAAGGTCACTGGGCTTTGTCGCCATTGCTTTTCCAGGTAAGAGCCCTTACCCGAGCATCCTGGTGGACACCAAGTTCTACAAGATGATCAAGTGCGGCTACCAGATGTCCCGGCCCGACTTCGCCCCACCCGAAATGTGAGTGGGCCCTTTGAGGTTCTGCAGCATCGGGTTTTCAGTGCTAAGCAACGTAGAGAAGGACAGCAGGGAGAGAGGGAAGGAGAGAGAGAGAGAAACAGAGAGAGAAAGAGAGAGAGGAGGGGGAGGGAGAGGGAAAGCACCGTAAAAACCAAAGAATTAGTCAGTTTTAAGTATTTTAGTCTTACATTTAGATGTTATTTCCATTACTTTTTTGCTAAATACAACAAAAAATTTCCAGTGTGGTGAGAGAGTTTGACTCGTTACAAGATTTGCCAATGTTAGGTAAGGTAAGACAATTTCACTTGTCAAGCAAAAGAAACTTAGAACAAGCTAATATTTTCTACTTGAGAGAAAAAAAAATATCTTCTAAGTCTCATTACAAGACAGAGATCCTTGTTAAGGCTGACTTTTTTTTGCACGGAGAGATAACTTGTTTTTTTGGCAATCTGAAAAAGTTCCCTAATTTGCATGCCGATTTGATGTGGCTCCGAGTTATTCCTGAAATAAATTTTGAAGGGTGGGGTTTGGGTGGGGGGCAGATGAGGAAGGTTCCATCCTCTGTTCCCCTTTTGTGTCGGACGTGACGGCCTTTAGTTCTGCCTGTTACCCACGTGTCTGCGGAACGGTGCTGTGATTCATCACGGTTCAGTTTGCTTGATAATGGGGGGGTGGGGGGGGCTGGACACCCTGGAGCAGTAAAGTCGCCAGTCCCCCCCCCCCCCCCCCCCCCCCCCCCTCCCCCCCATCTCACCTCGTAAGCAGCAGTAATGATGTAAGACAGTGCCGGTCCGCCAATGTGTTCCAGACTGTGAAGGTAAAAAGTTTTGTGATCTTAGAAGAAAAGGACACTCAAATACATTTTAAAAGGGTTGGTAAAGGAGATCATTTATGTAAATTGGTGTTGATTGCAACATACAAAAAATAAGTCAATTTTAACTAGCATTTTCCTTTTGAACTTTTTTCTATTAATTTTGATAAATAAGACAAAAAAAGATTGCCAAATCCCAACCGGGTAAAAAAATTTCACTTGTTTAGCAAAAAATAACTGAAATCACGCCATATACAGTTTTCATCCTAAGATCCAAGATGCTTTCTTGAGCAAGGCACCGTAGTTGTTTCAGTGAATAGAGCTACTGAAACGTATATTAAATGTGAATCTGTAAGCCGACCTAAACAGCAGGAAGTGATGCCACAATGACGGAGTCTTGCCCCACCCCAGGTACTCCATCATGAAGATGTGCTGGAACCTGGAGCCTACTGACAGACCGACCTTCAGCAAGATCAGCCAGCTGATCCAGAGACTGCTGGGGGAGCAGCCAGAGCAGGTGGGGTTTGGGTGGATGCGTTTGGGTGGATGTGTCAGCGTGGTGTGTTCGATGGGGTGTGTTTAGTGGGGTGTGGGGTGAGATGGGGAGATGGGGAGATGGGGAGGGGGGAGGGCAGTTCCTGGAGCAGAGTGGGGCAAACTGACAGTCCTCCAAATATACATCAATGATATGCAGGGACTTTATGGCCACTGTTATTTCATGGAATATTTTGATTACGTATAGGAACCACTAGAGGTATGAATGTGCATACGTGTGTGTGTAAATGAGCTCTATGAACAATAACTCAGATGTGCAAGTTAGGCATTTTACAGATGCTCTTAGCCAAAGTGACCAAAAGAAAGTGCATTTAACACAGTAAGAAAAAGACCACTGGAGCTGGAGATAGGCCAAGCTACTTTCAATCGAAGCCATCATGGAGATGCTTACCACAAGACCTGCAGGATAGCCATGGTGGAAATTCCAGCTTGGTTCCAGCCTTGGTTTAAGCTTTTCCAGCTGGTTCGAAGCTGGTCTGGAGATGGTCAAGCTGGCAACAAGATGGTTGACACGGCAGCCATGCTGGCAAGACCATGGCCAGCTGGTGGGCCAGCGTGGCATAGAAAACAGACGGTCACCAAATTCCAGATGGTATCCGGCTGGAGCAGAAGCTGGTTCCAGCGGATCCCATCTTAGGCTGGAGGCTGGAATTCCTGACAGGGAGCAAAAGAACGCCACATTTTTCCCAGTGTTTGAGCTGATGCCGTGGCCACTTCCTGGTTCCCTCCGACAGAAGGTGTACGAGAACGTGCGCACGGACCCGCTGGAGGGGCAGCCGGAATCCTGCGAGGCCACGCAATGCTGCGAGGAGTCATGTGACCAGCCGCAGTCGTGCGACCAGGAAGAGGAGGAGCAACCGCTGATGAACGCCAACCATTACCAGTTCTGCTAAGGTGTTACAACTAACCCCCCCCCATCCCCCCCCCACCCCACCCCCCCCCCCCCTCCTGCCACACCCACCGGCCAAACTTTGCCTCTTGAATATCTTGGGTCACTTCCTCTTCGTCTCACGTCAGAAATATTCGCACGGTTTTTGAGCTGTGAGGAGAGTGCCTACGCCCTCCCCCTTAATCTCGAAAAGACTCTCTGCATTGAGTTTTTCACACACAGAGAGGCGCTGAGGTGTAGCGTTGCTTCCGGTGGCGGACTGATCTCAGGTCAGCGACAGAGAGGCAAAGCGGGAGCGGAGCGTCCAATGGTGCTGCTCGGATCAGAGACAGAGTTCTCCGACGTCATGTCCATCAAATCGGCTCGAATGCACTCGCACAAACAACCTCACGCACACATTTACGGCGCATCTCTTCGTAAAGAATCCCGTGATTTTAGCGATTTCATACCGGGCTCAGAGGCAGAGAATTCCATCACCATGGTACTTGTATCTTTCCGTGTTGGTGCAACCAAACCCATAAATTATTTCGTAGTTCTGCTAAGAGGTTTAAAGTTTGATTTTATTTTCACTTCAACCACAACTATGGGGATTAGCAGATACAGGTTTTTCCCGAGAATTGAGAGGGTCAGCATATTGGTTTCATTGGAAGGAAATGAAGGAAATGAAAGTTCGCACTCAAGCGATTTTAACCATGTTCTTGTGGCTTTTAACACGTAGCATTGCATAGATTCACAGTTTGCTTCGTGCGCCAGGGATCACACACGCGTGCTGAACACAATTCCAGCAAAAGGAGGAGTGGTGAAATGGCCATTTTGCAAGACTGCATCTTCAATGGGGCCTTTCCACTGTTTCAGAAAGCAGAAATTGCCTAAATCTACTCTGAAATGAAAGTGCACAGAAATGTAGTTTCATTGAAGGAAAGTCCTCATTCAACTGGTAGAAAAGAAAGTTAACAGTCTATGAGGTGTTACCAATATAGTTCTGCAGGTGTAAAGCGTTAATTTTTCTCTCTAAATGAAGTAAGGCTGGGTTTGAATTATGCCAAAACTTGCTTACTACCAGGGTTTTGTGTTTGTCTGTCTACAGAGAACGCTGGAACTTCATGTCCTTCTAAGACCCAGCAGAAATTTAATTGAATTTAAATGTATTTTTATTGAATGCCCCTTTTCATTGTGCGTTTCAGCACAGTAGAATATGTGGTTCTAGATATTAAGACCAGATATTCATGTCCCCTACAGAAAATTTAACTGTTGGGTCTTAGGAGGATATAAAACAATTGGTAAATTCCAATAATGCAAAATCAATAACATGGCCAATGATTGGTCATGGTATTTGTTATGCACCAATCGTTGGTTGTGTTATTAGATTGTCTTATTAACAGAAACATGCTAATGGTGCTTGCTACAGCACGTGTGTGAGCTTGCTGTGCTACTTAAATCAACTGAAAATACTTGTCATGGTTACTCAAAACAACTCACAGTCCTGCAGCATCCAATAAGCTAAAATATCAACAGCTGCAGCAGAAAAACACAGCTCGACACAAACGCAAAATCTTATGAATTTTAGCGTCATTAAAAAGCTTCAGTTTAATTTACTCAGTCTCAACTCACCTCATTATACATATTTAGTACACAATGTGTTAATACAGCATCAATGTTAATGTTTTTATGTTTGAATATTATGTAAAAATGCTGATTCCTTTCCTCCTATGTAGCATTCAGCATATACTGCCTGAACATTTGTATAGAATTGAGATATTAATGTGAGATATAATTATCCCAGATCGCCCTTATTCCCAACGGCTGTTCTTGGTGTTTAAATGCCCTGGGAATAAGAAATGCCAATGTAATTTACCGATTACAAATGTTTTTCAAAATTATTTTTGTATTGTTCCAAAAGCATAAATTCTATCTGAAATCAATCTTCTAACTTTTCAAATTTCTATTCTTTAGTGTAATAAAATAATGAGTTAACAACAGAAGATTTCACAGTTCAGGTAATGGCTTTTCTATTGTCTCTATTTTTTTTTTTTTTTTTAACAACGGGCTAAGGAAATCCAAAAATACTTTCCAGGACCTGTCTGTCAGCACTATCCACAATGATGATCACCAGTTCAAGGAAGTTTTTTTCTGTGTGTGTTGTGGCAGACACAAGAGAATGAGTCAGGTTCTTAAGTTCTGAATGGGAACACAGTGAACTTTTGTGGAGACAACAGCGAAGCTGAGAGCTCTCGCATTTTCATTACTAAATTAAAACATAATTTTATAAATTGTCATTTGGTTTTTGTTTTTTTTACAAGTCTATGAATGAGAAAAAATTTGGTAAAAATGTTCACATGAGTGAAGTACAATTTTAAGCCATCTCTTTCCAAACTTTAGTGACAGGTACTCTTAATTTATGGATAAAACTCAGCAGTATGTGAGCCAGTGAGGGTCAGAGGTCACAAAACCAGAGTGGGAGGAGTTGTCAGGGGCTGCGGAACACTGACAATGTTGATCCGAACACTTTGATCTCAGCAGAAGATCGATTTGATTGGTTGTCGAAGACTCAGTGGTCTGTATAGTTCATGGATTGGCTGACATCTTGAGGGCTGCATCCAGCCTGCATAAAGATCAGCAAAAGCATTTAAAGGAGGAAATCAAAGAACAGCTCCTCCTTTAATTGATCATCACAAAATGATTGGTCCAATTCTCATTTTGTCCAGTTAGAAACAAATGTAGATAATGTCTGTGAAATTGTCAAAAACAACATCTAAACGTCTAAGACAGGATCCACATGTTTGGTATGGTTAGTAAAAATTTGTCTAAAGTCATTTGCTCTTTTTTTTTTTTTTTTTTTGCACTTGACTAATGTGTTTACCATATTCAACAAATTTACTGTATGTGAAAGACTAACACTATCAGGGCATTTGACTAATGCAATTATCTTTCCTGTAAAACTGAACTGAATGTTGAACAAGCCTGTTGTAATTCTGTACTCTGTTTAGCATATAATGTTATCTAATAAACAGTTCCAATCCTTCAGCCCACTGGCACTTTTCTTTCAGTGTTTCAGTACTTTCAGTTTTTATATTATAAGCATTTAGCAGCTCTTACCCCGAGCGCCTAAAAACTGCTTATATTCTTTTACATACAATATATCATATGGCAGGATATTTCTCTGAAGCAGTTCCAGTCTACCAATTTTAGTTTATAAGCCAAACTTCCTACATTGATGCCCTAAAGCACAGCACACCTTGGATGTGCAAAACCATCCACTATTTCGGCTTTTAATAGAGCAACTTCCACAGCTTGCGTTTTTTGCTTTTTTGCTCCTTTCGTTTCAATAAAGGAAAAGCTGGCAGCTAACTACTGCAGCAGGAACAGGGGCAAGCTTTTTCAATCCCGCAGTGACCTAATTCGAACAGTGGAGGGCAGTACAGGATTGTATTTTATGAATTTTAGTTTTCCCCTCAAGAAAGCCCTATTCGCACGGGACTAGCGTTACCTGGGGACCTCACGTGATTTAGAAATTACTCCCCCCCCCCCCCCCCCCCCCCCCCACGTCTGTGTTTCGGGCGGCGGATTCGCACGGGATAAGCGAAGTCTGTATTTTACTCAAATTTATTGACATTACCCGCGGATATGATTCAAAATGTCAAGGCTCTGCTCTGCGTAACAGTAAAATACAACCCCAAATCACCGAGATGCCGATTCGCACGGGACTAATATTATCACATGACCTCTGTGTTTGGCGAGATGTGGTAGGTAATTCGCGGTGGAATTTTTAGTTGAAAAATTACGGACATGGCAGATTCGCACGGGATTAAGATCACAGACGACCTCCGCAATTATTACAAGTTACTAGAGGTCCCCAGGTAATACTAGTCCCGTGCGAATAGGGCTAAAGAGACGTATATAAAAAAATTATTGGCTATGGCTACACAGCACACAACATGCAACATCCTGATGATGTGATTGATGAGCTGAGTGGATGTGCACTTCCTGGTGTAGCTTGTGAATTCTTGATGCATAATTAACTCAATTTCATTTTGGCACTGTTGGTTTGATCAAGTTTCGGTGTCTGGTTTTAATGAATGTGTCCATATAAAAATCTAAATTAAGCATTCAATGTTGTGTGGTGCAGTGGGTAGCACTGTCGCCCCACAGCAGGAAAAAATCCGTCCTGGGCCTTTCTGCGTGGAGTTTGCATGTTCTCCCAGTGCCCACGTGGGTTTCCTCTGGGTACTCCGGGTTCCTCCCACAGTCCAAAGACATGCAGGTAGGCTCTAAATTGCAGGCTTCTGTTCCCCGGTTTATTTTACACCGACACGCTGCAGTTCGAGGTGCCCAGAACAGGTGACTGTGGCCCAAGGAGAGCTTGGCGGTGTAAGTCCATAAATGCTTCCACACTATGTTCCCTGCGATCTAAAGACCGTCTGAATGGTTTCTTCGCAATTGGTGCACCGAAGAACATCTGCACTTCACCACGCGAGAGAGTCAAATGGCTTTTATCTTTTTTTTTTGTGATGCTATTGATCCCAGTAATGAGCACCTCAAGGGCCCCAGTGGCTCGTAATGAAGGAAACATTCCTCTCTTCCTGTTACCTGTCCATAAATTTCAAAGGCAGCATGTGATTGGCTGGTTAGTGATGAGGTGATGGGGAGAGGGGGAGTGATGTCACTGGGTCGCACTCTAGGGGGAATGCAGTGGCTGATTCAGGATCACCTTTCACGCTGCTAAGCCTAATCCCTCTGAATGATCTGTGGAAAGACTGAACTGATCTCAGGCCAGTGTTTGAGGGCAGATTTTCTCCCCTGTCAAGTTTAGTGCACATATTCCAAACCTATTTTCCTCTTCAGCAATACAGTCATCCAGTTTGCAGAGTAGTAGCAGCAGTACTCACCCACTGCATGCTGGGATAGGCTCCAGCACACCCCGCAATCCTGACCAGGAATAAGCGGGTTAGATAACGGATGGATGGCTTGTAATAATGGAGAGATACAGCCCACTCTGACGCAATGACCCCCTGCATGGGCGAGGGTTATAATCTGCCCCCGCAGCACCCTTTGACCTTTCACCCCTTCGCTCTCCGTCTCCCCGTCTGAAAAAAGCAGAAAAAAAAGCAAAAGGAGGGCAGACAGTCTGCTCTTGGTTTTAAAAAAAGAAAAATATGAACTTTTTTTTATATCCCAGTTCTATAATCTCGCAGGTGTGCAAAGTGCTTAGCAGACATTTCAAAACAAAGTAAAATGAGAAGTTAAAATAAATTCTTAATAAAGAGGTAAAAATAGGGAAGTACATCTTGGTGCTGTTTCTATTGTAACACACCACGACTCTCCTCATGTCACCCTATATAAAAGCTGTTCCTGAACTTCGAATGTAAACTTTCAAAAGTTTAAGCTACTTCGGGTCAGACTGCTTGCTCTCCCTTACATTGCAGACTAACTGATAAACAGAATATTTCAGTACCAAAACATGGAACTTGAGAACATGTTAAAATGGTTGTGGCATGTGTCCTGGTTTAGGTCTTGTGACTGTGTGTGTGTGTGTGCGCGTGTGTGTGTGTACGCGCACGCAACGATTAAAACACATTAAAATGGTTGCGGCTTGCGTGTTGGTTTACAGCTTGTGACTGTGTGTACATGTGAGTGTGAGTTTGTCCAGGGTGTGCGTGCGTGTGCGTGCGTGCGTGCGTGTGTGCGTGCGCGTGTGCGCGTGCGTGTGTTCTCATGTGTCTTCACCTTTGGAGAGAGTGCATTTCCTGTACCGCCCCAGTGCATGCTGGAACCCGTCCGCCTCCTTCGCCAATGTGTCACACGCGGGGGCTCTGCCATTAAATCACAGCGTGGTTTACAGTCTATGGAGATGCTTCCGGCACACGAGACCTCCTGGACTGCCATGAGCTCGGAGGCGCTGTATACACACCGCTCAGCCTCTCTCTCTCTCTCTCTCAGCTGGCGTGAGCTCTCGCAACACACCAAGACAAGCACTTCATCCATCTTCATATGAGCCATCACTTTGTACAACACAAATAATTTAAAATACGAGCAGTACTGTGGCATTTTGGGGGGGGGGGGGGGGGGGGGGGGAATGGGCAACTGGTAAGAATCAGTCTGTTATGAGCTTTGAATTTCACACTGACAGTTGACAGCATAGACTATTCCTCAAAACATGAACGGACGATTCTGCAATAAAAAGTGCGTCACCGGGGCCTAGGATAAACATCCGAATGCATAATGAACTATCTAATTACCATTAGATTACACAACAGGCAAACACGTCCACGGTACAGTTTCATTAGCCTCACAAAGCATGTCGAATTCCTGCTTTCCCCACCTAATTGTCGGTCGTCCTTTTGACGTAATTGAATTTAGCTGAGTAATCAACAATCACTGAAGATCTCGTTACATTAAATTGATTAACTGGCGAGAGGACTGTCCTCGTACGCGCAGGGTGATCCTTGGCTGGAATGTTTTCTCGTAAAAAAGACTGTTTTCACTGCTGGAAGCGCACCAAGCCAAAGCAAAAACATCCAGCAGAAGGGATATAAAAACAGCGGTCTACCTGGAATTAGAATCATTACCGTTTTGGCCGGAAGCCCGGTGCGCTAACCGCTGCCGCAGAATGCCGCTCTTAGACCCGCGGTGTCAAACTCAGCTTCCCGAGGGCTGCAGCGTCTGCAGGCTCTTTCTTTTTTTTTTTTTGTGATTCGCTTTAAATCAGCAGCCAATTCGGGCGTTGAGAACAAGGCGTGCGGATTCTTCTTCAGCCAATCAGAGGCTTAAACGAGTCACCGATGCTGAAAGGGACCCGGAGCCAGCGGACGCCGCGGCCCTCCAGGGCCGGATCCCCCCCGACACCTTTTGCCCCTTAGAGAAGCGGAGCGATGAATCCAGCCTAAACGTCCCAGGTTTACCTGGGAGTGACGGTACCTGCTCAGCGCCTGGGAAAGAAACGGTCACTGACGGGGCTGGGACGGGGGCACAGGGGAGTGGGACGGGGGGCACCGACTTCCCCAAGCCAGGGTCGCACCTTCAACCCTTTGAACAGCAGGGTTTTTTTTGTTTTGGAATGTTCAACATGTCTAAGTCAGTGTTCTAGAACTCCACCACTTTCAGTCACCAGTAGCGATTGTGACATCAGCATTAGAATGCTCAGATAAGAACATTCTACTCACATACTTGTGCCCCCCGCTCCTCCCCCGCCCCCTTATGGACCACCCGGGGAGGTAGTGTGGAGGGTGAGGCTGGGGGGGGGGGGGGGGGGGGTGCAGGTAGCAGGTAAGATAAGAGCAGCTCAGGCGGGAACAGAGAGGCCCCAGCATGTTTCACAGAAAAAGAGATTTCAAAAAAGGAAATAGATTAAACGGTCTCTCCCACACCATTCCTTAGACTAGGACATACACGTACATGTACAAGCACACACACACACTCCATACAGCACAGAGAAAAGCCCCTCCCCGAACAACCCCTCATGTTTCTAGGGAGGCCAAATGAGAGCGAGTGAGAGAGGGAGAGAGAGAGAGAAAGAGGAAGGGAGGGAGAATTGGAACTAGAGGTGGGAAATAACAGAAAGGAAGGACAGTGTTACACAGACAAGAGAAGGGCAGAGAAAGGGGAGAAGAGAGAGAGAGAGAGGGGAAGAGAGAGTGTGAGAGAGAGACAGAGAGATTGTCGTACTCACTGCCAAGCATACCTTTGCAGACTTTGAACACAGCAGGGCTGAATACTCCTGTGCTCAGCTGAGCAGGATGGAGCCCATCACAGGCTGGTGCTGAACCCCGTCTCTTTCTGTCCCGAGTGGAGGCTCAGCGGGGTGGGGGGGGGCGAAGAAAGGGGGGGGAGAAGAGGAGGGGTGGAGAGCAACACGAGACGTTTGTACGGGACGTCCTGACCGAAGGGGTACAGAGGGACCCCTCTGCGAGGCGGGCTGCCATGCTCCAGAGCTCCACGCCAGGATTCTGCCCCGACCCAAACCCAACGTCCCAAACGGAGATGGCTGAGGAAGACCGGGGACCCCACTGATCCGTCCAGGCCGTACCCCGACACCATGCGGACGCCGTCGCTGACCCTGTGGGTCCTCTGGGTTTGGAACCTCCCCGGCGGGACCGGCTTCGAGCGGGACGGTCGGCGGGAGGGGGCGGACGGCGCGGAGGTGAGTGACGCGGCGCGGGTCTTCCTCCTCCTGAACCCCGGGTGCTCGGGTTACGGACGCTGCGCGCGGCGTGAGGGGGAGGATGCTAGCCGCCTCTTCATCCTCACCGGAGCCAGAACAGAATGAGGAAGTGCGGCGGTCGTGTCGTAACAAGTTCTGCCTCTTCGCAGTGCAGCCCGGTCTTTAGAGCTGGATAAGAGGAGCTGCAATTCTTTAGCCTTCATTTCCTTCTCCTCCTCATTCTTAAAAAAATAATTAAAAAAAAAAAAAAAACGAGAGAAAGAACTAAAGGATAGATGTGAGTGACAGATGTTGACTGTACTTGCGGGAGAGGGGAAGGAAATGGGAGCATGCATGAAATGGGGAAAATGGATAAAGAAACAGGGTCCTTACAATGCTGGGGACGACCTGTCAGGTGTCACGCTGTCGGAATGAGGGATGGCGTTAGGTTCAGTACCCACCTGTGGAGGCAGGGGGGCTGAGTTCCTTACCCAAAAACTGTGAGGGGACAGAGGACAGAGTTTAGAACTTGACATCATGGCAAGTAAGCAGATGGGGGTGAGTTCAGGACCCAACGGCGTGTTTTTGTGGGGTGAGGAGTTGAACTCAATACCAGTCGTAGGAGGTTAAGCGAGGGAAGGGTTCGAGTTCTGAACTCATCAGCGTGTCGACCAAGGGAGAGGGGGGGACTGTGTGATGGACTGAAACTCTACTCGAATTTATTCTTTGAGCTACAAATCGACAACTGCTTTTACACATTTTTGGTTTTATGAGATTTGGGGGCCTTTGCAAAGTAACAAAACGGACGAATACATTTACATCTGGATTTTCTTTTCTGGATTCGTTAAATGTGAAGTGAATTTTCTGGAAAAATGTGTTTTAGTTTTTTTTTTTTTTTCCCGCCTCTTGTTGTTTTGGTTCTCGGTGACCACATCGTTCAGACGCAGCTGTGTGAAAATGGGGGTCGGGGGGCGCGCTGGCCCGCTTTCAGAAGGGTGGTAACCGACAAACCCGCGGTAATTATGACCTCATGTCATGTGAGCGATGACATCATGCCACTCGAGCCGCGTGCGAGGGCAGACACGCTTTTGAATGCGAGTGCTAACGTTAGCAGAGGCCAGTACAAATCCAAAACCCTTCTACAGGAAAGCAGACCCTGGTCTTTGCTGCCACTGGTGGGATACAGCCAAAGGCATCTCACCACCACAGAATCTCAGACATAATTAATGTCACAGCCCAGCCTAAAATTAGGGTGTGAGGCCCATTCCACCGTAATGGAGAGCACTTTTACCCAACCGAGCCACCCAGGACTTTAGCATCCTGACCAACAGCACAGGCTCTGTGATAGCACAGCAGATGCAGCCAGAGGAGCAGAGAGGATACTTCTGTCAGCGGTTTGGTTCCTACCATGTCTGTGGTTCTGTTCCTACATCGTGTCTGTGATTGTGTTTCTGTGTGGGGCAATGGTTCTGTTCTGACGCCATGTCAGTGGTTCCGTTTCTACATTGTGTCTCTGGTTCTGCTCCTACGCTGTGTCTGTGGTTTTGTTCCAATTCTGTGTCTGTGGTTCAGGTCCTATGGTTCTGTTCCTACGCCGTGTCTGTGGTTCTGTTCCTACATCATGTCTGTAGTTCCGTTCCTACACTGTGTCTGTGGTTCTGTTCCTACGCCATGTCTGTGGTTCTGCTCCTACACCTTGTCTGCGGTTCTGCTCCTACTCTGTGTCTGTAGTTCCATTCCTACGCCGTGTCTGTGGTTCTGTTCCTATGCTGTGTCTGTAATTCTGTTCCTACGCTGTGTCTGTGATTCTGTTCTCCTCAGGCCCAGCTGGGCGGAGCCAGGCAGAGAGGCCTGGGGGCGGTATCCAGTGTGGATGAGCTCCTGGAGCTCCTGTACCCCCAATACGCACTGGTCCAGCGGTGCCTCAGGGGGCGGGGCCAGGGGACGTCCTCTCGACTCCGCCCCGATGAGGTCACCTGGGAGGATCCCCATGAGGCAGCACTCCACTGGGATGATGGCGCCATCCAAGGTAAGCAGCCTTTCACCCAGTACTGACTGTACATTTCTCTGGATGAGAACTGAGCCTAAATTATTTAAATCAAAACTGGGGGCAGAACTGTGAAATTTGTTCCTGTTCATCTGAACCTATTTCTCCCCCCTAAACTACAGCAAAAATGTGTTTTATCAAACCAGTTCTGAAACATTAATGTTATGCTACTGAAAGGGCAACACAGGGTTGGGACAACAACAGAATTCTTGGAGCACCTGTAAGTGCTCTAACCACAAAAATCAAGAATTGTTTCACGACAGAGTTCATTCCTTTACAAGGACTGTTTCTTTTCTTGATAATATAGCATCTATAATAGCTTGACAAATTTTGTTTCTGAATTTAGAGAACAGATTATGAGCACAAAAGACTGCGATGAGTGATGAACTTGTCGGGTTTATAGGTCCTTTGAACAATTTAGTCTCGACTTAATTCCTTTTTTAAAGAGAAGCTGCCATATTCATTTCAGATAATTCACTGTGGGTTGTATAAAGCCTCACCATGAAGTAACCTCACTGTAACCTAAAAGCAATGAGATAACTCGGGCATATCCTCTGTGCTGAAAAGGAGTGTTCTTCAAAGCCCCAAAGCGTACACTATTATTAGCAAATCTGCAGAGAAAGCCATCTTTACAGTCACGGCTCACTGCTGGACTCCCGCAGATCCACGCCCGAGCACGTCATCTTCAGTTCACAGGGCTGCTGGAAAGCTCTGGAAAGACAGCAGATCCCAGCTAGACCCTCAATGCTTTCATCTCAAGACATTTTACACTGCGACATGGTGCATCGGCTCCAGTAATACTGGACAAAAAGAACACACACAAACTAAAAAAGGAACACCCACAGCCAAACCATCTGGACAGGTTGTTGTCCCACTTTGACCATATTTCAAACCATATTTAGGCCGTATTTCAAAGTTATGTTCTCTG
>CM045885.1:8098615-8208615 GCA_025169545.1 Anguilla japonica | reverse complement strand
GCGCACACACACACATGCACACGCACACACACAGGCACACACACACACATGCACACGCACATACACAGGCGCATGCACACACACAGGCACACACACAGGCACACACACATGCGCTTTGCACACACACACACACACGCGCGCATGCACACGCACACACACAACGCTAGATTTGCCGACAGCTGATCCACACTTAAAATTAGACTTCTTTTCATTAACATCCTAACTCCATGTTCCCTCTCCCCCCTCAGACCCCTGGGTGACCCGGTGCGGGCCCTGTGCGGTCCGAACAAGGTTCTGGACCCGGAGCACTGCGGGTGCGCCTGCCGAAACGGGCTGACCGAGTCCGGCTGCGGGCCGGGCCGTCGCCTGGACAACGGCACGTGCGCCTGCGTCTGCGGGGGCCCGCCGGCGAGCTGCCCCCCCGGCCAGCGCTGGGACCCGGGGGGGTGCGTGTGCGCCTGCCTCCCCAACTGCCCCCGCGGCCTCGCCCCCCAGCCCGGGACCTGCGTGTGCCGGTGCAAGGAGAGCCCGCGAACCTGCCTGCTGCAGGGCAAGAGGTTCAACCCACACACCTGCAGGTAACACCGCCGGCCACCAGGGGGGCGCTGTGCAAACGAGGCAGTCATGCGCAGGGACAGCAGGGCACCCAATGATATACTTTGGGCTCATTCAAATCGCTTTGCAGAAGTATTTTTTCAGAATGCGCGACATAAATGATCAGCCTGTGGATCCACCTCTCCCCACCTGCCACGTCTGTAACTGACGAGGCTTCAAACTGACGCTTGACTGGCAAAGGACATAGCGTTTGCCTAATGCACGTTTCCTTGATTGAGGAAAGGACGCAAGGAGGTAAAATAAGCGATTGGAAAGAGCCCTTTCACATGAACTTTTGACTTCACTGCACCCCCACTATCTCCTCACCCCCCCCCCCCACCCCCACCCACCCACACACAACAACATTCTTTTATCAAAGAGACAGCAGAGATGGTTTTTGGCAGCGGGAACAGCTTCCATTAGGATTTTGGCAGGTTTGTGCAAATCATTTTGCTTTGGACTACAATCTTCCTTCTTTTTTTTTTTTTTTTTTTAATAAAAAGGCATCTTAGGCAGGACTTCCAAACACAATCACAGTATTACCAGAGCAGGGACAGGTAACAGATTAACCCCCACCTGTCTCCACCTCTCTTACAGCTGTTACCGGCTGCCCTGTCGGACTCCACACAGGAAGTGTCCGTCCGGCTTCTATTTCAGCCATTTTGTCTGCAGCTGCATACCGGAACACATGAGGACAGACGAGCTGAACTGAGAGGGGCGGAGCGAACTTTAGACACTCCTCCCCGGGGCTCTCATTGGTCAAAGGGTCTCTTTCTATGAAGGGTGCAGTGGCCCTCGAGGAGACGGGATGCAGAAGGAACACGTTGCGGTGAAGACATTTGGCAGAAG
Source organism: Anguilla japonica (assembly GCA_025169545.1). Classification (NCBI taxonomy): domain Eukaryota; kingdom Metazoa; phylum Chordata; class Actinopteri; order Anguilliformes; family Anguillidae; genus Anguilla; species Anguilla japonica. The sequence goes on along the minus strand of CM045885.1, from coordinate 8,207,172 downwards.
CTGAGAGCACTTGGTTTCTCCGTTTCCTGATTGGCCAGGGAGTCTGTGGATTATGACATCACTTGGTCATGGACAAGCTCACGACAGATTGATGCAATGATCCCCTTGTGCTGTTGCACTGAACATCCAAAATAAAACTACAAAAAACCAGATGTGCGTTCAACAAGATCATTTGCATGTGTAATGGCTGACATTACTGTTACAAATTAAAAGTTCTACATTACTCTTTGACAGCACTGATTAAATTAATATTCAGGCAACAGTCAGGGGGGAGATAGATTTTCATTGCAGATTACCTGTGGGGATTTTTTCCTTTTAAAACTAATATTTCTTTAAAAAATAAAAAAATCTATTTTAACAGCAGAACAACTGTTGAATAACTTGTTTGCCATTTGTTCATATTTTTGCAGACTGGCTAACACTTGATCTGTTTTTTTTTTTTTTTACTTGAAAAGAACAGGAAGCATAAACAAAACAGCTTTTCTGTTTATGCTTGGTCTTCATAAGAGCTTCATAACTCCTCCATATGTCTACATTCATAGTCATTCAAAACCATTCATAAGCAGTTTTTACTGCTGGTGCACGCCTGGATTCAAACCCACGACCTCCTGTTTGCTTCCTGCTCGCTCTGTCACATTCTTCTCAGAACGACTTCCAGCTGAAGGCCTAGCCCACACTGGGAGCTTCATCTCCCGATTAAGGCTTTGATAGAAAAGCTTGCAGTGTGTTCACAGACTATATTACATTACATTACATTACAGGCATTTGGCAGACGCTCTTATCCAGAGCGACATACAACAAAGTGTATAACCATAACCAGGAAACACAAAGGTCGGGTTTTTCAGTTCAACACCACTGAACCTGGTCACCCGAAGACAGCCGTAAAATGTTAAAAACAGGCGAACAGGATGTATGGTGTATGTGGGGGGTGTTGGGGGGGATGGGTAGGGACCTTGTTCCTCGCCCAGCCGAATTCTGCGGTCCCCACTGCGGTCAGAGGACAAGACCACCCATTCGCCGAGTCGCCGCCACACTTGACCAGTTCCGCGGGTTTCGCCGATGGCGGGCGTTTCTCCGGGGGACAGATCGACCCGGTCACGGCCGGTGGGAAAAGGAACAGCCGCTTTGAGCCTTTAAAACCGAGAAAATGCTTCAGATTAATGTTATTACACAAGCCCTGGACCCGGTCTCTAATGGGGTCTGTCAGATTGCAAAAGAAGAAAGCTTTCTCTGCATTAGACCATCTTTAAAGATTAGTCACCATGGATAATAAACACAGACCTGGCATAAACACGACAAACACACTTACTGAAGGAGATTATATAATATCCAGGAATGTGCGTGTTCTAAGAACAGTATACGGTGTTTATATGAACAATTCACCTGGAAGGAACCCCATTTTCCAAATAAGTATTTAAAAGGGGATAAATCACTCCACCTTGCAATCCGCGTCTGTTTAGTCACGACACATGACTTTGATGTTCCGGAATGTTCGTGACAATACCCCCAAAGGCAACAGGACTGGCCCTCTAAGCTTCCCTCGCAGCCAGTTCTGATTGGCTACACGGTGGCACTGCCAAGCCCACTTTTGATTCCACGGGTCCTCGTTACAAACAAGTGGGGTTTTCTCAAATGAACAGCCTTGCCAAATGAAGGTGAAATAAAAAGGAGAAAACTCACACACTCGCAAAATCTGATGGAAGAGAAAACATTTCATAATGGGGCAGTGTGCTAGACAGGAGATTATGGCTTAACTGTACATACATACGCAAAATTGTTACACGAAGATGGGTAAATAAGCAGAGCATGCAGTACTGGAAGACCTGTGGCACTGGAAATAGCTGCAGGCTCACGAACAAGTGCATTGCAGAAGCGCATGTGCTTCAATGGCTGCCCTGTAGCAACAGTAACCGGAGAGACAGAGCCGGGAGATTCTAAGATTCTAAAAGGGGAAAGAAATGAATGAATTAAAAATAAAAGCCAGAGCAGGAGAGCGGATGCAGCCAAACGTCGTTTATTTTTACGTAGGAGTGAGTGTGACGTCGGCCCACAGATTCGAGGACCGCCGCAGATCGCTGTGGGTGGAGAACAGGCCCCTTCACAGAAGGTAGGCGGAGTCTGCGTCCCTCGCGAGTTAACCCGGGTTAAACCCAGGACTGACCCAGGTCAGGCCCAGCGCCAGAGGGCAGAGGAAACCGAGGTCGATTCCCAGGCCTCCAAAAAAAACAATGACAAGGCAGAGAGGATGTGTCACGGCCCAGAATGTGCGAGTTCCTCCTCTCCTGTGAGTTCAGCTGCAATAACAGCAGCAGTCTGTCAACAGGCCGTTATTAAGGACAGAGGTGCACGGCCCTGACAGACAGACAGACAGACACACAGACACACAGACACTCCCATAAACAAGAGGGCAGATCCAGGGCTGCGATCGACAACACGTACGCACGCACGCACGCACGCGCGCACACACACACACACACACACACACACACACACACACACACACACACTCTCTCTGACGCGCACACACACACATTTTCTCTCTCTCACACACACACTCTCTGACACACGCACACACACACATTCACACACGCACGCACGCATGCACACACACACGTACAAACACACACACACACTCCCTCTCTCTCACACACACACACACACACACACAAAAGCCTGATGTGAGTAATACTCAGCCAGTATTCAGTGTCAGCCAGCTATTCTGCAGAAAACATATCAGGTTCCGGAGCGCATTCTTCCCACAGTACCCTTTTCTCCGGACCCTGGCAGGCAGAGAGTTCTGTGTATTCTTCAGTTCCAGCAGCATACGGCAACAGGTCTGTCCATCTGGGGGGGTGTGAGTGGGGGGGGGGGGGGGGGGGGGGGGGCGCAGTCATGGACCCGCCCCCCTTCAGAGACGGTACACTGGAACAGTGCTGTACCCCAGGGTCAGTAACGCCCCAAATAATACACCCCAAAAATCAATCTGTCCTTTTCAGTCCTGTAAGCACGCTCACTGTTACCAGGCCTTGGCACAGACGCAAAAGTAAACAGACCTTTAAAAAAGAAAAAAAACGAGTCCGGGTTCTGATATTTCACCCACTTCAAAACAGACACAAAAACACTCGTTTCACACCTAAACACTGTGTGCTGTTAAAAACTGGGCGCACAAAAGTAAAGGAATCAGCGGCTGATTCTAACAGAAAAGTTTTGGACAAACTCCAGTCACCATCAAAACTTAAGAAGTTGTGTAAGCTTATAAAACAAAGCCTCATTCTTTACTGAAGGTGAAGGACAAAGCACACTGTGGTTAGATTTCAAAACGGGTTAACGGAAAAACAAACAAGGAATAAAACCAATAATGCAACAAAAAATAATAATAATAATAATAATAATAATAATATCACTCAGAGGGATGTCTGGGGTAGAAAATGACCTGGTGAGCAGCTCTCTGGGTCCAGGTAGGTCACCTGGAGGTTCAGAACCCGAAGATTGGCCGGGGGGGGGGGGGGGGGGGGGGGGGGGGGGGTCTGGATCTGTGGGAGAGTGACACTGCAGGGGGAGTTCTGCCGGTACCAGGCCCGGGAGAGAGCAGGTTCTCCAGCTGTTCCCCAGGACTGGCCCGGTTCCATGGCAACCCGCATCAGCCCCAAAGCTCAACCCAAACGCTCTGGGTTTCTGCAGAACAGCCGAAAAACCCATAACGAGCGACTCAGAGAGGTGCGGCACTGCGGCCCTTTGAAATGATTGCAGAACGAATTCAGCTCAACGTCCTGATTCTGAACACATTACAGGCATTTGGCAGAACACCACAGAGAGAGAGAGAGAGACTGCATTTATAAATAGAGATTTATATAGACGTGACACAGACGCCGATGTTGTCCTGTTTGGAGATAACTGTGGGGGGGGGGGGGGGGGCGGGGAGTGTCCCCCTCTTGCTTCAGGACATTACTATCTCCACCTCCGGTAGCCCCGCCTCCTCCTCCTCAGGCTCCGCCTCCGTGTTGATCTGGGCCACGCCCAGGCGGTAGAGGGCGTCGCGGATGACCACCTCGCCCGGCTGGCAGCCCTGCAGCACCTCGCCGATCTGCTGGCTGACGATGTCCTTGCTGGTCAGGAAGTCCGCCAGCCGGTTGTACAGGTAGTAGTAGGCCGGGTTGTCGAAGGCCAGCGGCTTGGCCCGCAGGTCCGCCTCCCCGCGCCCCTCCCCCGGCCCCGGCCCGAAGCCACGCCCCGGTACGGCTCCAGCTCCTGGCACAGGGACAGGGCGTGGTGCCGGGACGCGGGGTCCCCCTCGCCCCCCTCCCCGGGTGCACGATCCAGCGGGACGCCGATTTGGTGACGGGGTGCACCAGGGCGCTCTCTGATCCCGAGAGGTCCACGCCGTACTGATCCTGCAGTTCTGCACACGACACGTACTGGAAGAGAGGAAACGCCCGCGTTAGCCAACAAGCTAAACGCTAACACTTTAATATTTCCGTTTGTCTTTTTTATGAAGTTGGCACCCAAAGTGGGACTAAGCATATCCAATTTCCGGCCCGATTTGAAATACCCAATAAAACGCTTTTTGAAAAAGGAGAGTCTTGGTGTTCCGGAACGTAATGTTTATCTGGCCACAGAAACCAATCATCACACTCTACAAACTTCATAACCAAGCTCACGGAGCACGGAAAGACCATTTCCAGCACTAAAGCCATTCCCAGCTGGTTCAGTCAGCGGTGGATCCAGCCCAGCGCCAGTTCTGCTCAGAGCTTACGTACCACCACGGTATCGCATAGGGGCATCTCTCGCATACACGGCTGGCACACGTCTCTGTGTTCTGATTAACACGCCAGTGCGTGACCCGTTCCATTCGCCAGCGTTCAGTCCTGTTCTGCCCAATCACACGCGGCCTGTCTCTCATGCTTAAAGCAGTTCAATTCTTAGGCTGTTTCAAATGTGGAAACACTCAAGTAGGAAATCACACTATCCATGTCAGCCTCTCTCACAAGTTAAATAAGTGAGTTAATGTAGAGTTCCTGTGTCAATAATGAGTTCATTTAAAATGGCAGACCCTGCTACAAACACAAGGAGGATGGACAGAGGGAAGTAGAACAGTTCACACTAAAAAAGGATTTGTTAATACCAAACACACTGTATGTTACTATCAACACATTTTGTGTCAAAGTCACTATTTTTGTGTTACTAATGTACAACTTATGTGCTACAAAGGGAGACTTTTTAACACAGACTTTGTTGAAAGTGACATAAAATGTGTTGTCGTTAACTACACATGGAGGTGTGTTAAAAAATGACACGTCATGTGTTGTTTTTAACACATCTGTTTTGAGGGTGCACACCCCTTCCTCTAACCCCAAACATCCCCTTGTGTTCGGGCGGGCGGGGCGGGGGCGGGGCTCACCTCCGGTTCGCCCATGGGGTCCGAGAAGCAGCCCTGGTTCTTGCCCCACATGTGGGAGGCCAGCTCGGGATACTGCACGTCGGCACACAGCGCCACCTGGTGGGGGGAGTCCGTCACGTACACCGGGGGCCAGTAACGGGAGGACACCAGCAGGTCCACGTGATCCCGCGCGCTCTCCCGCCGCACCATGTACTTGGACCCGCACACCACCTGAGGGGGTCGCGAGATCGAATCCGTTAGCTGTGAGCCAAAGCAGCAAACACAGTAAAGACTGTTTCTGACCTTGTGACATAAAGCACTCTCATGACCTTAACACAAATGGTGAACACATACAAGACAACACACAAATTAAAGACAATCACACCAAGCACCAAACCATACAAAACAGCATAAAAATGTCCAAAGACTTGCAGGCGCCAGGACTTAACTTACAAAAGAGATGTTAATCTCAGAGTGACCTCCCTGGTTAAATAAAAGTTAATACAATAAAATTAAAATGAAATAACACAACCATTACATTATTACCGCACCTGGTGTGGGCAGACCTTGTACAGCTTGCCGGCGGTGACATCATCGGGGGGGCGGGGCCCGATAGCCAGGCCGTTCTGCACGTGTGCGTACAGTGCGGAGACCGCCGTCACCATCTCGTCCTGAGAGGAGGAGGAAGAGGAGGAAGAGGAGGAGAGAGAGTTATTAAACGGCGTCCGGCGGGTCTGCACCACGGCGTGGTGGACGCCATCGCCATCTCTACGGCAGGCGTCTCCAGCCCCAGTCCCAGAGAGCCGCGGTCTCTGCAGGCTTCTGTGGCTTCCTCTCAAATCAGCAGCCAATCGTAGGCCTCGGGAATAAGGTGCGTGGGCTGTTAAGCCAATCAGCAGAGGTGGAAAGTCCAAGGGGTCCTGAAAGCAATAGTCCTGCCCAGTGTTTCTTCCACCCATGAACTCAAAGCCAAACTGATCTCACTAATTAGCTTGCCCTGACGAACTGTGCTTCAGAACTTGTGCTTCTTTTTCAAACGGTTCTTTTTCTTTGGTTACTCCTGGGTACTGCTTCACGGAAAACCCCCCGATCTGAGGGCTGAGTTGAAGTGACTCCAGACTGCCTTTCACAATTAATTAAGCAAGTACTTTACACAAGACTACCTTTATATACTGTGTGTGTGCATGTGCGAGTGTGTGTGTGTGTGTATGTGTGCATATGTGATACGAGTGTATGTGTGTGTGTGTGTGTGTGTGTGTGTCTGTGTGTGTGTGTGTGTGTGTGTGTGTGTAACACATACATGCTGAGATAATAATCAAGGTCTCTTATTGCCCGGTATCCATTTGGCTGGCTGTTTTTACATGGCCTCATCTCTTCATGTTTCCGTGGCCCATCTGCTGACACACACACCGTGTCAGACACGTCCTGTACGCCAGGTAAACCGTCACCACACACACCTGAACTTCACACGCGTGACCAGTCCTGAGCATCAACACCCCCACAGGCTGTTCCCCGAAAAGACCGTCAGCATTTGGACATATCCGACATGTTTTAGTCACCGTTTTACTGCCGTGTCACTTTGGAGCTGAAAATTAACATGGCGACAGAAAACAAAAACACAGATTTTTTAAATCCACGTGCCGGAAAGTTAAAGCTACCCAGCAAACGGCTTTTCAAAAAAAAGCTTTTTTTTCCTTCCTAACAACAAAAAGATTCTTAATAACACTAATGAGTGATGGCATTTACTTCGCTTTGCCGCACCAATTGTTGCTTTGTTCGGCTAACTCCGCAGTCATTGACATAATCAGCCTCTCTGTGCCTCCATGGTGAGGTCACACTCTTGTGCTTCTGAGACTAATTTTCTCCACCGGCTAAGCTGCTCTGGATTAGAGCGTCTGCTAACCGACTGCAATGTGACGTTACATTTTTTCCCCTCCATTGCTTTGGCTGTATTGCGTAACCTTGGCGCAAAAGTCACAATTTTATCAGTTCTGAGTGGCAACGGAGCGTGAGCTTCCCGCAGGAAGAGAAGAAGGTGGAGGAGGAGGAGGAGGAGGAGGAGGACTAAGAGCGGGAGGAAAAGGGGGTGCCTCACGCGGCTTGCCCTTGAAGGGCCGGGGTCCTGCGGGCGGAGATGTTTACAGATCACACTGTTCCAGCGCGGAAGATTCCAGATGCTGTTGGTGTGAGTTTCCTAGGCGTTGGCTTTCTGGGGGCTGGGGGCTGGGGGCCCCCCCCCCACTCACCCCACTCACCCCCCCCCCTCCTCCCCAACCCTTATCAGAACAGGGTGGCAGGGAAAGGTCATAGAGAAGGCGCCACGATCGTCCCTTTCAAAAGAGACCAAGATGCTTCCCGAGCCTGAAAGCCCAATTTAATGGAGCTTGAAGGCTGAGGATGATGGTGTGACAGGTGGGGGGGTAAAGTGAATGAGCAAGGCAGCTTAATCATATTTAAGCATCTGGTGCAGACCAGGTCCCCATAGAAACTTAAGGGGAGGGAATCAAAGGGGTTTGGTCTGATTGGGAAAAGGGTTGGAGGATACCAAAAATGTAAATGTCAGCGTGAGTGTGTTGTGTGTGTGTGTGTGGTGCATCCACGTGAGTGCATGTATGTGTGCCTGTTTGTTCATGTGTGATTGGGTGTGCGCACGTGTGTCTGTGTGTCCATATGTGCGTGTGTGTGTGTGTGTGTGCGCGTGTGTGTGTGAGAGACCATGACGGCAACATCCTGCTGGGCGAGAACAGAAAATCGAGCGGGATAAAACAAAACCAGTTTCGGACAGACGCCGTTCTGGAATAACAGGTCCACACACACACACACACACACACACACACACTCCGTCACCTCGCGGGACGCCGCCGCCGCGCCAATCACATCAAGCTGTCGAATGACAAAACAAACAAACAGGCCGAAGGGCCGCTGGAGAGGTGCTGAGAAAGCTGGTCGAGCGGGAAAGAGCGAGACTCCGTCCGCCGACTCGCAGATCTGCGCCGTTCCTCAAAACCACAACTTCCTGCGCCGCGCATTCCAACCCTGCCCCAGCAATTTCTTCATTAGCGCGAATACTCAGGGGCTCAGTGTTTCTGGCTGCAGCGAGACAACACCCAACCAGGGCCTGCGGAACACAGCCCACTGGAACTGAGTGCTCACGCACTGCGGCTGCAGAAAACATGAACACGGAGCGTAATCTGCGTGTACGTTTAAAACAGAATCCAATCTCTGGGTAAACCACACACACTCTTAGCTTTGGGGGTGTGCTTTGGGTGGGTACCTTAGCGCTGTATTGTTTGTATGTTAGCTCTTGGTACTGTGGTACGGTTCCTTGGTGCTCTCGGGTGGTGAGGTTTGGGTCGGTACCTTGGTGCTGTCGGGGGGTGAGTTCTGGGTCGGTACCTTGGTGCTGTAGGGTGGTGAGTTTTGGGTCGGTACCTTGGTGCTGTAGGGTGGTGAGTTTTGGGTCGGTACCTTGGTGCTGTCGGGTTTGTACGTTAACTCTCGGGTGGTGAGTTTTGGGTCGGTACCTTGGTGCTGTCGGGTTTGTACGTAAACTCTCGGGTGGTGAGTTTTGGGTCGGTACCTTGGTGCTGTCGGGGCTGCACGGGGCTCCACAGCGCTCCAGGACCTCCCTCAGCTCCTCGGCCCCGTGCTCCTGCACCTGGTCCGGCTTCAGAGCGCCATCGTGGATCAGCCGGACCAGCACCGCCGGGTCACCTGAAACGGGACAGGCCCAAAACTCAGAGCCCCGCCCACACCAACCTGACCGAAAACGTTCGGAAATCCCGGGCTCAAGTGACGTCTGTCAGTTACCCTGGGGAGGCGCGTCCGAGACCTCCTTGTCCTTCTCCGTGTTTATCACCACGGGGTTCCTCATGAGGGGGGGGAAGAAGGGGGCGATGATGGAGGCGTCGAATTTGGTGATGGGGATGCTGGAGGGGAAGGCGGCCTGCTCGATGGCCTCGCTCTCCATCGTCAGCCAGAAGTCGTCCGAGTTCACCTCGTCCGGCGCCTGGAAGTCCGGCCACGTGAACTATGGGGGACAGGGGGGGGGGGGCGGGGAGAGAGAGTATAATACAGGAATAGTATAGTAATAGTATTTAGTAGTTTAATAGTTACTAAACGTTACTGTCATTTATGCTGTTATTGTTGTTGCTGCATGTTTTTTTATATTCTTACTATAATAAATTTGAATTTGAATGAGAGAGAAAGAACGAGTGAGAGAGAGAGAGAGAGAGAGAGAGAGAGCAAGAGAGTGAGACAGAGAGAGCAAGAGAGAAATAGAGAGTGAGAGAGAGAGAGAGCAAGAGAGTGAGAGAGAGAGCAAGAGAGAAATAGAGAGAGAGAAAAAGAGAGAAATAGAGAGAGAGAAAGAGAGAAATAGAGAGAGAGAAGAAGAGAGAGAGAGAGAGAGAGAAAGAGCAAGAGAGAGAGAGAGAGAGAGAAAGAGCACGTTAAGGTGATCAAAGTCCCTGTTTAACCGCTGCCTTCTATTTTTCATAAGAGCTCTAAAACTGACACCCGAGAGCCGCTCTGAGTGAAAGCCAAGTGTTTTGATTGGATGAACAAAGCATTCGTTAATTAACTTTCTAAGCTCACTTCATCTGGAGCTCATACTTCATTGCTTACTCTTTATAGGAAAGCAAAACAAATTCTTTTTACCAAAAATGGAGAGCAGACCTGTTTATTTGATATTATTCAGACAGAGGAAAAACAGAACGAGTTGCAGGCAGAGATGGGTGTACAGTGTAGAAAAGCGCCATTGGCGAAAATGGCGGGAACCGGACGCCGAACGGACTGCGCCACACACCAGGCCAGAATGAATAACCGCCACTTAAATTCATTCACTCGTTAATATCAAATATGAGATTAACTGTTCATTTGAAAGTGAGCTGTGTAAAAAAGAAAGATGGTCGTGTTGGGATAAAAAATGCAGACACATAAAGCAAAACTAGTCATGAGTGAGTTGGTTCTTTTTTACCAACATGAGGCATCATTTCTAAGGTAGCACCTCAGCCCAAGTGATCTTTCCCGCGATGAAAGAAAGAAAGAAAGAAAGAAAAGAAGGAAAGAAGGAATGAAAGAAGGAGGGTTTTTTTCCCGCGCCTCACCTCCACGTTGCGCAGCCGCAGCACGTTGGCGGCGTTGCGGCGGGCGATCTCCACCTTGGGCGCGATGCCGCACACGCCGCAGATCATGTCGTTGTAGTCGCGCGCCGTCAGGCACTCGAAGGCCCAGTAGCCGCTGCACAGGAGCTCCTGGATGTGGCACAGCTCCTCGGGGCTCAGCGCGTGCACTGGACACACAGGGGAGGACAGGGAGGGCTGCGGGTTCAAATCCCGCCTGCGATGCTGCCGTTTGCAACGGCTGCCTGGTGCTTAAAGTCAAAGGCATCTGCAAACGCTCATCTGTGTAATTACTGCTGATTAGCATGTCAACAGTGAGCCAAGCAATTTGCCCTAATCAAGGGGTGTTTACATCGCAAATCAGTGAAGATGCTTACTGTAGAAACAGTTTGTTTATTTTTTTTTTCTTTTTTCCTTTTCTGGGTGCAAAATATTAAATGCAGATGCAGGAAATTCTACTTCATTTACAATTAATAGGTCCAATTTAGTAAGTAAATAAGTAAATTCCCAATTAATTTATCCAATTGAGTAAGTCAACGATGACAAAATTGAGAGGTTTACCACTGCAACCAATAGAACTTAGATGGAAATTTAAATGGACTACAAATCCCATAAAAAAGCATGAAAAAGCATTCCGATGAAAAGATCTGCAGGGACTTACCGGGCTGGTTCTGGACACCCCTGAGGATGGTGAGGGCGGCCTCGGTGGGGTCATTGCCCAGCCGGATCTGGTTCCGGATCCTGAAGAGCAGGTCCAGGCTCACCAGCAGCTTGTTACCCACATTGAAGAGACCTGAAGCCCGGTGGAGTTCAGAGGTCAAAGGTCATCTCCACATGGGAAAAGGCGCTTACGGCCATAATAGTAGATCATAAAAAATTTATGAAAGAGCCTAAAGGCAGATGGCTTTCACTACTATAGTGTTTAAACCTTTAAATTTCATGCTGTGTTTTACATTGGTATGCTACCAATCACATTTAACCATAATAAAACACTTGACACAGGGCATTATTTTCCAGATAAATCTGTAGTTCACACTAGGTAATCCTATCTGGCAAAGGGTAAAAAATGTAATTTTGCAAATTTTACTATTTCCTTTTGGTATGAATTCTATTTTTTCCCAGGTACAGTGGGGTTATGTGTGCAGTATTCTCCTAAATTAATGTGCAGTAAGATTATACCTGTAAAGGTGAGAGTGTTACCTGGATGGATATCTGTAAAGCTGTGCAGAGCCAGGCACTGGGGGTTGAGGCAGATCTTCAGCTGGATGGTGGCCGTCTGGATGTGAGAGTCGGTCAGGAGCCAGCAGTCCTCCTGCCCAGCCACAGAACTGCGGCACAGACCAAACAGACCGCACTTAAACCAGGTGCACAAACACAGGGGGAACTGGCAGAGGGCGCACCCTGGTGACCCCCCCCGGTGACCCCCCCCCCCCCCCCGCTCACCTCTGGCCGCCCTTGAACAGGGGGAACTGGCAGAGGGAGCACACCCCCCACCCCCTCCCCAGGTTACCCCCCCGCCTCGCCCACACCCCCTTGCTCACCTCTGGCCGCCCTTGAACAGGGGGAACTGGTAGAGGGTGCCCTCCCGCCCCCCAGGTGACCCCCCCCCCCCCCCCACGGACCCCCCCTCACCTCTGGCCTGCCCTTGAACAGGGGGAACTGACAGAGGGAGCACACCCCCCTGGTTACCCCCCCGCCTCGCCCACCCCCCCTCGCTCACCCTGGCCCCCTTGAACAGGGGGAACTGGCAGAGGGCGCCCCTGTGACCCCCCCCCCTCACCTCTGTCCGCCCTTGAACAGGGGGAACTGGCAGAGGGCACAGTGCAGGGCGGCGCTCTCGTAGAAGCCGGGCCAGCCGGACTGCTCCAGGGCCGCGCCCGGCTCGCCGCTGCTGCTCAGGACCACCTCGGTGCTGTTGAGCGCCTGGATCAGCGCCATGGCATCCGCCAGCTCCGCCTCGCTCTCGGGGATCTGCACGCAGCGCCGCAGCAGCTGCAGGGTGGCCTGCCGCTGCATCTCCCGCTGCGCAGGGCTCAGGGGCTGGTACGGGTCCAGCAGCCCCTCCCCCAGCACGGGCGCCGCCTCCACCTGGACGCACGGGAAATCAGGTGATGCACAGAGACACAGGACGTACAGACAAACAGGACGTACAGACACACAGACACACGGATACACAGGACGTACGGACACACAGACACACAGGACATACAGACACACAGACACACAGGACACACAGACACACAGACACACGGATACACAGGACACAGACACACAGGCACACAGGACGTACAGACACACAGACACACAGGACGTACAGATACACAGACACACGGATACACAGGACGTACAGACACACAGGCACACGGATACACAGGACGTACAGACACACGGGACGCACGGACATACAGGACATACAGACACACAGACGCATGGGACGCACGGACATACAGGACGTACAGACACACAGACACACAGATACACAAACACATCGGACACACGCAGACACACAGACACACGCGCACACACAAACACACGGACATAGACACACAGACACAGGACAGGGGAGGCAGAATGTGTGAGAGGGTCATAGGGGCAGAGGAACGCCCTGTGTGGCAGAGCCCTGCTGCTTAAACCATCTGGCACACGCCTGAACTACGGCTGAGAATTAGTCACAGGTTCAGTACGCACATGCAGAGAGAGAGAGAGAGGCAGAGAGAGAAACAGATGAAGAGAAGGACAGACACAGAAAGAGAGAGGCAGAAAGGCAGAAAGGCAGTGAGTGAGTAAAAGGAAAAAGCGAGAAAATAGAGACAGCAGAGAGGTAGAGAGACATAAAAAGAGAGTGATAAATCTAAAGAAAGCGCTCCAGAGAGAGGGATAAAGAGTGACTCACCAGCACTTTGGGCTTGTCGCTGCGCTTCTTGCTGAGCTGGCAGCCGCAGAAGGGGCACTCTGGGCTTGTGCCGGTTCTTGTAGACGTAGCTGCACTCCGGGTTCTTACACTTCCCCCGGCCCCGAGCCGTGGACAGGCCCAGGTCCTGGTACAGGAGAGAGGAGCGAGCGGGATTACACACCGCATGTGTACGCGCGCACACACACACACACACACACACACACACACACGCACAGCACACACGCAGGACACACACAGCACACACACACACACACAACACACACAGCACACACGCAGCATGCAGAGTGCACGCACACACACAGCACAGCACACACACACACACACACACACAGTACAGCGCACACACTCACACACACAGCACACGCACAGCATGCAGTGTGCACACACACACACACACAGCACGCGTACGCGCACACACAAAAACAGCACACACACAGCACATGGGCGCACAAACACACACAGCACGTACGTGCGCACACACACACACGCACCATTGGCATAAGTGACAGCATGCAGAAAGTCCCATGCCCTAAGATGGCACGTACGGGTAAGGATGGAATATGTACATGAGAGTGCTTGCTAAGAGAGGTTCACTGTGCCGGTCCCTAGCATGGCAGTGATTATATCAGCCAGTCGAGGTGCTCACCAGATTCACGCCGGGATTATGCTTGAGAGAAACGACAGAGAGAACCTTCAGTCCTTTATCCGTTACCACAACCTGGCCACTGTTCACTGGAACTGGCTGCTCCTGCAAGAGAGAGAGCAGCATCAGCAAGAGCAGCCCATCACAAGGGCGGGTCGATGCATGAAGGTTATAAAGCAGGGGTCTCCAATTTTACCCGAAAAATGGTCGGTGTGGGTGCGGGTTTTTGTTTTAGCCCAGCACTGAAAGTAACCTGAATAAACTAATTAGCAAATCAGGGTACAAAATCAAGGCCTTGATAACTAGCATCAGGTGTCGTAGTGCAGAGGTTAAATGAAAACCTGCACCCACACCGGACTTTTTCGGGTAAGACTGGACACCCCCATTAGAAAGCAACGACCCTCTATTTCCATCCAGCTCAGGACTCAGATGAGAGAGAAAGCATTACTGTGAAGTGACGACCGGCGCGATAGGAGAATCATAGAGGCCCATGGGCGTGATGTCATGACAGGGCGTGGCACACCCCCCGGGGGGGCATGGCCGACGACTCACCTGCTGAGGCCGGTCCACCGTGACCGTGTGACCCAGCTGTTTGAGGGTGCTGGGCTTGAGCCCGCCACCTTTCCCACAGGGCTCTTCACTGGAGAGACAAAGAGGGGGGCGATGCGAGGGTTAAATTACAGAGGAAAAACCACAGAAGAAGAGCCACAGGCTACACTGACGTGAACCCTGTCAGTCAGCTCCAGTGCTAATCACCCGGCTGCGAAATTCATACAAGCTACCGATGGACGAGGGAGGCTTCATCAAGGCTGCACGTTTTTGCATCTGAACTCATTCTCCTACATACACAGCTTTCACCGTCATAAATGTGCAGCATAAATAACTGAGAAACTCAACACTGATGTGATGCAAGCAGAACGTTGAGCAGAGTTAAGTGCATTGTGTTTGACTGAGGCCTCTGTTTCAGAAGGGAGGGTCTACCCAGCGGTGTCGGCGTACGACCCACCTGTTTTGACGTTGTTTTTGGGAGGCTCGTACTGGAACTTGTCCGCGGACAGCGCCACCCACTGGACCAGGCTAGCACGCGCCACCGCGCCTGCCTGAACTTTCATCAAAAGCAAACATTTTAACAGGGTTAGGAGATAGCGAATACTGAATGTTTTTTTTATGAACAATGCAAAAAAACGAAAAAAAAAAAATCAAAAAAAAATAATCGGTCATCTCAAAAGATCGCGCTACTGTTTCAAATGGATCCACACCACAATATAATAGACCACTATGATCACTGACTTTGAGCGGGAAGTGGGCGTGGCTGAATGGCGTGGGCGGGAGCCGGGAGGATGGCTCGGACGGGACGCTTCGGCCCGAGCTTGACGCCCTTCTCCCGCTTCTTAGACCTGCCCCCCGCAGTCTTGGGCGGGGTCTTGGGCGGGGCCGAGGGCGTGGCCGTGGATGAGGGGGAGGGGCTGTGGAGACAAAGAGCAACAGGCTGCGTGAGAGAGCGCCGTCACATCCACCACTGGTGCTGCACAGCAAAGGAATGGCTAATCGCAGTAAGCGCTAGGAGAAAAGCCGCTTTGCATGTGGGTGCCACAGTTCAGCACGGACACAGACGCATGGCACACATTAACTGATCACATTAACCAATCAGAAGCATCGCCAGCGCCGTTCCACGGGGCTCACTCACTTTGCGAGCGCCTGCAGCTGAGCCAGGGGCGGCTTGACGTCGCCCCCTGCTGGTGGACTGACCGCGACGTCCTGCTCCGTCTTGGGCGTGACCAAGCCTTGGACGGCGCCGGGGTGTCCCGTGGCCCGGTCGACGTCGGCGCTGGAGTTCGGGACGTACTTCCCCTCCAGTTTGAGTTTGGGCTCGTCGGTGGGGGGAGCCGAGCCCCCGGACCGGGCGCGGGACGCCACCTCCGGCTGGATGGGCAACGGCGCCGATTTGGACTGGCCCCTCTTCGCCTGCGGGACAGAGAGGAGGAGACCTGTCAATCAGCTGGGTGCAAGCTCCACCCCTTCTATTCAAATTAGGAATGAAACAAAACATTACAAGACATGAATTCCCAATGGTGAGACAGATCACCAATAAAAAAATTAAACTAATACTTTATGTTTTAAATACTGGAACAAGCTCAAGTTTTACATATTGAAGTGGTACGGTTATGTAAGTGTTTTGTATTTAATAACCAGAGGCTTAAATATTGTGCAAGGCTATCCCCGAACAGCATCATTACAACTGTATTCGAACAACACGGCAGTCTGGATCTCATCTGGGTTTGGCTGAAATTCTGTTCATGAAGGCCAATTCTAACACACCCTCTCAAATGTCCACCATCAACAAACAGCACAGGGCTGCCAAAAATCATCATGGGTACAAAATGTGTGCGCAAAAGTAAAAATATATGAAGCAAGTGCTTTTTATTTGCCAAATCGCATTTCCACCAGGTAGGTCTTTGTTAGGTGACATCATCAATGGTCTGCACCATGAGGGAATAAAATGTATATGAAACAATTTACACTCTGGGGAGCATTTCAAATAGACTTAAAAGTATATTTTTCCATTCTACTTTTCTGTTTGCACCCCAGTACTGTTCATCTGATAGAGTTCATAGCCAGTGCTAGTGAGGACATTTGGGTGTGTATATAATATTCCTTAATGGGGCAGTTCACAGCCAGTGCTAGTGAGGACATTAGCGTGAGTATAATAGACTATAAAGGGGCAGTTCCAAACCAGTGCTAGTGAGGACGTTTGTGTGTGTATAATATTCTTTAACTGGGCAGTTCTAAACCAGTGCTAGTGAGGACGTTTGCGTGTGTATAATATTCTTTAACTGGGCAGTTCTAAACCAGTGCTAGTGAGGACGTTTGCGTGTGTATAATATTTTCTAACGGGGCAGTTCTCACCGCAGGAATCCACTTGCCCCCCAGGTGCTGCCCGCACTTGGGGCAGAAGGGCGGTTTGTGGCGGGTGACGTAGGAGAAGGAGCAGCCGGGGGAGCTGCAGTTTCCCCGTCCCCTCCTGGTGTACTTTATCGACTGAGGGGACAAATTCAAACAGAAGACCAGCGTTTACACAACACTCCTCGCGTGTCACTAAGTGACAGCAAATGAAAAATAAAACGGTTGGTAAATGTTTTGTAACTGGTCGGTAAATGCCGAGTAACAGGTTGATAAACGGTTGATAATTGGTTGGTAAATGGTTGATAATTGGTTGATAACAGGCTGCTAAAAGGTCACTTATCTGAAAGTACAAGGCCGCAGTTGCGGCAGCCCCGGAGACAGAAAGGACGCAACAAGCGAAATGAGAAACAAACGCAAACGCACCAGTTTAAAGGACTGCGGGGCCTCGGGCTCCACGCTGGGGGGGGCCACGGGCACGAACAGCACCGAGCTGGGCGCAGGGGGCGCTTTGGCCGCCACCACTTCCTGCGGGAAGAGAAGCCAGAACAATGGAGACGGCCGCTCGCCAATAGCATCGCGCGTACAGAGGAGAGAATGCGGGTCATCTACACGCTAACTGGACCGACAACAGAGAGAGAGAGCGCGATTGGGCGAAAACCTGTGATGTCATCAAATCGATTACACTGTAACGTGATTTCTCCAGAGAACTTTAGGAAAGACACTTCACAGAGTAACAAGAGCGCTATACGTTACATTACATGGTACAGGCTACTGTACTGGATAAGGCATAAAAGCTATATGTCATGGCTATAAGGCCAAGCCTGCGCTCTCTATTTACAACCCTTGATTAACTGGGTCCCTGGAGTCTTCTTGCATTGCATCAACGTAACTGACCGTGTAAGAGAGGTAGCAGGGGTGGAGAATGTCGATATTCACTGAAGGAAAGCGGTCTTACCTGGTTGGGGATGATGGTGACCAAGTGAGCCGCGTCCCGGCTGCCGTCCTGCGCCGTCTGGCCGGCCACACCCCTGTCCTCCATCACCACGCCGACGGCGCTGTTGGCCCCCCCCACCACTTCGGCGAGCTTCTCCTTGAGCAGGAGGCTGGAGGCCTGCTTGTCGGGGCCGGAGGAGCACTGGGACAGGATCTCCTGCAGGATGCCGGACCGGCTGAGGGCCACCGCCGTCTCGTCCGTCAGGCCCTCGATGGCGATGCACTGCTCCGACAGCTCCACCTCGCTGCCCAGCTCCATGGGCGAGAGCACGGCCTCCTGGGACCCCGCCTGGGCCCCGCCCACGCACCCGCCCAGCTGGGGCTCTGCCCCCTCGATGAGCACCTCCACGGGGGTGGCGCAAGAGGCGGCTTGACTGCAGGCCCCCTCCCCCCCCATCACCGCCCCCTTGGGGAGGATCACATAGTCCCTGCGTGGAAGGATCTTTCTGAAGCCCGGGACGTCCGTGGATGTTCCCGCTGGCTGCTTTTCCTGGAGGGGGGGGGGGGGGAAGGGGGATGATGGGTGTTAGGGGTGAGGGGTCAAGGCCCTCCCCGTGTGTTCTCCATTTTGCAGCCCACTCTGACTGAAAGTTGTCTTTAATTCAACATGATGGGACATTTTCAAATAATTTGCAGTGGGGCTTGTGGGAATTGAAGTCTTCTGAAGGTGCGAAGAGTGGATAATGTACCAACTGTGGACTTCACTTTCCATCAACACCCTGATGAGCATATAAATGTGGCAGGTATTATGCACTGCACGGTAGCTAAAGGTGAACTGAACACAGGAGGTTTGATGACCCAAACGATAACCACTTTATGTTATCATGCTGCGCAGTCACAGATCTTAATACAAAGTGGATTGACTGATATGAACAAGGGAGATGACTGCAGATGATATGAAGATCAATAAATCTACATCAAAACAGTTTCCAGAGGTTACACAAAGGAACTCCAAGCAGATACTGTCACGTTTGCATAAAACAGGGCAGAGAAAGGAGATGCTTACCGGGTCGACTCCCTCTTTCTCCAGTTTAGCCTTTGCGAGGTAGTAGCCCTTATCGACGACGTTGAGCATCCTCCAGCTCTCGCTGATCCTCTTGTTGATCTCCGACTGCGGCAGGTCGGGAAACTCCTGCTGCAAGCTCTGATGAACGTCGAAGTAGTACAGCAGGAAGGCAGACCTGACGGGAGAAGATGACCCGAGTCACAGCAACCGTCAGACTAGCGTCCGCCGCGCACCACGAACGGCAGCCCGTGAAAGGGCCAACGGTCGCCTGAGAGAACCTGTTCGATGACGGGACGTCCGTCAAGCTGGTCTGCACTAGGGATCGTGCATGACAGGATTCAGCACCAAGCAGTTCATGACAGTAAAAAAAAAAAAAAATGACTATTTGAACATCCTGTTTTACCACCACCAACAATTTCTAGCTGTATCACAGGCAGGGTTGAAGGGGCAGAGTGCTTACGGGATTTTGATGCAGATAGGGACAGTTTAAGCGATTCACATGTTGACTGCGCTGTACCTCTGGATTTCACCTTGATTACAGACACGTAGAGTTTAAGGGATTCACATGTTGACTGTACTGTAACTGTGGATCTCAGCATGATTACAGACACGTAGAGTTTAAGGGATTCACATGCTGACTGTGCTGTACCTGTGGATCTCAGCATGATTACAGACACGTGAGATATTCACATGCTACTGTGCACCACCAAGGATTTCTAGCTGTATCACAGGCAGGGAGAGTTTAAGGTTTTAGCGTGCTGACCGTACCTCGGCTTTTTCTCCTTGTCCGCCTTGTCGCCCTGACCCTTGCTCTTCTTGCGCCGCTTGGGCGAGGACACCTCCATCAGCGTGTAGCAGCTCTCCACCTCCTCCGTGATGATCTTCACCTCCGTCTCCTCGTACACGGCCTCCATTGCTCCCGGTAGCCTTGGGCACAGAGACAGAACGGGGCCATCTTTTACATTACATTCAGTTAGCAGACGCCATTGTACAGAGGGGTACACGTTACCGGAGAAACATTAAACTTCCCATTCCCAGACCAGCGAGTTAAGAGTTATCTGTGCTAATCAAGAAAAATAATACCCGTTCTGAGCACATACAGATTACATCCATCACACACCATGATAAACATAAATATATAGAAATATATCCTATACACACACACACACTTGTATGAGCAAGTATTCTGGCACACAAGACGTGTGCAGTGTAATTTCATTTCCATTGTGTTTCTCTCTGCAGAGCTTTTCCAAGCTGATGGTGAGTAAAGGAACTGTTCTGTTACACACATCTATGAGTCTCAGCCTCACACAGATGCTCAGAAGCGGACAGCTACATATCAGTAAGTTTGTAGACAAAAGCAGCTACCAGAATACCTTTGTTTGTAAAATGGTGCCATTCTATTTAGAGATTGCATGAGTGACAGGACCGGCTGCCGATTGAAGTCCTTCATTTCATCAGAGCTGGAAGAGTTTTCTGGGCCATTTGTCTGTTCTTCTGAAGCTATTGACCCTCAGCTTTTTTTTTTTTTTTTTTTTAGTGCATCACACATTGTAAGCAGCTAATGGCTGCTAAATCAAAGCATGGGGACAGGACTGGCCCAGACCACTGAGGACGTATGAGAAATATTCTCCTTTTTTTCAACAGGAGAAGGAGGATATTGTGGGAAAAGATGGGCAGATCATGAAGATGATGGAGAGTGCTGTAAATTATGAATATGGACAGCCACACGGGAAATAGGGTGGGCGAGAGAGAGAGCACTAAAGTGCCATTTTGTGTGCAGACCAGCTAAGCAAAGGCTGAACACATACAACAGACCAAAAAATACGATATATGAGCGGTTTCATAATATCCCCACACTGACGGAAAGAACTGGTTGTACACTTGAGACTAATGTGCTGTACTGTTCACACAATGGGATAATACGAACTGGTGAAGTGCTCATTTTTTCTCTTGTCTACTGTTCATCTGTTCCCTCTGCTATTACATTTTTTAAATCATCTGTGAGTTACATTGATGCCATATCTGTATTAAAAAAAGATATTACGTTGTATCAACTTCGTCACATGTGCACACGCTGTCAAATAAGGTCACGTTTACTGTGATGCGTTTAGTGAATGGCAAAATATTTCGCAATAACATGGGCTCACTTCCTCTGAACAAAACAGCACCTGTTGATACAAAAAATACCATACCTTTAATGCAGCGAAATACGAACTGCACAAACAGAAAATACCGAACTAATTTACCCATGCTTATATGTGCATTAGCTACCACGCTAACTTTCGCAAAACCCAAGCAGCAATTCATTCAGGTGACGAGGGAAAAGAGTGAGTGCGAGAATGCAGCCATGGACGTTAAACCCATTGAAATAGGAAGGGATTTTAAACCTGTACGTATATAAAAAACGATGGTTTGGGAGGGAATTTGCTTGGCTTGCTAGCTAAGAGAAGGCCTTCTCCTGTGACGCCGGTGGTTAAAAAAAGACTTTTGAAGGTCATTCGTTTGCCAACTCGGGTCACATAGCCAGCTAACAAATGTGTTGCTGTAATGTTAGCTACCCAGCCAAATAACATCAGCTCAACCACCTAAGTTTTAACAAATATAACTTAGCTAGGCGGCTAACGTTAAAGCTAATGCTCAAAATATGGAAGTATGTCTAATTAGTTTCTTAGTAATCAAAATATCTCCGCACAAGGCTTGCTAATGAAGCAAACCACAAGCGGAGCTACCTACGTCCTAGCACGCAAACACTAGCTAGCTAACGTTAGCTAGGTGCCACACAACACACGTGTTGCCAAATTCATGTTCGATAAAATAGACATTAACATTAAAATATCTTGCTCCGTTTGATGAAAGTGCCAAGCTATTGGCATGCACATTGAACAAATGAAGTTAATTCAAACAATATTCTTAAATTTCCATTTATTTAAACTCGAGTAACACCACACAGTATCCTGCACCAAACTTTACTCTCCCCTTCACCACCTCCCCTCCCCGTGAGGAATCCGGATAATTCGTGAGTCTCCATACTGACTGCGGGCCCGGAGAAACATCCAATGAGCGGCTACCTTATTGCAACCTCACCTCTATTGCGGTTCGGGCATTTATGAATCCCTCCCGGTCAAGTCGATTTCACTCTGGAGTCGTCTTGCATCGTTAATATCCTTCCAAAATAGTAAAACATTACATTAAAATACTGTTCATGGACTTCCGTATCCTCCATAAGAGGGCCTTCTTTCGGACTTCTTTCCCATCCTGACCGTCATTCAAGATGGCGCTCCGTTGCTAAGGCAGAAAGCCAATCCGTTGGTAGAATGAATGTCTAGTTAGCCAATCAGGTGAGACGTTTTATACACGTGAAACAGCTCGTATCGGACTCAACAACAAGTTGCGGGTTCTTTTAAAGAGGCAAGCGATATATTGTTTCAGTACATCATTTTGACTCGAAACATCATTATTATAAAATATATTAGAGCAACCTAGCGACGTTACATGTCATTGGTAACTATGAATTAAGTTATCTGTTACGTTATGTACAGTGGGCTGTGTTATCGTCCATCCGACACAGTGCGAACAGAATCCAGTAATCTAGTTTAACCGGAGAGAAAGGGGATTGTGATGGTTACAGAGGGGAAGCGTTACAGTTCGGGCATTTGAATGAGAGGTTTAAAGCCAAGGTGTCTCTAGCTGTATTCTAAAGGAATATTGGACTGGAATCGATAGCTCACTAACTTGCATTATATAGCATAGTTGGCAGTTTGGACATTTCAGAGTTGTAGCAAAGTATGTCCTCTGTCGGTCCTTAAGGACCATCTTGCTCTTTTTTTGAACACCCTGTAACATTTTAATAGATTTAGGGGATAATGTTTGGTGAGGTTATAGCGCTGTTGTCATTTTCTGTTACCAGAGACATACAACCAATGACATCACTGGGGTGGAACTCACATTTCCTCTTGAATGTCACTGTTGCCTCCAATAAAATCGTCTCTACATCCTACTTGTAGTTCTCATATAGTGTGACTTGTGTGATTTCTTACTGGCATCATCACAAGGAGGGTTACTCACAGGGGGGTAAGGGGCAATTGGGGCAGGCGCCTGACCTACCTGGACTTCACTGCCTAGATTTTGGGAGCTACTCAACATGGCTGATTTGTGCATTCATGTGCAAAACCCCAGGATAGGGAGTGGGGAGGTCATTTTAGGACTGGATTCAGATGCAGCCCTCGAGTGCTGCAATACGCATTCAGCTCAGTAGATGGCAGTAATATGCCAGTGAGTGAGAGCAGGGGATTTCAACAGTTTCTTATCCAGGCACTGCCATCCAGACTTTTTTTTTTTTTTTAAATTCCTAAATCTATATTATATCAATTTTTGGATCAAGGGGTCCACAAACTGCCTGTTAAAAACCCCAGAGTTAGAAGTATATACATCACACAAATAACATGCTTGGTATACACACACACACACTTCTTCATGTTGCTATTTTCAATAAAACTTGTGTTCTTTTGTGTGTTAAAGTGTGATAATGTGGTTGCAAATAAAGCATATCAAGACCAAGAAGAGCAGAATGTTGCAGAGGAAATCTCTCTTAAATCTAACACACGCAAAATAACTTACAAGTCAGTCGACGATTCCCAAGCAATTCACAGTTTTATTGATCCAGTAAAGACCACAACTTCGATCCAGCGTAACTGTGTGTTATTATTACAATAAAAAAGATCAGCTGCATTTACATGACATCTTACTACCCTTTGTGCTAATTTACTGCAAATATAGAGTTCCACTATTGGTATAAATAGCAAAGAACACATACGTTTCTACATGAATCGTTTATGACAGCGTTTCAAACCAATTCTCTTCAGCTAGGCATTGATATACATGTTATTACATGCGCGAATACAGTCCTTTCCCATACTTTTTTTTTTGTTTAATCTTCTTCAATAACAAGGAGACCTGAGTTGATTTGTCTTATACAGCAATGCATGATTAGAATAAGGGGAGGAGCTACATGAAACGAATCACTTCCTGAAGAGTGGCATTTCCTTGCCTAAGCGCCATTCCCAGTCATGCTCGGATGACACACACGTCTTCCACATACACGTGTGCGTACATGTCACGGCATACATGTAGAATCTCAAATAAATAAGGGAAAGCCACATGCATTCTGTCCTGGTACCCCAGATAGAACAATCCCCCCCATCAAAAAGTATCACTGTTTTTTTTTTTTTAGTTTTTTTTATATATAAGTACCAGAACGTGTCTTCATAAGAATAATAGCAGCAATAATCCACAATCATATTTTCAATTGTATCTTATCTTTGTGAATTTATATTGTTATTATTCATATTGTTATTTTTTTTTGGCTAAACTTCTGAGCAGGGAGTGACACGGTCTTTTGAATTTGCGTCGAAAAGCATCCAAACGAGCGTTGCATTCTGGGACTGGGGCAGGCAAGCAGTGGTGCTGGGAAGCAAGAGAGTATAAGGACGGCCAGTTATAAAAGGAGATGCTTTTAACCTTATTCAGCTTATTTTAGTTTCTCACGTTACATGCTCCTCAGTTAAGTTTGTATTTAGAAGTTTTTTTCTTCGTCTTCTTTGTTGGCTGATAAGTAGGAGTTTGCATTCCATTTAAGTGGGTCAAATGTACCACCTGCATTTTTTTCCTTCTCCATTGGCTGAGAAGTGGGAGTTTCCCCTCCCATTTTAGCAGGTAGAATATACCACCTGCTTTTTTTTTTTTTTCCCTTCTCTGTTGCCTGAAAAGTGGGAGTTTGCACTTCATCTTAGTGGGTCAAATACCTGCTGGTGTCCACACCTGCCCTAGGTGTAATCCCGGGACAGTCACGTAGCCCTGTCTGACACAAACCAAGGTGCTCCTGTCAGAGCAGCGAAAAGCTTAAAGGTCTTTTTGTCCACTGCTGGGCAGTTGCTTAAGACAGATCCAGCAGTGACATTAGCTGTATCTCATATCGTATTTAATAGCAATGTGGCACAGAGCATGTGTGGGGCTGGTGTGCCCATTTGATTTAGGATAAGCACTCAGAGGTCGGCTGTAATGAAGTAATATGCCATTAGACATTGTTCAGCTTGAAGCTTAATGGATCTGGGGAGGCCGAGTCTGCGCAAGCACTACAGGTTATTCTATTAAGCCTTTTTCACAGCTACTGTTCTGTGCGGAAAAAAAGACTGAAACCTAATCCTCTTTTCTTTAGTTATCAGCCTGGGCAGCTGAAAGGTTTACACAGCCATTCACAGGTACAGACTGACTGGAAGTTGAGAGCATCAGTTAATACTGCACGTACCCAGTACATAATGGAAATGTAGTTCTTGGGGGGGGGGGGGGGGGTCAGTTAGTTTGTTCTTCATTGGTCAGGAGTTGCTTTTAAATGGTTTTCTTAGTTTGTCGACTCATTGATTTGCGCAGATGTGTCCATGTCCTTTACAGGTTCCCGTTTCGCTCACAAGACCACCTTGATTTCCTAATTTCATCCGACCTGTTCCCTTTCATGTTCTATGGTAATCGATATTAAAAGACTCTGCGTGTGGCTCAGAGTCTCGTCATAGAGGCATGGAATGTGGCAGAACAGCACCTCGATTCTCGTGTAAAAACTGTACCTCGGACAAAACCCCCATTTGGATATGTACATCACTACAAATACTGTATAATTGCAGCGTTGCTTAAAATTACACTTATCCCAGAAGGTTATTTTTCTGTGATTACTGTCACCCATCAAGCCGGGGAAAAAAAAAAACAACAACCCCCAGGAGTTGAATTGAAAAGCTGGTTTTGTCTCTTTGTATCTCTCTCTTTCTCTTTCTCTTTCTCTCCCTCCACCCCACACCCCCCCCCCCCCCTTACCGCCCAACTACAGACCCTGCTCCTCCCCGCCTCCCCTCCTCACCAGGCCCTAGGGCATGGACACTGCCGTCTGTTTGTTCCGGAAGGTGTCGAAGAAAGCCATCATGCCCTTCTTCACGCTGGACGTTCCAAATTTGGGGGACGAGTTGCCGTGGTGACGGGGGTGATGAAAGGGGGAGATGTCCATGGAGGCGGTCCGTTTCACCTTGGCTCCGGCCCGCAGCATTTTGGACTTGACGGGCGGCGTCTGGGCCACCAAGCACTTCTGGTACTGCACCTGCAGGGGGCGCAAACACATAGACTGAGTCTGTGTGAGAATGCATTTTCCAGGGCTGCCCAACCCTGCTCCTGGGGATCTGCTGTCCTGTAGGTTTTCATTTCAACCCTAATTTGGCACAACTGATTCTACTAATTAACACCTCAATGAGATCTCTAGCTGTTGAATGAGGTGTGCTTTGTTAGGGCTGGAGTGAAAACCTACAGGACGGTAGAGCTCCAGGAACAGGGTTGGGCATACACATGTTGAACAAGACTGCCATTGCATCACACCAATTAAAACACAAACTGGCTTCATTCCAATACAACATCACATTCACTCAGCAAATGCGCTTGTCCATCCACTCACAAAAGTGAAGAGCGTCAGTGTTCATCTCAGGAATACAAAAAGGCATTGGGACATCTTTTCAAGTTCTTTATGAAACCCTCTATGGTAGGTGTGAAAAGGGAAAAGAAACTGAACCATTTTGCCTGACAAAGAACCCATGAACTAAATAGGGTTCCTCTATGGAGACAGACACAAGGAGCCTTTTGGAAACCTTTTTCTTCTGAGAGCATATCCTAATTATGACTCGCTCATCGAGTCCTCTGAGCGCCACATTCGCAAAGAGCCAGCTCCTGTATCCATGGCGATAGAAGCTCGGCAACGGGGGCGTACCATGCAGGCAGCCTGCACCGCCTCCGAAACGTTCCCGGCGTCCGGCTCGCACCAGAAGGCGTGGCACTCGAACTGCTGCTTCCCGGAGTCCACGATGACGGCGAAGGTGTGCGTGTCGTGGCCGACGCCCAGGAAGGTCAGGTAACGCACCTGACACTCCCAGAAAGGGTCCTCCCCGTCCTGGGTATGGAGAGAGAGAGGGGAGGGATGGGGAGGGATGGGGGAGGGGGGGGTGGGTGGGACAGAGGGGAGAGGGAGAGAGGGGGGAGAGGGAGGAGGGGTGGGAGAGAGGGGGGAGGAAGAGGGGAGAGAGAGAGAGAGAGAGGGGGGATGGAGAGGTGAGGAGGGGGTGGAGTGAGGGGGGGGGTGAGAGGAAGGAGGAAAAGGCAAGAAAAGAAAGATAAAAATGGCTACACTTGAAAGAGGAAGCACCACTGTTCTTTTTGTCATCTTCTGCTCTCTCCTCCCTCATTTTCTCCACAATACCAGAACATTCTGAAACATCATTATTAATACCCCATTATTATCTCTGTTTGTTCTTTTTTAAGGTTCCTCAGGTACCAGACTGTCAGGCCCATCCGTGCGCTAGAACAGCACTTTAACAGGATGAGCCACCCAGCAGCCCTAGGCGTTCAGGGATTCTACAGAGGGCTCACAGTGACGTCTTTCAGGACAGTGACATCACTGCGTCACGGTGACATCACGCGGGGTCCGCTCACCTGTCCCCTCCACAGCGACAGCAGGGTGTCCGACACGTGGATGGCAATGGGCTCCCACTCATCTCTGTCCCGCGCATTCATGATGCTTTCGATGGCCCTGTTCAGCACCTCCATACCTGCGGGAGCCAATCACAGGAGAGCGTGTGAGAAGCGTAACTTCACATGAGAGCGCTCCTTCACACTGCAATGCAGCAAGGCCGGAGAGTACAGAAGGGAATAGCCGGGTGCGTGGGGAATCCTCCAAAACAGAGAGGCCTCTAGAATATACCAGTCACTACAGGATTTAATAAAATGGCACCAAACCTCTCTACCTTACCGTCCACACGTTAATTCCAGTAACAAAGGATTGCCTATCACCAGTGCTTTACGGCCTGATCTCATTACGATCTGCTACATGCTTAACTGCTATTTGAAATGTTGGTGATTTATGAATCTGGGCCTTTCCTTTGCGCACTAGTTGTAAGTCACTCTGGATATGGCATCAGCTAAATTCCTAAAATTAAAATGTTCTCCATGACTTTCCGGGATGCGGATATTTCAAGGATTTGTAGGTGTTTCATGTACCGTGGGAGCGCTGAATATGCGCACTAAGTGAGCGGTTACACGGAGGAGACGTACTGTGACAGTGCGCAGACCTTCCCACCAGATGTTTTCCTTGGTGGTTTACCGGCTCACACCGCCGCCGTTAGCTCCTTTAAATGAGCTGTTTATAATAGCACGAGCGGTCGCGCCCGCGGGGAGCGTTTTCGTGGAAGCGCGCGTACGGCTAGGACAGCGAGGGCGCTCTGACATTAAAGAGCTTCTGTTCCCGGCAGCCCGCTGGGGAGAGGCGACTATCCGTATCGCGGGAAACTCCCCGATGAATACGGCCGTTTTGGAGCCCGTTATGAATGCGCTCGTCCCCGCGGCGCGGCCACGGCTCGGCAGACATCGATGACACAATGACATTGAAAAAAAAAAGGCAAGACGAGTCCTCTGCAGGCTTCGCCGGAGAAAGCGATGCAGTCGCCGACCCAACCACGCAGAACTCGCTGCTGCTCAGAGCGCGAGACCGCAATCCGCAGACCGTCATCTGACTAAAAACAGTCCGCTCCTTTTTACTGAAGCCTCCAACTCAATAAGAATTTAATTCTGGCGGGTGACGCCGAGCATTATCCTAAATAAAGCTGTCATAACGGAAACATAATTTGACCTTCAGGTCATGTTTCATTATTGGTATTCGATATTATGTGTGGGCTATTTGCAGTAACATTAGTGCATCCACATCAAGAGAGAAATGTGAGAGAAAAGCTACATAATTAAATATCCTATGACAACCTGGTGCCCCTGAGTTAGTAAATACAGTGCCCTGAAGAAATGATTTGCCCCCTTCCTGATTAACTCTATTATTGCATATTCTTCACAGTGACACACAAAACACATTTTTAAAAATGGTTATATCATTTATTTAATGAAAAGTTATCAAACACCCATATCACCCATGTGAAAAAGCAATTAGCCACCTAGTTACCCAATCAACCAATTAACCAAATGTAAATGCTAATTAGATTTGGCTGATTAAATAAATGAAGTAAAATAAATTGTGTTTTGTGATTACTAATAGAGGAAATCAGGAAGGATGCAAATACTTTTTCACGGCACTGTATGAACACCCATGTCACCCTTAGTCACTCCCCTCATTCACCACTGTCTCAGCCAATAAAAAACCGGTCTGCATTGGCTCCTCCCCCCCCCATTAGCTCCTCCCCCTCCTCCATACGGACTCACCCATGGCCCGAGGGACTGGCAGGTTTCCGATGTACTGCACAGAGAACTTCTGCACCCTCTGCCGCACCGCTTCCAGGAAGCCCACTGCAAAACACGGGGTCGGCAGCGCAGGTCAGCTTCCCGCCACCAGGGGGAGCACTCGGGCAGTGAGCACACAGCTCTCTCACGTTCCGAGTAACGTGCAGACATCGTTACCGCAAAGAAGTGTAATTAATACTAATGACATCATTACTGCACAAGAGTGTAATCAATGCTAATGAGCTTCCAGAAATAATAATAAAAAAGCTGGTACAAAAATGCAATTATGTTCAAGCCAGATGCAACTGTTCAATCCCTGGGGGTTTTGAGGGGGGGGGGGGGGGGGGGTTTGTGCTTCAGCTGGGACTGCGGGGGTAGGTTGGTAGCGGGATGTTACCTTGCCGTGGTAAGTCTTCAGGTGAGATGCCCTCTGCAGTCAAAGAGCGTGTCATGGCGGGGTGCGTGGCAGCCCTCTCCGCCATTATCTGGAACAAGACAGACACCTGGTCACCTGGACACCTGGTTACCTGGTCACCTGGACACCTGGTTACCTAGACACATGGTGACCTGTTCACTTGTACAGCTGGACCCCCATTATTCATGTACACCTGAACACCTGAGCACATGGTCACATGGACACTTGTTCACCTGGACACCTGTTCCACGCACTGCTCCTATTTTCACTGCCTCGTACATGACTGGGTGTGTTGAGATGCTCTGTGCCACTATCCAGACAAACAGACAGACAACTGGTCACCTGTTAAAATTATTATTCAAAGATTATTTAAAAATCAAAAATCAATCAAGTGAAATTGTTTAGCCTTTTCCTGTATGATGATTACTGGGCACTTATAAAGAATAACCTCCATGGGAAGCCTTGATGAAGGTGACTTTGGCAAAAAGAGTTGGGTTATTTTTTTTATATGCTAATTTAAAGCATTTTGTGAAAACACCAGTGGCGGATTTCCCGCCTTCCCTAGTTTCTGTTTTTAGCAGTCCTGCTCTTCCAGCCTAATTTTAACCAGCAAATATGGGCATATCTGAGCGGGATTAACCCAGGTGCGAGGAGGGGTGAATTTCCAGGAGGTGACAGAAGGCTTGCGCTGCTTTTAGCGAGCTCTAATAGCCGCGACTCTTTTGACTTTTATGAAAAATGATTTTCCTGAAAAGCTTATGAAGGACGATAATTCTGGCCATTCAGCAGGCTGGGTTCAGTTTCAGCCCCAGGTTCGGTTTTTGGAAGGTGATACGAAAATGAAGCGGATAAAAAAACACGGAGGCACTGGTGGGGGGGGGGGGGGGGGGGGGGTGTCGCGAGGGGGGGGGGGGGGGGTTGCTTGTCAGGGGGAGGGGGGGATAGGCGAGGGGACACGGCGCTCACCTTGGAGCACATCTGGTGCAGCGCGGCGGCGATGGCTTTGGCCGGGATGTCGCAGCGAAACACGTGACACTTCAGCATGCACGTGTCTTTGTCGCTCGCCACGAAGGCGAAGTCTCTAGAGGGCACAGGGCACACAAACAATCAAACAGGGTACACAAAGAATCCAAAACAGGGTACACAAATAATCAAACCAAGGACAGGCAGCTCTCCGAGTCCCTCTCTGGAAGAGTAGCATACACTCCTAGTCCCTCTCTGGAAGAGTAGCATACACTCCTAGTCCCTCTCCAGAAGAGTAGCATACACTCCTAGTCCCTCTCTGGACGAATAGCATACACTCCTAGTCCCTCTCTGGAAGAGCAGCATACACTCCTAGACCCTCTCTAGTAGCATACAGTCATACATCTCAAAACACCATACAAAGAAACTACAAGTATACACGTTTAGTGCACAAACATCATGTGGATCCCGCTGGACAAGAGCAAATTATTTGCTATCCCGAGGTGCATCCTTTAAAAAAGAGAAGCACAGATCTGAAGGGGAGGAGCCAGCGAACACACGCCTCATCCTGGCACAGAGACCACGCCCCCTAAGAAAAGTGGCTTGGAATGAAGTTCGACAAAGTGCTGGCGGCCTTGAGTGACCTCTAAATCTTATGAGGCACAGTTCAGGACACTTGCAATTGCAGATTAGTTCTGCTTCAAAAGACTCCAGAGCGGTTATTTCAGGTGGGCACCAGGGAAATGCCCTCCGGTGCAGGTGGACCCCGGTGACCATGCCGACAGTTTTGGGGAGTCCCGTGGGGTGGTCCGAAGAGCAGCCCCCTCTTCCTCATAACTCCTCGGTGATGCAAGGAACTCTGCATCAAATTCAAATTTCCACTTGTTCCTCAGCTTAACAGTGATCGGCAATAAAAGAGTGACAGGATGGGTTCCGGAAGGTTCTGGGTTCCGGTTAGGGGCCGGGAGGCATGCAGGAGCGTGGAGGCTGCCTCCTGACTCAGTCCATTTCTCTCTTTGGCAATGGTTCCACCGTCTGACTATTTTTAGAGGCCGTAGGGACGGGCGGTGGGGGGGGGGGGGGGGGGGGGGGGGGGGAGTAATGTAAACAAGCCGCCTTTTTTCATTTCCGCACTGACCTCGAGCTGTAGTGTCCCTCGGATGACTGGAGGGCGGAGTCTTTATAGTCTGGGTTCTATATATAACAGCAATCCATGCAGCGTTGCTAACCCCCCCCCCCCCCCCCCCCCCCCCCCCCCCCCTCAGGGGCTGGGGTGACTGAGAGGGCGAACACAGGAAGCTGCCGGTCGTCTGGGGACCGACGCAAAACGCTCAAATCTATCACCCTCGCTTAAGGCAAGTGGCAGCGGTGCACAGTGGAGGTCAGAGAGCTGTAACGCTGGAGGTTGCAGGCTTATGCCCTGATTGAGGTAAAGCCCGCTGGGGTCAGCTTCAGAGAATCCCCTGTCGTGTAATTAGGTAATGAGGAAACTTAGCTAAATCACTAGTGAAATTTAATACCATAGCATCCCAGCTTCATAGGATATTAGTAAAACCCATGGGCCTGATTGCATCTAACCATTAACCCATCTGTCAGTTCTAATAGTATCATTCTTCTGAAGTCGATCATGAGTACTGATGGACAAATTGTCAACTGTGCCGATAACGTGTAATTAGCCGAAAAACCTGTCAAAATCATGTTAACCTAGGCTCCCTTTCTGAGTGACTGACATGATTCAAATTTACAGTGCAAAATGTGAGGAAACAGTATGTTCACAGTGCACAACTGAACCTCATTTACATGTGCAAATGGCAGACAAATCTAAATTCCAGCAGCTTAATTATTAAGGGAACACACTTGAGTCAAAGAGAATAGTTAATGTGTTTTTCATTGGCACCAACAACAAATCTCCAAGGAGAAGAAGACGAAGTAGACGAAAAAAATAACATTTCATTTCCCATCCCAGTGAAATACTCCACGGTAAATTCACTTGTTGGCAAGGGAGCTGGAGACTTGCAGAATCTGTTTACTGATCCAGGCAGTCTGTCATCTTCAGAAAAGAAAGGGCCCTTCACATGGGATTCAGCATGAAGGAGGCGGACCCTGGGGCAGGCCTGCAATCAGTTCTGTCCAATATTTACAATCCCCTCTTCCTCAAATCGTGACTCGTGCTCAGGGTCTGCTGTGATGTTAACAGTGGGTTTGCAAATGGCGGTGATATCCTGAAATGAGCCCCTGTGATTTTTAAAACCCGGGCAACGCAGTACGTGCAGGGACCCAGGCAACAGCATCGATTTTAACGGCCTGGACCCGACCCAGAAATGACTCTCTGACTATTCATCTGAGAGGAGGGCGGGTCAGCCATAAACCACCTCCATCAGTTGTACTGAACCCGTTAAAGTAATTGATACCAGTGTGTTCATCATTAAATCCTTCAAGTCTCTTTTCTGTGCGCTACGCGTCGATGACAAGTGGCAGGCTTTTAAAGATTATACACAAAGGAGGCACAAAGCCTGCAGCAATTTAAAATCCAAAACATGCATTTTTCAATGTAAAACTTTATTCATAGATTTTATACGGGGGCAAACATATGCATATACACAGCTCTCTATATACTCACGCTGCCAAAAAGGCAGCACTATGTGCAAGTGAGGCCAGTCTCCCTCCTGAATTGGACTACAAAATAGATGCAGTTAACCTCTCATCTCTGCTCATATCTTTAGAGTTCTTTTGCAATTGAAAAAAATGGACTATATAACCGATTTCAACATGCACAAGACATACATGAAATAATGCAATAAAACACTGTTGCATTACTAGCATAAATATATGTACATGTTTAATGTACTTTTATGCCACAGGTCAAAGGGACTGCACTGTTCATGAGACTCGACAACATGCCACGATTACATATGGTACTGTAGATGAAGCATGGGCAGAAACTGGATTCAAGTCCTCAGTTAATGACAAAACTTTAAAAGGTCTCCAACAGCACTATGCAAGACTTACTACATGCAAGAGTTCACTACAAATGGCATATCAAAGAAAACTACTCAGAAGAGAAAGAGAGGAGAAAAAAATGATTACCTGTCTCTGTTTTTTTCAAGGGTGGCAATAAAAAAAGGAAAATTAAATGTTAAAAATAGATTTGTATATTTCCAAATCTGGCCCAAATTGCCTCAGGTGATAGCCTATTTGTTTTGTCCCTGCAGACATAATTTTGTTTGAAACTAAATTTGTTGTAATTTCAAGTGAATTGATTCTCTAAATCCAAAGCACTCCAGCTATTTCATTTGATTAAAATCCAAAATAACCAGGATGAGCTCAAAGAGAAGTGTATTTTTTATTTTTAATTAAACCCGAGAGCTCTCAGGATATTTCCATTCTTCTCGAGTTCTGTCTGATTACTTTCCCTGTGATGACAGCTGCTTAACAGCCAGAATACACTCAAGACTCAGTCAGGTCAGCTGTTCATTTTCTCCAAGAAGTACCTCAAGAGCATGTCCAAAAATAGCTGCCGCCAGATTCATCTTGCCTCTGGCTGAAATGTTTTAAAGGCCAAAGCCTCAGTTGACCCAAAATGACTAACTTTACTCAACACAGCATGGTTCCCCTACACACAAAATAACTTTATGTATCCAGGTGCCTACCTTAACACAAATCTGTTACTTGTGCAAGCAAGTGTACTTCAACCTGTAACTTCTCATCAGCAAATATGTTTGAGCGAGCATAATTGGTTCTCGTCTGATTTTCAGTAGAAATGAAAAGAAACAGTTTTTCTTGATGATATTCATCCAGTAATTTTAACAACATGTGAATTTGAATTGATCCTCACTGAGGGTCCTCATTTGTGAAATTTACTCATTATCTACACGCTTTAATATCGTTTCACCTCAGGTGCAAACCACATGACTTTCAGTGAGGGAAGTTGTTACAACTGTCATACCGCTTCCACCAAACACCTAGCTTTTACCATGATGATCCCGGCTCCAACCACACCCCATGGCCCCTCCCCCTTCCCATGGCCCCGCCCCCTTACTCACCTTCCATTGTTGCAGCCCACGCCCCAGACACGGATGTTGGCGATTGGCTGGCAGTGGATCAGGCTGTGGTCGATGGGGTCCACCAGGCTGAGGGTGTCCTTCTTCAGAATCATCACCATGTCCTGACCCTGCAGGAGACCATGGAGTGCAAACATGGACTGTAGAAAAAATATGGACCGAGTGACTGTGACATTGCCCATTGACTTTCCATGGGCTTGTGAACAGCGTTTAGAATTAAGCACAGTTTTTTGTGCCGCCATGTTGTACAAATCCAAGCCAGACACTGTGCAGTACGGAAAAGGGGGGACCCTTAACATGATCATAAATTGCCCCAGACATTACCCCCACGTCATCCTAGGCCCCCCGCTCACCTGCCCCCAGGCCCCCACAGCGTCCCGCCCTTCACACTTGCTGTGGGACAGCTGCTGGATGCAGTTGTTGACGGCGATGCTGCTCTTCCCCGGGACCAGGTCCTCCTCGGGATCTCCACCCAGCCCAGGGAGCGTACGGCAAAACACTTCACAGGGGAAAAACGCAGACAAGCCCGGAACAGAAATGATGTTAAAAGCAGCGCAGATAATATACCATGAGCCCTAAAGGGGCGACATAGCTCAGGAGGTAAGAGCGGTTGTCTGGCAGTCAGAGGGTTGCCGGTTCGATCCCCGCACTGGGAGTGTCGAAGTGTCCCTGAGCAAGACACCTAACCCCTAACTGCTCTGGTGAATGAGAGGCATCAATTGTAAAGCACTTTGGATAAAAGCGCTATATAAATGTAGTCCATTTACCAAAACCAGGGCTGCCCAGTTGGTTTTCCCCCCAACCCAAACAAAGCAGGCCTCATTCAACTAGTAGAGATCTCATTGAGCGACTAATTAGCTGAATCAGGTGTGCCAAATAAATGAAAACCTAGAGGACGGTAGATCTCCAGGGTTGGGCAGCCTTGCCTTTAACATAACCTTATCATGACCTTGTGTTTCATTACATTACATTGCATTATCAGCTTGCTTATTCACAATGCACACACAGCTTCTACGTGAAATTTAAGGCAGGAATTAGGAAAAAAAAAAAAGCTTCTGAACCGAACAGGCAGTTTCAGGGCAAATGTTTATCCGCTGTCTTTGCACGTGATATAGGCTAATATTACATCCCTCATATCTGACGCAACGAGACCAAATTACAATGTCCAGTAGCTCAGAAGCGAAGTCTTCTCTGTGCGTAACAGTGATTAAAAGCGTAACGGCTATGAATCGTGAGGCAGTTTCAGTTTGTGTGCCTCTGCTGAAAGGTACAGCCGCAGGTAAAGCGGAAGCAGGTGTTTAACAGGTGTACCTTGGAGTCCGGATCTGAGTTGGAGGAGAAGTAGTCATCCTGCCAGGACAGAGGCCTCCTGCAGGGGGAAGCAGGGGGTTCAGGAAGCTTAATCAAACTTATGTCCAAATTTTATGACACCCCTTATGTTTTGAGGTCAAACTGAACCCAACAATTTAAACGCGCACAAATTTATTGTAACAGAAATTTTTTTTACACTTTGTGTGTCACCTTCTCCTTGTCCTTGTGCTTAAATATTAAAGGTCAATGAGAAAGTTCTCATTTTAGAGCCAGAGGTTCGAAACCTGTATGGGAAAGTGCCTCCAGAATCAACCAAAAAACAATTTTAGGTAAAAAATAAAAAAGGCTGTATATTTTTTAAGTGTTTTACACAGCTACTGAGCCTGGGGTCAAATGAACCCACAAAACACCTTTGTATAAAAAGCAGGTACAGGACTTTTGAAAACATAGCATTATAATTATTGCATGTTTACTATTTAACCCTGCCAAATCAGGAAAAGTCATACAGTATCAAGATGAAAAAATAAGGTTAACTGGTTCTTAAGAGATGTCAAAACCTGAACGGGGTCAAATTGACCGCAAACATACTATGAAGGTTTAAGAGTATCTTTGTAATCCGCCCACACAATGACGGATTCCCAATGAACATGTGGCAGTTGTGCAACATGTTTCAGGATTTACATAATTAATTCATAGATCTTTTTTGCTCCTCCCCTTTCACCCTGCAAGCTGGCTGTGTGGTCGTGAAATTATGAGCTTTTTTTATTTCAGTGCGCAGACGTTCTTTCCAGGCTACCTTTCAGACGCCATACTGCCCTGTGTTACAAGATTCTGTGCCCAAGGCGTGGATGACTATTACTATTTCTTTTTAATGTTCACATTTATCTGCCTCTATTTCTAGGCTATTTACAGAAATGCTGGCGTCCCAGTTCAGACACATTCTCGAGACATTTGAGAATTTATGTTGTTTTATAAATCCACCAAAGTCTATTATTGGTAGCATAAAAAAGATGGCAAGGAAAAATTCGCTGAAACATTGTCTCCGCCAGGATTAGAAGGTACAACCTGCCAACCGCAACAACAATCCCTACAAGTTTATTATCAAAAAATAAATCCATGGGGGAAGAAAAAAATAGAGTCATAACTTTCGCAATTAATGCATCCACACGTTAGGCAGCGAACACTTCATTTTCCGTCAGATCTGTCGCCAGCAACTGCCGCCGTGAGAGATTATTTATGTAGATTGTTTACGACCACACTCATTCATATTCACAGAGACGCAGCCATAGCGGCTATGTGCTAGCGATAAAAACCAGCCTGCGTGTCTGTCTGTCTCCGGTGCTATCTGCCTCTGCAAGGGGGGGGGGGGGGGGGGGGGGGGGGGGGGGCATCAAAAAACGCATTTTCTCTACCGCCACCAAGGCTCTGTATGTGGTGAACTCTCCAGGTAAGGGTGCCCATCAAGGGGCACTAAGACAATGGCGGGAACCCTATCATCACGGCAGAACCCTACAGGATGAAGTCCCTTCAGCAGAGAGGTTTGGGAACGCTGGAACAAGTCCATGTTTTCCTTTTAAAGGTCCTAAATTAAATTGGTACTGTATCGAGAGAGAGAGAGAGAGCTCATGACTGATTGTTGGCCAGCTTGGGGTGTTTCTTCATTTAGCTGAGTTTCAAGCCTGAAGAACCTCACCCCCCCCCCCCCCCCCCCATGCGCCCAGCAGCTAATGGTCTGAGCTAATATCTTAATATCTGCGTCACTGATCCGTGTGTGTGTGTGCGCGCGTGTGTGCGTGTGGATGTGTATGTGTGTGAGTATGTGGGTTTGCGAATGTGTGCACATCAGCCATTTCACCAGCTCAGACGCTGCTCTTATTCCCTTATTTTAGCACTGACAAGTAAACAAGAGAATGCCCAGAATATGCCCTGACAGACAGATGGTTAGGGGCTGTGTGTGCGTGTGTGTGTGTGTTTGTGTGTTGCAGTGTGTGTGCATGTATGTGTGTGTGTGTGTCTGTGTGTGTGCAGTTTAAAAGCACGAGTTCTGTTCAGTAGAGGTTATTTTAGAGCGTGTAGCATGTAATGGGGTACTG
The DNA here is from genome assembly GCA_025169545.1 of Anguilla japonica. Lineage (NCBI taxonomy): Eukaryota > Metazoa > Chordata > Actinopteri > Anguilliformes > Anguillidae > Anguilla > Anguilla japonica. The sequence continues at coordinate 8,169,067 of CM045885.1, read as the reverse complement.
GCGTAGGAGGCATTTTTGGGAGAGTGTAAAATCAGCTAGGTATACGGAGGACTGACATGTCTCCAGGACCCCTATACACCTAATGCAGAGGAGAGATACTCCAGTCATTGGACGGTGTGGGGTACAGGTGTTACCTGTTATTTACAGAAGCCAGCGGACTCTCAATTTCCCTCCCCCGGGATCGCCTTCGCCCATCGACACCGAGGCTCTGGACAGGAAGAGGAAGAGAGGAGAAGCATGACATCACTTCCTCCGGGCCATGCCTCTGGTAACCCAAGCATTGCAGCAGCAACAGAGGTCATGGCTTTATTCCATATATCACGCTTGCATGCAGCAGCGCATTAAGTGAAGCAAGTCAGAGCAGCACAGGATCGGTGGTCAGTTCTGTTTCAAATCAGCTTAGTCAAAGAAATTGAATTCATGAATTTAAATCGTGAATTGAAATCATGGGTTGAAATCATGAGTTGAAATGGAACTGCTCCGCACAACCCCGTCCTTAGCAAGGGCAAAAGCCCAAGTTCCCCATCGCCGGCTCCACCTTGAGGTCGTGGGCGGTAATGCCGCTGATGGCACTGTGGGCCTCCTCGGAGCTGTAGGAGGGGTGTTGCCACTGGGTGGTGCCCGTGGGAACGTGCCAGTAGTACGTCCCGGTGCTGTCCCGGATCGTGCGCCAGCCCGGGGGCAGGTCGGAGTCCGGGTCCAGGTTCTGGTCGCTCCAGATATTATCTGCAGCCCAAACAGCAAGAACATCAGCGGAGTTCAATCCTAACTGAGCCACGACTGAGTTTACCTCCATCCAAATGACACCATTAAAGTTGTCACCTGTCATTCATGTGCTCATCAAGAAATGTAGGCTAGTTAAATGTCAGATGGCACAAATGTAAGCACAAATTAAGTAAATAAGGCCAGAAGTTGGTGTTAAAACCAAAAGCAGATACGGCCCTCATTGTCCACCTCTGCTCTAGCAGCTATTTCTTTCTTTTTTAATCTCAATAAGTTGGGGAAAAAAAGCTTCCTAAGAGAAGCAATGTAACATGTTCAGTGTTAAATCAACTCTGATAGTGTACATTTTACCGTGATAGAGTACATGTGATCCCTATTGGACTCATAAATAAACTCTGTAAAAGATTGCATTCTTGCTCATGGACAGTAAAATAAACTCTGCTAAAGATTGTGTTCATCCTCAAGGACATTAAAATAAACGCCAGTAAGGGTGACATTCAGTGCCGTCCTCAAGGACAGTAAGAACGCCAGTAAGGGTGACATTCAGTGCCGCCCTCGAGTTCAACAGAGGCAGACGACTCATTGTGGCCCTCAAACCCATCGACACCTCCCTCAGGAAACCGTATATACCAATTAGCGCAGGATGCTAATAAAAGCTACGTGGTTCTGCCTCTCTCTCCCCCAAACAAAAATAAACACATGAATGTAATAAGCGGATTCAGAAGCACACCAGTGATCAGGGCGTGACAGTTGAGAGGGGAACCCTGGTGGTAAACACAGCTGGGGAGGAGGCAGTGTAGTGTAATGGGTAAGGAGCTGGTCTTGGAACCTAAAGGTCACAGGTTCGATTTCCAGGTAGGATACTGCTATTGTACCCGTTGAGCAAGGCAATTAACCTGCATTGCTTCAGTATATATCCAGCTGAAGCACACACTGTGAACCATAGCAGTGTGTACTGTGTAAATGCTATGTAGAAAAGTTGCGTAAGTCGCTCTGGGTAAGAGCATCTGCTAAATGCCTGTCATGTAATGAGGTGGGAGAGTGTGTTTTGGGGAATGAGAGAGCGATGAGGGGAAACGGGGACAGGTAACAAACATTGAGCATGGGCCAACAATTCAAACAAAATGACCGAATCACAGAGAGGAGGGGAGAAAGAGAGAGAGATTGACAGAGACAGACAGTGGGGGTGTAGAAAAGTGGGTCAGTAGTGACATGAGATTTTTTCAGCGCAGACAGCTGAGACAGGAGAGAGAGACAGAGAGAGAGAGAGAGAGAGAGAGAGAGAGAGAGAGAGGAGAGAGAGAGAGAGAGAGAGAGAGAGAGAGAGAGAGAGAGAGAGAGAGAGAGAGAAACAGAGACAGCATGTGAAAAGAAAGACCGAAAAAGACAGAGAGAGAAAGAAACAAATATACATAAGTATGTTTAAAAAAAAATGCGCATATGAACACAGACAGGTGATTTGAGTGCCGTACACTGGGACTGATCACGAACCCGGGAGAGCCTGACGAACACAATCAGAGAACGGCGCTGATAAGACGGCACTTGTGAGGAGTAACTCCGCCTGGTAATGGATCCATTTCACCCCTCACCACCCAACACTGCACACCGCGGAGATCACACACACCCCAACAACTCCCGCTACCACCAGCTCAAACGGTGCAAACAACTCATCGCGCTGCTAAATCCTGATGCACTCTTAAATTATGCATAAATATAGATATTCCTCGAGCTATTTTCCTGAGCAAACACCGAAAGCGTTCCTAAATAACCTTGCGTTGGCATGGCAACTCCCAATTCATAATATCACCTCAGAGATGACAGGAACATGTTTTTTTTAAAACATGGCACATTTAGGCCAATACATTGGCGGCATCCGTGCATGTCAGCAAGATTTAATCTACTGTGCGGTTTTTTTCACAGATATGGATAATCTGCATCGTGCTATTACGGCGCAACAATCGCTTCCAGATGCCGGCGATAAGCACAATAAAACGCGAAGGTACATTCTGAAATGAGATCTCTGGAAATCGCCCACCTATCGCACTGCAAAAACTCCGTTGCTTTGTGTTGTGTCCCTATTTGACTCGGGCGAAATAAGGGACACCGGCTGTGGGTATACAGACACAGAAACGGCCGATGGCTACAGTATGATGCTATCTTCCAGACAGAACATCGCTATACTTCATTAGACTGTAAAGACGCTGCAAGCGTTCTCATGATTATTTCATTTGGTTATTTCGGTATCATTATTATACGTCGAGAAAATGTTTCTTAAATTTTCTGAAACCTTCAAGAGGATATCAACTTTCAAGGTCGTTTTAATAAAACAAGAAATATTTCATATTCGTGTTTTAAGACAGGTGATACACATGAATGTTGGAGGCCATGTCTGAAAATGGGCAAGGTGTAGGCTACAGTGTGTGGGAGCATAAATATTGTCTAAACTGTCTAACAGCTCTTACATGATGAAAAACAAAGATTTATTCATTTATTTACTGATTGCTTTTTCGGTGAAGTTTAGGTCAGAGAAAGCCCTCATCTGCACCAAAAAAAAAAAAAAAAAGAAATCAGTTAACTCCTAAATCAGTTTTGACAGAGTACATTTTACTCAGATTAAGTGCATGATCCCTGCTGAATGTTAAGAGCTGATTTATCACTGAACATTTCACTGTTCTGGAACATACACCGTATAGGTGTTGCATAACTGCACACCTGGGCAGCGTGGGTTTCCGTGATTTTAGGCTTAGACGGAATCCAAATGCAACCCGTAAAACTATTAATCATCTTCACTATTACACCAACCCCCCCCCCAAAGCTCAAATCTCTCAGGCACCACAGTGGACACCTTTCAGGTCTACAGGTGCTGCACACCTGTGCCAACATTACACAGGTCCCTGTGTGTCAACTGATTAAGCCACAAAGCCTGTCCAGCAACAACCAGGAAAATAAATAAATCACATTTCACGGTTGTTGTTGAATGGGCCAATTTGGTGCCCATTGTGGGGCTCAGCATAGCCAATCACCAGGAAGAAGAAGAAGAAAAAAAAAAAGATAAAAAGCCAAATTTCTGCCCAGAGCTCTTAAATGACACAAAGGTGTGCAGGTGTGTGTGTGTGTGTGTGTGTGTGTAGGTGTGTGTGTGTGTGTGGTGTGCGTAGGTGTGTGTGTGTGCGTGTGCGTAGGTGTGGTGTGTGTGTGTGTGTGTATGTGTGTGCGTGTGCGTAGGTGTGTGTGTGTGTGTGTGTGTGTGTGTGTGTGTGCGTAGGTGTGTGTGTGTGTGTGTGTGTGTGTGTGCGTGTGCGTAGGTGTGTGTGTGTGTGTGTGTGTAGGTGTGTGTGTGTGTGTGTGCGTCTGCGTAGGTGTGTGTGTGTGTGTGTGTGTGTACTGTTCCTCCCATATTTGAATCCTCTCATTATAATTCAGACCCTCTCCTCACTGCACTCTGCGCAGAACCTCCTGGATAGGTGCCAGAGCCCTGTGCCGCCCAGAGAGAGCGATGCTCTGCGTCATTAAAGAGTCCTCACGACTCACACAAAACCACTCAGAACAGAACCCAGGACAGCCTCCTTTCACACGCGGAGGGGAAGGGGATTTCTCTGCATCTCTCTCTCTCTCTCTTGCTCTCTCTCTCTCTCATTATGGGCTGTTCTTGGTAATACGTATAGAAGAAGGTTCACAACACAGCTGAAGGTATTCTTCGGATGCACAAGCATTATTGCAAAAAGACTGAGGCAAATAAAGATATTGTTTAGACTTAAACAACACACACACACACACACAGACACACACATACACGCGCACACACACACATACACGCGCGCGCACACACACACACACACACTTGCTGCTCCTTGCTGATGCTCAGTTCAGAAATGAATAGAGAACCACTCTCAGAGCTTTTCTCACTGATCCTGGATCAGCAGACATGCCTACACACGACAGCACAGAACACATCCTACAGGCTGCAGATCAGCTGACATGCGCCCCCTACAGGCCTCCTAAAACAGTGCACCACGGGGACCGCGCACGCACGCCCGTGCGGTGCCCACAAAGGGCAGTGGCTCAGACGGACACGTTTCCTGTTTGATGTGCCGACAGGAAGTGACAGCGAGGGTCAGGGCTGGAGGAGCCATCTCGGGCAGACCGTTAGACGGCAGGGCGGAAATGCCATATGTTGAGGGGGCGGGGGGGGGGGGGGGGGGGGGGGGGGCAGGGGGGCCAAAAGGCCATGTGCCAAGGGGGGGGGGGGGGGGGGGGGGGGGGCAGGGGGGTCGGGGGGCAGAAAGGTCATGTAGCCACACCCGAACCCTGCCCACACAGAAAAGAGCGTTGTGCCCAGAAACATCTCAAGCACATCTTGAGAAGAGAACTACGGGCAGAGGACAATGGATTCTGCAAACGTGCGCAAAGATAGAAACTTCCCGTGCATCATAGATTTGACCGAGCATGGTTATTTTATAATATTTTCAAGGTAGAAAATCCAGCATAGTATGCCTTAAACATTGTAGACCAAAGCAAAATTTTTAGTGCAGGCCATCTGAGGTCAGTTCCATTACTTCCCCCCACTACGATACCCCTTTCGACACCAAAGCAGGTTCAGAACAATTTTAAGGCAAGGTCCTTCAACGCCGATTTGAAATACAGTTGGAGATGTTTCCATACGCACTGGTTTATGAGATGTAAAAATTCCACTCCTCGGCATCAGGCAGCTATGCTATCCTGCTCTTCTGAGAATTTCTGGATCATCAAAGGAAAGAAATACAGAGCAAGAGAGGAAAAAAAAAAGATAGAAAAAAACACATTAATTAAAGGTGGTGCGGGCGAGAGAGGGGAAACATAAAAACAAGATGAAAAAGAATAAGATGGAGGCTGCTGAGCTGAGAGAGAGAAAGTGAGTGAGATTCATAAATAAAAATTTGGGGAGAGGAAAAAAGCAGTGAGGGAGAGAGAGCAGGAGGAAGGGAGGAGATATCTCAAGAGTATTATAAGAAAGAGAGCGGGTTGAGAGAGAGAGAGAGAGAGAGAGAGACAGAGAAAAAGACAGAGGCAGAGAGACAGAAAGGAAGACAGAAAGGGGGGGAGAGAGAGAGAGAGACAGACAGGGAGACAAAGAGAGAGAAAGAGATAAACAGGGAAACAGAAAGAGAGGCAGAGAGACAGAAAGAAAGAGAGAAAGAGACAGACAGTGAGACAGAGATAGAGAGAGAGAGGCAGAGAGACAGAAAGTGAGAAAGAGAGAGTGAGAGGGAGAAAGAGTCAGACAGGGAGACAGAGAGAGAGGCAGAGAGAGAGAGAGAGTGAGAGGATGAGAGAGATAGAGAGTGAGAGGGAGAGAGAGAGATGGGAGAGGTATTGCTTTATCTCTTGATGACTGGGACCACATCTGTTGTGGCGTAATTCCACGGGGTGGCTCTGCACATTAAATACAAGGTCAGCTCTCTCCAGCCCGGCGGATTAGGGGCCGGAGTGGATCAGAGCATCAATCTCGGGCGCCGACACCGCTGCCCGTCCTCCCGGAAAGCAGGATCAATCTGCCAGCCTGAGCAGAACCCCCCCGCGTCATCGCAAATGGGGCCGACACATAGCTCCAGGAGGTAAGAGCGGTAAGTCTGCTCAGTCGGAGGGTTGCCGGTTCGATCCCCCTGCCCTGGGGCGTGTCGAAGTGTCCCTGAGCAGGACACCTAACCCCCTAATTGCTCCCAACGTGCTGAGTGGTACCTTGCATGGCAGCCTTTCACGTTGGCGTGTGAGTGTGTGTGTGTGTGTGTGTGTGTGTGTGTGTGTGTGTGTGAGTGGGTGAATGAGAGGCATCATTGTAAAGCACTTTGGATAAAAGCGCTATATAAATGCAGTCCATTTACCATGTACCAAATCCCCCGCTCTTTCATCTGGCCCACTTCCTGTGGCCGAGGCATCCACTTCCTGTCCAGCTGTAATGAGCACCCGGGCTGATCTTGTGCACGGACACGGACTGCTAGCTGAAGCACTGTCACTGACCAGTCATAAAATCTGACCTGAGAGCCAATCAATGCAGGCTCCTAAATCGATGCATTCTGGGAAAAACCAGTCCCTGCTGGAAAAGGTGTTAGGCAGATCAATAGAAATTCAATGCCCATTGAATTCCCACAAATCTGACCCTTTGCATCAGACCAACCCCTACAATCTGATTGGCTACACAACTGCTTGCATTTCCTACACACTTTGATTTCCCAGGTCCTCGTTGTAAAAGACAAATTCTCAGCTGACCTAGTTAATATCAATGTTAAAATGATGATGATGATTATTATTATTAGTTATTATTATTATTAGTAGTAGTAGTAGTAGTAGTAGTAGTAACTTGCTCATCCATTAGAGTGTCTTATGAGTAAAGATAGTAGGAAAGCCAAGATAATCATATATCAGCACAGATTTATGCATGCTTTAAATTTTGTTTATGGTTTTATTTCCACAGGTTGTCTCGTGGGGATTGAGAAAAACCTGTTCCACAGGCAGCAGTCGGCCAAGCATTAAAGAAACGTGCCTCGGTATAAAAACAATGACAGGATGAACAGAGTAAGAATTCATTCACTTAAAACACTGAAACGCAAACACAGACACAAAATGTCCAACAGAATGTGAGGCATGCATCTGTTCCACCGGTATCCCCTTCCCAAAAGGGCCTTCGGTGGTTCCCCTCAGGGAAAGTGTTTTGTTTGGACAAAATGTACAGGTTGCCGAAATGGAGGTGCTTGGTACTGCTAACCAAACTCTTTCATTCGGGGTTCAATTCTAAATGCTGATATTTCAGAGTATCTTTTTCTCCAAAAAATAAAAATAAATAAATACATAAATAAAAACATCAAGATTGAATTAAGTGTATCAATGCACATCTATGATCTTGCACTGCACATTTCATTATAATGAAGTTTTTTTTTGGTTTTGTTTTTTGATGAGGTATAACCTGTCACCTTGTTTACCTCCACGACTGGGAGAAGGACAGATGAATCGCGTAAAGTGCAGATGCTGGAACGGGCCACAGGGAATCAGATTAAAGACCAGAGAAGAGTAGCCACGCCGCGGAACATTTTATTTCAGTTAATTCCCCGAAACCGTTCAGCGCTCTCACCCCTCTGCTATAAAAAGCAGGTCTGACGTCACCAGACTAGAGACCTGTGTCTGGGGAGAAACCAGACCCAGAGGGCGACCGTCCCCCCCGTAGCGCCCAAACGGACGACGGTCACGGTCGCAAACCGACAAAGTCGCACGTAGTCGGGACCCCACCCCCACCCGCAAAACGATTTCCCCCCCCCTTATTAAACACACGGCATTCACACCTCCGTGAATAAAAAAACCCAAAAACAGTTACTGAACCGAGTCCCCTCGGCCACAGCCGAACCGTTCCTCGGCCTGTGTGAATTCGAGTCACGCCTTGGTCGAGTCCCACGTATCGCCCAGGGGTGTCAGGAAGACAGCAACACTGCTCTAGGGATCCCTGCTGGATATCTATCCATAACTTGAGAAGAGGAGGTGGCTGTGGGACTAACGGACCTATGAGCCGTGTCCAACTGTCACATTCCCGTTCTCTCTGTGGCTTTAAAAAAAGAAAGGAAAGTCCCCTGCGTGTAATTTAAAATGGCCAGTAACTGCATTACAAACTCTAATCCACTCAAAGAACATGCACCCGATACACAAAGAAGCCACAGGGCACAGCTTCAGGGTGGCATTAGTCATCATGCAGTCACCTTATCACTGTCCACACCGGTGGTGCCTGTGAGCGTGCGTGCATGCGTGCGTGAGTGTGTGTGTGTGTGTGTGTGTGAGAAAGAGAGTGTGTGTGCGTGTGTGTGACAGAAAGAGACAGTGTGTTTGTGAGAGAAAGAGAGAGTGTGTTTGTGTGTCCATGTGCGGTCACCGAAGGCTATTCTGGCACCGGCTGCAGCCATTCAAACTCCAGGGATGGAGAAAGAGAGAGAGAGACACACACACACACACACACACACACACACACACACACACACACACACACGCACACACACACACACACACACACACACACACACACACGCACACTTACACACACACACACAAACGCGTCTCCGTGTCACTCACCGTCATAGTTGACGATGATGATGGCGAGCATGTAGTCCTTCCCCAGCATGCTGAAACGCTCTTCCTGTCTGGCTCAGGTTAGCCGCAGCGCATCCCAGTCACAGCCCCAGTCACCGCTCCAGTCACAGCTCCAGTCACAGCCCCAGTCACAGCCGCGACCTGGCCAGCTCCCCCCTGTCCCGCGCGCGCGCAGCGACACACAGCACCCAGCAAGGGCTGCTCTCGCATGCCAGGGGGATTAAAACTACGCTACGCTCGCTGCCTCCCTCCCTTTCTGCGTCTCTCTCTTTATATCTCTCTCTCTCTCTCTCCCTTTCGCCTGTCCTCTCACTGAAAGCTCAGTCGGAGCCGCACTCACACCGGTTAAAAGAAGTCCACATTTCGCTTCCTCTTTCTCTCCCTCTCTCTTTCTCTCTCTCTCTTCCCTTGAGGGATGCAGTGCGCTGCTTGTGAGAGAAGAGCGTTGTTCTCTTCTTCCTCTCCTCCCTTATTCTGTCTTCTCTCTCCCTCTCTCTGTCTCTCTCTCACTCTTTCTCTCCTCTTCCTCCTCCTCCTCCTCCTCTTCGCTAGACTCTGTTTTAATAATGCCTGCAGCTCTGGTTGCCCCTCCCTCTCCCACCACCCATCTCCCCCCGCCCCCACACCGCCCCCTCCACTCCCCCCCCCCCCCCCCCACATTGTCATCCCCCAGCTTTTCTTGCTTAAGGATGTCTGTGAACACAGCTCACATCGGCTAATGGCTAACTCACCAAATAACTGGGGGTTCGAGAAAGGGGGGGGGGGAGAGAGCGAGCAAGAGAAAGAGTAAGGAAGTGAGAAAGAGAGAGAGAGAGAGAGCGATGCATCTGTAAATAAATATTGTTTCCAAAAGGAAAAGAGGAGAGACCGTCACAAGTGGTGCTAAAAATATACATGAAGAATAAAAGCCATCAGGGGAAATTTAATTTGACCAAGACCAAGACGTCAGCGAAAAGGACACGTCCCATTCAAGTGCATGGTGGGTGTGTGTGTGTGTGTGTGTGTGTGTGTGTGTGTGTGTGTATAGGTGTGCGTGGGGCAAGCACCAGCGCTGCACCACAAGCACACGTGAGATTACCGTTTACCGCCAGACCTCTGTCTCCCCAGCAGATCATAATCTTTGGTTGCAGCAGAGGTGGAGGAGATTTAAGTGATGTCACAGACAGCGCAGAGGTGGACAGGGCTTCCGTGACACACCAGTGAACCGGTCAAAGGTCTCAACTTGAATTGCTGCAGATACCTGTCATCTACCAAACCTCCTGCCTCACATCGACTGGTTTTCTTTGGCGAAGTTGTGCTTTTATTGCATAATGACCATTATCTGAATGAGGAGAAAGATGGTAAATGTCACAATAAATTCCTAGCTTGCAAAGGCGAAACAAAAAGCTACATGACTTTGTTAATAAGAACAAGGCTGCACAGTTAAGACTGGGTAAGTAATATCAGAGAGAGAAAGTCTGGTAAATAGTAATGCTACTTCATTACACCTCTAATGTAACTCTGCTTAAGTACACCTCTAATGAGCTATAACAAGATTCTCCTCCATGCATATCATACCCCAAATGCAACCGCATTACACCTCTAAATGGAATTGTGCACTGCTGCAATATAACTGCATTACACAGCTAACGTTAAAAAAAAAAGACTGCACTCCAAATGTAACTCCATTTCACCTGCAACGTGACAAGACTACACCTTCACTGAAGCTGCATTACAGTCGGAATGGAAATGAATTACACCTCAGTGCAACTCCATTACACCTCTAACGGAAACAAACTACACCGCTAGTGGAACTAGATGGCACCCCAAGTAACTGAATTGCGCCTCAAAAACGAAATGGAAATAAACCTCAAATGCAATTCTATGAGACTTAAATACAACTACACTGCGCACCTGTACGATGCGACAAGAATACGCTCTTAATGTATATGTTTTACACCTCTAATGAAAATGGAGAATGGGACTAATGTAAATGTATCGCACTACAAATTAAGTTAATCTTCTTCCAGCGGATGAGTTGTTTTATTTTTTGTTTTTTTTTACCCCTGTGTACAGTTCCTGTAAATCTCGGCAGATTCACTGTCTTTTTTTTTAATCTTTCTTGCTGTCAATTGAGAATTACCGCAAAGACATTATTTTTGCACCTAACTGCCCGTAATTAACGATGTGTAAGGGTAAGAGTCAGTCTCTGCGTCTTCTCCCCTCAAGGCTGCACCCGGCAATAAAACCTCCAGATGATGCCTACCGTCTGGGAACATGATGTCCTAATGAAGGCACTCTGGATTGCGTATTTGGATGGGAAATTGTCTCTATGAAAATAAAGACATGTTATAAAGGCACCGTAATGACGTACTGTATAATAATTATGAAAGAATCGATAAAGAGGTATGCCCATCTTCTGATAATTAGGAGAGAACATTCCCCTAAAAATGAATTTGCAAACAACTAACAAAGTATCTCTTGACCATGACGAGTTTATATTTAACTTTTAGTTGTTTATTAGTTTTTATCCATTCTCCCTTTTTCCATTAAATATTATTAGTGCATTGTGATATTCATCTCGTTTACCCCTACACAAATCTATTATTTTTTAAAATGTGAAAAACAAATTTTGCACTTTATTGTAGTCTATGTTATTGTAGGCTACTCAACCTACTTAAAGCACAAAATTAACTGAAAATATGAGACTAAAAATATATATTTTTAAGAGATACATTTTGTTCAATGGAATAGGGTTGCCTGCTCAGTTAAGCAGCTACTGTTCATTGTTCAGGTGCCCCTCTTTGGGTCGGTCCACCTTAACCAACGGCCACGTCCGGCCGGCTCCCACATTCCGTCATAGCCTCCGTCTGCAGCATCCTTCTCTCACCCTCCAATGCGTTTCCATGGCAACGGCGGGCCCCGGCTCGCGCGGCCGGCGCCAGGGTCGCGAGGATGAGTGCGGATTACTGCTGCAGGATTCGGAAGGTAGGCCTACGCAGCCGACCTGAGCCTAAACTGTGACCAGGAGTGAACATATCGCACCACGCCTGCTTTTAAAAATATAAGTTTCATTAAAGGCCACCAATATGAATGCGCGTAAAATCACATAGACCAATAGTCTATATTAAAACAGACTTATAAAATTCACCCATCTTGCTTAAAAAAAACCGCTTGTTAACGCAGTTATCCCATGAATAGGCTATAGCTTCAAAAAGTACCATGATCTTCCTTTCGTTCGATAAATGTAAACATTATATTTATTGGGTAAACAGATAATAGGGATTAATATACAGAGCATAGTGCGTATTTCATATAACTTGCGTTTGAATATTTGTTTGTTTGTTTATTTTATTTGAGGCAGTGTGCCTGCTTGTAACAGACTAGCAAGTTGCTTTTAAAATATTGCCCATCTGTAGGCTAATTACAGTAAATCGAATCCTTTCGTTACCACGAATGTAGTCTACTGGTGTTTATGCGTCGCCGTTATCTAATTCATGTAACATGTATAAACCTGTAAAATTAAAAATACCGGTGGCACAAGGAAAATAAATCGCATGCACATTCAACTATCCCTTTCACACAGCGACAGGCCAGACTAGTTGCGCAAAGATCTCGCTTGCGTACGCCTAGTCGGAAACATGGCGGACGGCAAGGTGAGTGTGAATTCTGGAGTGTAACGATCTGGACATGTAGTACTCTTTAAGATGACCAGTAAATCTGCCCCTGTCTTGCGAGACGGACATACCCGTTTGTGTAAGAATTACAACTTTTGTGCGTTTCTCACTCGGTGTTTGACTGAAGTATTTTGAATAGTCTGCTAGCAAGATAGCAATCTTAACTAGCGCTGTGAGTACTTGTTAGCTATGGCAGTTAGCACACTGTTAGCTATCGTACTTGTACAGTTATAGCGAATGGTGTCTGTGGGTAACTAAGTTTTGTGCAGTTTGTTTTACTAATGTAAGTGACCATCGTATCTGTATACACGAGCGCTTTTGGAAATTGAAACAAAGATGCCATTACCAGGCGGGTATAGTCAAAGTGTTTTAGCTTCACAAACTGATAGTCAATTTTAAATGCTTGTCAGCGTTATTTGCCATGATCTTTGTCTCGTTATCAAATTGTAAAACCCCCTAATAATCTATGCATAATATAACTTAGCAAACCAGGGCTGCTATTAAGTAGCGTTAGTTTAACAGAAGAATTAGAGGATGCTATTATGTTGTAGCATACTCACACAACTAACTGACATGGAGAGAACAGGAGAACTGCAGTTTAGGTTTTTACCCCACGCCTGTCCTCTCTGACCGTCCTATCCCAGGACCCCCTGAGGCAGCTGAAGGATCTTGCGCAGCTCAAGGATCAGCTCGAGGACATCCAGAAGCGCGTGGAGGACGAAGTGCAGGCGGGGATCCCTCAGGTGAGCCGGCATGCGGCTCCTGTAGCTTTTTTTTTTTTTTTTTTTTTTAAAGGCATTGTAAGTGTCATATCCAATATATATTTATGTTTCAAGCACAAAGTGCAATGTCTTGTGTAATTTATTGAAGTTCTCTCAAATGTTTGTGTGTTGTATGTTGGATACAGTGAAAAGCGTATGTTAGGAAAGAAACCAACTTTATATCACATTTAGCAGGTGATCTTATCCAGAGCAGCACGCACAAATGACAATGTTAACTGTGCATTAATGTAAGTATCCAATGTGACAATTTCAAGGTCCTACCTTGGACTCAAACCTGCAACCTCTGTATTGCAAGAGCGGTAGCGTAGCATAAACAAAGGGAACCGGTGAGGTTCGATTCCCTGTTGGGACCTATTTTTATACAGTCTATGGGTGGGACACTGCTGTGCGTGAGACTGGCACGAGGCCTGAGGAGTCTGACTCCATCTTGGCTCTAGTTCCCTCAGGAGTCTGACTCCATGTTTGCTCTGGTTCCTGCAGGAGTCTGACTCCATCTTTGCTCTGGTTCCTGCAGGAGTCTGACTCCGTCTTTGCTCTGGTTCCTGCAGGAGTCTGACTCCATCTTGGCTCTGGTTCCTGCGGGAGTCTGACTCCATCTTGGCTCTGTTTCCTTGCAGGGCGGCTCCTTGTTGGCCTCTCCCTTCCTGAAGGGCTTCCTGGCCGGTTACGTGGTGGCCAGACTCCGGTCCTCGGCTGTCCTGGGCGTGGCCGTGGGCACCTGCACGGGCATATACGCCGCCCAAAACTACCAGGTGCCCAACATCGAGAAGACCGTGAGAGACTACTTCAACTCCCTCAGAAAGGGGCCCAACTAATTTGGGGGGGGGGGGGCGAGGCCACCCCCTTTAATTTGGGCAGGGGGTGAGCCAGGTACCCCGTTTTCTTTCCCTCGCATCAAGAGCCTGAAACTGGAAGATGTCATCTCTGTCTTCTCCTTTTTTAATTCAGAAAATTAATTATTTAAATGAAGGAGCCCTTGTTGAGTTTTGTGTCAAAGTGCAAAAAAGAGAGAAAGTTTTATGGGGAAAAGCTAAGAAACTGAGTAACGCTGATATGGGTCCATGTTTCTGTATAAAATCCACCGGTGAGCAAGCGTGAAATTTTCAGCGGCAGAAATTTTGGGTTCACAGTTTGTTTGCGCAACGCTCACGTATAACTGGAAAAGAGGCTTTTATCCTTTATTAATTGTATTAGTATTTTGCGAGAGTGGAATCAGGGTTCGTTTAATTGCCTTAAGGAGCTGGACGGCATGGCTGCTATCGTTGTCCTGAGCCGCCAATCCGCCATTTCAGCATCTGTTCGTGCATTTCCCTCTGCTGTTTAAGTGTAAACATTTACCCAAAGAAAACAGAGCTCGATAAATACGTTTTTTTGCAGGATAGTGGCTGCTGCTTGAAAACTGAGCTTGTCCTCTCCTTGATTATGGCTTATTTTATCAAGGATATGATAAGCCATTTTGGGGAAAAAATCTAATTTATTAAATGCGCTATTTATATACTAATTTCTCAATTTTAAATATGCCATATTAAGTGTATTTTTTCAAAATATGTATAGCAAAGCTTCAAAATGCTAAGACAGGCCATGTTATAAGAAAGTATTTACAATTTTAGTAGTAGTAAATGTACTTAATTACTACAACAATTATAGTAATTATTTTCTGTGCTTCTGCATGGTGCTTCCACAAGAGTGGATTGAAAGAGCTGCAGTTAGAATGATGATTTAGAAGTCTCAGGTGATGCGGTGTTGCACTAGTTAAGGACCCCCCCTCACCGCTACCACCCCCCCACCCCACCCCTCCCCTCCCTAAAAAAATACGTGAGAATGATCGTCATCCCAAACGTGGATTCCAACGTCCCGACCCCTCCGGAGAGGCGCTGGAAGAGGCGTTTGGGCTGGGCTCTCCTCCTGACCCTCTCTGTGCTAATCTACGGGTCCCACGCGCCCCTCATCGCCCTGTCCAAAGTGGACGGGCGCGTCCCGTTCAGCTCCTCGTCCTGCGTGCTGCTGATCGAGCTGGCCAAGCTGCTGGCCTCCCTGGCCGCCGTGCTGGCGTCCCGGGGGGGCGACCCCCGCCGCGGGGGGGGCGCGTCCGCGTTGGCGTCCGCGTCCTGGGCGCAGGCCGTCCCCTACGCCCTCCCCGCCCTGCTCTACGCCCTGAACAACAACCTGGCGGTGCTGATGCAGGCGCACATGGACCCCGGCAGCTTCCAGGTGCTGGGGAACCTGAAGATCGGCTGCACCGCGCTGCTGTACCGCGGCTGCCTGGGCAGGAGGCTGAGGCCTCGCCAGTGGCTGGCCCTGGCGCTGCTCACGGGGGCCGGGCTGTGCCACAGCTACGCCAGCCTGGAGCCGGGGGGGGCCCGGGGGGCGGGCGGTGGGGGGGAGCCGGGGGCACGGGAGGCGGACGAGGGAGGCCCGGACCCCGCCAGGCGCCTCCACGTCTCCTCCTGGGGCCTCCTCCTGGTGCTCTCCTACTGCGCGATCTCGGGGCTGGCCGCCGTGTACACCGAGCTGATCCTGAAGGCCCAGCGGCTGCCGCTCAGCCTGCAGAACCTCTTCCTGTACGTCTTCGGCGTGGCGGCCAACGGGGCGGCGCACCTGTCCGGCGCCGGGGGCGACCGCGGCTTCCTGGAGGGCTACTCGGCGACGGTGTGGGCCATCGTGGCGGGGCAGGCGGCCAACGGGCTCCTGATGTCGGCGGTGATGAAGCACGGGAGCAGCATCACGCGGCTGTTCGTCATCTCCTGCTCCATGCTGGTCAACGCCGCCCTCTCCTGGCTGCTGCTGGGACTGCAGCTCACGCCCGCCTTCCTGCTGGCGGTGCTGATGATCGCGCTGGCCGCTCACCTGTACTACGGAACGTAGCCCCGCCCGCCGTCCTACCTGTCGGGAGTACGTTCGAGCACAGGATGGTGAAACTCTCTCACGTTCATTTTTTTTTGCGCCAAATGAAGTTACTGTGGATTCATTCGCCCTTTTTTTGACTTGAGTGGTTTGTTTTTGTTGCTTCATATTCATTAGACGTGCAATGTAAGGAGTTTCACAGAGAACTGATGTAAATAAAGGCATTGTTTGGGGTATTTTGGCTGCCACATTTCCACACGGTATTTGCCTGACAGTGTTGAGTATTTCAGAAATGGTGAGACTCCTACTCTTTCGTTGCTGTTGTTTTTTTCACCAAGAGCTGTTAAACCAGGGGTGTTTAATCGTATCCGAAAAGGGCTGGTGTGGGTGCAGGTTTTTGCCCAGCACTAAGACAACTGATTCTACCTAAGAAGGTCTTGATTAAAGACCACAATTAGTTGAGTCAGGCTTTACAGTGCTGGGCTGAAAAACCTGCACCCACACTCTCCCTTTTCGGATAAGACTGGACACCCCCGTGTTAAACCAACCCGGCAGCTGTAAGGAGTTGTACTGGAACCTTCGTTCTTCTACTGAAAACACACACGTCTGCCTCTTTCTCTCTTTGCTTTTTTGTTTGTTTTCCTGTAGTTCAGATTTGCTTTTTTTTGCATGGCTTTAAGGAAAATCTTACTGAAGTGTTTACTTTTCTGTGGACATATATCTGTTTTTTTTTTTTTTTGTTTTTTATTGTTGTGGAAAGTATAAAGATGTTTTATCGTTTAACAGGTATACATTTCCCCATTTCGCAAGCAGGTGCTGAGAAGTGTATTGATGCTTTAAGTGAATAAATAAACAATGGTACATTAAAAATAAACGCTATATATTTATGTATTGGAATAATGGAGTCAAATGAAAGTCAAAGGAAAATAAAGCTCTATTGAATAAAAGGAGTCCTGTGTTAATTGTTCAGGTGTCTTTACAATGATAATATTTTTTGAGGACATGATGATGCTTTTTACATTAATTAGAGGAATGCTTTTAAATGTCAAGAACTGTTTGGAATGGATGTTCAAGGGAGATTTGGATAGAGTAAAAAAATAACAAACCTCTTCCCCAAATCTGTGTCCTCTGTTGCCATGGTTCTGTTGCCATGGTTCTGACTAATGGGCCACTTTCTGGTAGTTGAGGGTGATCACTTTGCCCTGGAGGCCAGGATCTTGACTTAACCAAGAAGGAAGAGCCCTGCCTGTGGTAATCTCCCGTAGATAGCCGCGTTACCATGGGAACGGGTGTGTGATGTGTTCCTGTGGCACCGCCCCTTTTTCAACCATGTCCCGTCCTAGCGGTGACGTTTCTGCCGACAAGCAAAGCCACCCCTCTGCTCCTGCACGATGCGTGTCCTCCCCACCCGCGTTTTCGGGGGGGGGGAGGGGGGTCCCTCACTGCGGCTGGGATAGCGGGACAGCTGCCCGCTCCTGGGGGTCGCCCCGTACGGAGAGGGCGTCCTTCATTTGGGCCAGAGCTGCGGGTGAGAGGAGAGGGCGTGTCAGTGGCGCTGGATGGGTGAGCAGGGCATGCTGGGACAGGGGGGTGCAGGTCAGAGAGATTCCCCGCGGCGTGATTTATCCGCTATTCCCCCGGTTCTGTGGCTCCGTGCAGGGCTCCCAGCAACTGTCTGTGAAAATCGATGGGCCCGGCCTGAGCTGGCCGCGATTCAGCAGAGTCAGGCGGCGTTAAGTACAGGCACTGGGGGTGAGGCCAGCACAGTGGGGGCGGCCCTAACTGCCATGAATAAGACTCACCTCACTAACTCAGTATTCCACCGCATACAGCACACTCACTAAATAACTCACTGACTCAGTAACTGACTAACTCGCTCACTAACTCACTCACTCAGTGACTCAGTAACTCACTAACTTGCTCACTGACTCAGTGACTCATCTCACTAACTCAGTATTCCACCGCATAAACCATACTCACTAAATCACTCACTGACTCAGTAACTCACTAACTCGCTCACTAACTCACTCAGTGACTCAGTAACTCACTAACTTGCTCACCAACTCACTCGCTCAGTGACTCCGTGACTTATCTCACTAACTCAGCAATCCACCACATAAAGCATACTTACTAAATCACTGACTCAATAACTCACTAACTCAGTGACTCACCTCTG
Organism: Anguilla japonica; assembly: GCA_025169545.1. NCBI lineage: Eukaryota > Metazoa > Chordata > Actinopteri > Anguilliformes > Anguillidae > Anguilla > Anguilla japonica. The sequence continues at coordinate 8,150,780 of CM045885.1, read as the reverse complement.
CGCAGTTGTTTGTTCTCGACCTGCAGCTGCTGGTTTTGGGCGGACAGGTGGACTGCATCCTGGATGGCCTCCAGCAGCAGAGTCCGGTACCGACCCTCCACCACTTCCCCCTGCTCCTCAAACACCTGGCGGAACACCCTGAACACCTGGGGACACACCTGGGCACTGAACACCAGCCACACCCCCTAGGCACTGAACACCAGCCACATCCACCCTTAACAAGGACTCATACTAAAGGGTTCTTTAGCTTGTCTCCAGAGAGGAACCTGTTCTATCTCTTTATGGAACCCTCTATGGTAGGTATGAACATGTGAAAGCTCCCAGCTATCTGCTGCACCCACCTGCAGACTCTCCTCTCTCACAGGTACGGAACTCACCTGCAGATTCTCCTCTCTCACAGGTATGGAACTCACCTGCAGACTCTCCTCTCTCACAGAGTGCAGGACTCACCTGCAGACTCTCCTCTCTCACACAGTGCAGGACTCACCTGCAGACTCTCCTCTCTCACAGAGTGCAGGACTCACCTGTAGACTCTCCTCTCTCACAGAGTGCAGGACTCACCTGTAGACTCTCCTCTCTCACAGAGTGCAGGACCCACCTGTAGACTCTCCTCTCTCACAGAGTGCAGGAGGTGCACGTGTCGGAGGTGCTGCGCCTCCAGGTCTTGTTCGGCCTCCTGCTTCTCCCGGCGAAGAGCCTCCATCTGCAGCACCAGGGCCTGCCTCTCCCTCCCCAGCCGCAAGACCTCCCCCTCCGGCCCGTCAGCCTGAGGACAGACCCCCCCCCCCCAAACCAGTGGATATAGCAGAGTGTCCTACAGATCCTACAGTCAACTCCCCCCCCCCCCAACCAGCGGATATACCCAAATATCCTACAAATACTACAGTCGCAAACTGTCCTAACCTCTCCCCCAAAACCAGAATCCTACCATTACAGCCGCCCCCCGCCACCCAACAAACATATAAACCCAAAAATCCTCCAATCAAAAATCTTCTACCTTCTCTGTCTCAAGATCCCTCTCCATTTTAGCCAGCTCTTCCTGGATGAGAGATTGATGTTCCTCCATCAATCTTTTCCTCCTGTGCAGGGCCTTGGTATATTCCACCTCCACCTCAGAAAGCAGGACTGAACCACTCTCAGCCTAGAAACGGGGGTAGAACAATCTAAAACAAATGCAAGACATACTGACACCATCTTGTTACTCAATGGCAGTTAGGAAAGAGAAAACAACCAAATTGTTTGAACCAATCGCTCAAGCAAGATGATCAACAAAGGAACTGCAATCCAGTACCTCCACTAAATACAGCCTATCCTCTTTCAGTGTCCCGGGACTGAAAGCTCCAGCAAATAGGGTGTGCTTACCTGGATAGTGCCACTCTGTGATTGGTCGGATTCCCTGTCTGCATCTGTCAGTCTGCGCTCCTCCTCCCTCAGGGCCTCCCTCAGCTGTTGGATCCTGCCCACTCTCCTCTGGCTCTCCTCCACACCCACCCTCCCCTCTATGGATCAGATCGAAAAAACAAGATGGCAGCCACAGGCACACAATGCAACCAGCATCAAGCCTGACCCCATCAGTGGTGAGATTAGTAACACTTCAGTTATATGCCATAAAGCCTTCATTACACTGACATGAGCTACCACAAGCATGACATAACACCTGTCATAACCATCCACAACCGCAGATTACACCTTATGACAAATGCCAGATCATTGACATAATATATACAGCTTATAATAAAAACAGAATTCAAGACAACTGCTCCAAAATAATTCCTAGATGTGTTATGACAGTAGTATGCCATCCATTGCAAGCTGTAATAAGCTGTCCTGACTGCCTATAACAGGTGCTATAGCACACCCATGGCAGTGTAATTTAGGCTTTATGGTGTGTAGTCCAAATAAAGTACTATAGTGAGGTTTTGCCCTGAGATGCCACACCTCTCAAATGAGCCTCCATCTCTTCCCTCAGCAGCTCCTGGAGGTGTGTCCGCCTCTCTGTCTCCCCCTGCTGGTCGATGGTGTGACTTGGCGTCCGCTCCATGGCACTTCTTGCTTGATACTGCTGTCCCATCAGTGTAATACATTAGTGTTAAGACATGATGGGACAGCAAATCCTTATAAATAATAAAGTTGGGCAGAGGTATAATGTCCTTTCAATGACTCATTGATTTGGACCAGTCACTGTTTATCTATGAAATGCAATATGAGTCAGTGCACGTGACAGATGCACAAATGTTTGAGCTTTAAGAAGCCTTGGCCTCTCATTACAAGTATTCATTACAGTTCCAGTTGGTTATTAGTGCTTGGTAAACTCTGAAAGGATAGTGTGCATCAGGGTTTATGGTGCTATATAATGTAAAGAAACCTTTCTTTTTTCCTCGATTTCCTTTGACTGCTCTTTCCTCTTCTCCCAGTCTTGATCCTTCACCACCTGATCAAGAGCCAGAAATAATATATATATATACAAAATAAACCTTCCATCTGCAACAATCATGGTTTAGAATGCGATTCCCATCTTTGAAGTTCCACATCAAGAAGAGACAGGTTTAGAAACACAGATAAGAAAAAATCAAATGTAAAATAAAAGTCCTTAAATCTGCCGGGGGATCCCCGCCCCTGCCCTGTGACCTGCAGAGCTCGGATCAGTTCCTCCAGTCTCCTGGTGTCGCCTTCCTCACATTCGGACTGCGCCACCATCTTGGTCCTCAGATCTCGAATCTGCTCCCGGATCTCCCTCGCAGCAGCCTGGGGACTCCATTTCCCACAATGCCGTGGTGCAGTGCGAGTCACCAGGCCCCTGACACGCTGGGCTAAGGCCAGTGCATGGGGGGTCTCCTCATCTAGCAAGCCTGGGGGGGGGGGGGGGGGGGGGGTGACAGTACCTACTTACACTGTACAACCAGGCTCAAATTTCATTTTATTTAAATAATTACTGCCCTCCATTTTATTTAAACAATTACTGCCTTTGTTGAATCAGATCAGACCGCCACAACACCCCCAATACAAAAAAGAACCATAGTAACATGCAGTAACCTGCATAACTGGAGGGCTGGTGCGTATGCAGGTTTTTGTTTAAACCAATTACACTTGCTATGAAATGACAGCCAAAGACTGTTCTTATGTCCCTATATGAAAAGGTTTACTGTGATCTAATCTACCAGTGAACCAGTGTTGGTATAAACAGTCAGTTAGCTCATTTAGTCAGGGTAATTGGTGGAAACAAAAACCTGAATACACACGGGACACAAATTGCCCTCCCTAGTCTAGAACCTGCCTACTCAAACTGTAGCAAGGGCTCCACCTTGTGGCTGGATGCAGTACAGAAGGAAAGTGTTACAGCCTCCAGCCAGAGAGTCCCTCAGGAGGAGGGGGAGGAGCCTGTTGTCAGGGGTGTCACCTGACTCCATGAGCTCCAGAACTTTCACCAGAGGACTGACCCTGTGGACGCACAGCACAAAGGATTATGGGTGATCATTCAGTACTGACCAGGAATAAATAAATAGGGAGCAGACAGCCACAATGTTCCCTCCTGCTTAGCAGCCATAGAGTGACTCCACCAATCAAGGAGTACATTGGTAATAAGAAACATAACAACAGCAATCATAATTATAGGGTATTTTTTTGGTTAACCTTCCCGCATCCCTTACAGTAGGTAGTCAGGATAGCCAGTTGATATTCACCAAAGTACTATTGACCTTTTATTTGAGGTTATCAACGTACTCTGTGATTGGTGGAGCTCTACTCAGGCTTCTATTCAAAAGGAGGTGACACCGGTGTTCTATCGTTCAACGTCCTATTATCCCTGGTCCTGACCTAGTGTAGGACTCAGATCATACCACTGAAAATTCAAATTTAAATTCTCAGTGAGGATAAGGAAAACCCTCAGACTGCCAGGGTCTCACCCGTTCAGGTCGCCCTTGCGCGCCCCTCCTGCGAGGTCGAACAACCGGAGACTGCTGCGACAGTACTGTCGGTCCCGACCCCCGTCCGAGCGGAGCCTCCTCTCAATGCTGACGGAGAAAACGGAGCTGCATCTGAGAGTGACGGGAACCTTCCGTCAGTCAGCGTTTCCTTCAGGTCCAGATCAGATGACGCACCAGTCGACCCATCTCAGGTCAAACCTCCACTGTACCCCACCGCCGGGAAGGCATAGCCACAGTCTACCAAATATCATAGATTAAGCAGAGGCCAAAGACTTTCTGCTAGGTTCCCAGTAGGGGGCGGTGTGACTGACCTGCTATGTAAATTCCCACTGTTGCTCTTCAGTGTCTCCCTGCCCTTCTCGTAAAGGGCGAGGGCTTCCTCTGCTGTCTCTATGACGATCTCACACAGGCCCTCTACAAGACTGCGACAAGCCAAAACACACATACACAAAATATAACTGACTCGGTACAGAGGAAGTAGGGAAGCACTACATGCAAATTAAAACTCACATTTGACCCATTATTTCATCCCCAACTGTATCTAACACAGTGTTTCCAAGCCATTATAATATCATACAATATAATATAATAGTTACAGATGATAGCAAAATATTGCATTTATAAAGACCATTTTCGATAATGATCTCAAAGAACATCTACCCGTCTTAAATATTGTCATATAGCTATTATTAAATTGCTGTTATGAATAGTATTTTCCATGCTATTAACAAAAGGCTGTATCCATAAATGAGTGATGTAAAACTGTCAGACTTTGTTTAGGAAGGAAAGAACACAGCAGATGCGTCTCTCCTTACATCCCCAGGATCGGGTGAGTCGTTGGTTTCAAGCTCCACCTCTCTGGGTTCAGGAGGTCAAGCGCGCTGTTGTCAGGATAAAACTAAGAGGGAACCAGGGACAACAACAGAGATACTGTCATGATTAATTAAAGGGTGTCTAGAGACAGAATGTGAAATATTCACACAATGTGCTATAAGCAACTATGAGTACATTTGTAGTGACGGAAAAACCCCAGCCGATCAAAACAGACGTAACTGCTGAGATAGAAAATCGGAGCCAGTTACAATCAAGAACACTTGTGCAAATTTATGCATTTCAACCTGATAATGCTTTGCCTCTGATTCAACCACTGGAAATACAAAAGTCCAGCATTGTTTTATAGCCTTTAATGCAGGGCTGTTAAACTCCAATCCTGGAGGGCCATGAGGCCCGATACCTTACTGGCGCCCTCTTGTGGTTAAAACCAGACACATTTCTGTGTTATATTATACCTGCATAAAGGACACCGTAGAGAACCATTCCCCATCGCTGGCCTTGGTCATCTCACTGAACAAACCCGTAATCAGCTGAAATTAATAAACAAAACAGATGTCAAAATAACCTGTACTCTATATATTGTAGTTTGCTGTAACATATTGGTAACATACTACTTGTCGGTTTGGCATTCAATCTGTACCAGATACAGGGGTTTTATATAATGTTTTTCTTCATTGACAGGCTGTAACCTTCCTGCAGTGTTACCTGTTTGACAATACCCTGGCCCCCAAGAATGTTTTCCTTCCCAGACCTGGAGGCTCCGCCCACCAGAACGTTTCTGTGGAAACCCGTGGACATCAGCCCTGTGATAGGCCACAGGAGCTCGGGGATCAGCCTCTGCTAAAAGAATCAATCACAACATTTAGGCAACAGAATTCTCACCAATCTTAATCTACAACTTCTGTTTTGTTTTACAAATTTCACATAAATCCTTAACGTAATTTTGTTTTGTGTTTGTATTTCTATTGTTCTCTATTTCTCAATGTGCAGTTTTACTATTTTAATTGTTTTACAATTTATTGTACTATTGTAAAGCACTAATAATAATAATTATTATTATTTATTATTATTATTATTATTATTATTATTATTATTATTATTATTAACAATATTAATAATTATAACTAATGATTATTATTAGAATTATTATAATAAGAATACAGACAGTAATCACTACAGTGGAATAGGTAAGGTTTCACCAGAATATGGACTGAATTATAATCAATATTCCAGTGAGCCAGAATTATAGTTTTTTTCTGTTAATTATGCCACCTACACTTCAAAATTTGGATTAACCCTGACATGATGTGAGGATATGCCCACACCTGCTTCGTTTCTCTCACCTGTGCGTTCTCCTGAGTCGCAACAGCATCGAAAGAGAAGGACATTCTCTGCCGTAAAAAAAAAAAAAAAAAACAAAAAAAAAACAAATCAAAGAGATTCAGCGGGAGGCACGACAGACACAGTCGACCTCAGAAATAAAAAATTCATATTTTTTTCCTCCTCCGTGACTTTCACGCGTCGCGCGTTCGCGGCTAAGTGTTCTCACCCGCGGCGGCGGCGGCGTCTTCCTCGCCCGAGTAATCCACGCCGCCGCGCCCCTCCCGTATCGCCAGCCTCTCATTACAGCCTCCATCTGCACGGGCGCGATAAACCCAGTCAGGTGTGGCGGGAAGGAGACGCGCTGCATTTTAAGGCCCGTCGCTTCACTCAAGGTTGAGCAGCAGGACGCGAGGGGACTCCAAAAACCTGGGGGGGTGTTCAGATTCTGACTATTTAGTCTCTCTGTGTCTGATTTTGAATAGTGAGCTGAGAGTGAGCTTGAGTCAGATTCAGTCATTGCAATTAGCCGGGTGTAAGAAACAAGCCAAATGCAGCACTTGTTTAATTCCTTACCCAGTGTTAAGGACATGGCAGACTGAGTTTAGATTGAATAACGTCGCTTCGGTTTCAAGCCGCATTCTGACCTGGAGGATTCAGCCATGTTGACTTTTCAGCCATTTCTGCACAGGTCATCTAGGTATCAACTTATGCCTCTCAGAGGCATAAACTCCAAAATCTGCATGCCCATCTCCAAGTCAGGCACTCCTCTTCCCAAGAGTCATGGTGCTATTACCTCCATACCTGTCGTCACATGCACCTGAGCAGGTACAATCCACCCATTCTGTCTCAAACGAGGAAATGACCTCACAAATGTCCCTCGCAGGTGACCTTACAAACATACCCCCAACAGATATGACCTCACAAGTATGTCCCCCCACAGATATGACCTTACAAACATGTCCCCCACCGCTATGACCTTACAAGCATGTCCCTCACAGGTTTGTGACCTCAAAAAATGTCCATAACAGGTGACTCGACAGACGTATTCCTCAGAGGTCACAGGTGAAATGCCCCACACTCGTGGTACAGAGAGAGGTAACAGCAGGTAGTCCCACTTACCTGCACTGTGAGTGATCAGCACCCCCACTCGCACTGCCATGTTCTCCCGGCTCTGCGGGGGACAAAGGCTGTTTCAGTTTCGGATGAACTCAAAGAGGAGGCTCCCGCTCTAAGGTGTTAGCATTTCCTTCCCCCCCCCCCCCCCCCCCCCCCCCCCCCCCCCCTTTACACAACAGCATTGTGAAAACACAGCATACATGTAAGGCCCAGGGGGTACTCACCACTGCCTCCATGTCTCAATGGAGCAAAAACACGAATACGTCCCCATCTACTACTACAACATGGAACCTCTGCGCTCGAGGCCTGAAATATTGATGAGCTGGGTCTGTGTTGTGTTGCGGTATAGGGTTTCCCCCCGGGGAAGAGGAGCCGAAGGAGAAATCAGTTCCTCTTTGAGAAAGTGACTCTGAATAAAGCAGGTTTTCCTAATGAGGAGGACACTTTGACACATTCACCACACATTCACAAGAGCCCCCCGCTTGAAGGACTTTCTGCTCGGAGCGTCCTTTCATACTCGGAGGTTCACTGCGCTGAAAACACTAAGAGAGGCGGTCTCTGGGGACACGCAAGCTGCAAGCAGGGCATAAATATTCATTAGGATTGTATAATCATTTTCAGGCATTTTCAGAGGCCGTTGCGCTAACTTATCCCATGAAAACATAAAAAAAGTATAAGTACACCTAAAACAAATTAATTAGAGAAAAAGCAGATTTGATGCCAGTGATAATTTTTTTTTTTTTTGAAATCAAAATATTAAAAAAGGGACATTAGGAGGTCGTGGGTTACTAAAGTAGTAAGTCATAGAATTTCCATACAGAGGTCAGAAATATATTAATCTTCCAAGAACTCATTCATGACATCACTTGCAGTTTCACATCCTCCTGAGATCTGGCAGAAAAAAGTTTTCTTTTTTTTTTTACATTCTACAAGCGTCATGGATGACATGACGTTGCGTTGATGACATTCTCTAAAATATTTATTTTATTTCACTGGACGTCCCTTGTAGTGTAGGTTTCAGCTGAGTAGAATATATGGGTCTTGAGATTAAGACCAGAGACTCATGTCCTGTGCATTAGACAAAAATGAATGGCCACATCTTTTAAAGATATGCAAGGTCATGGTTGAGAGTTTGTCGCAACTCATGGCCAAATTTACTGAATTTTTCATACTAATGTGGAGGCCAATAAAGCCTTTGTGTTACTCTGTCAATTACGAATAAGATTCTAAACACCATCAGGGTTTTTAGGGAAACAAAGGGACTTCAGTCTGTAAATCCAGCCATTCATAAATTCAAATGACCCTTTTCATCATTTTTATTTTTTTTAAATATATATTTAGCAGACACTCTTACCCAGACCAACTTCCACAGCTTTAAGGGCAGTGCCTTAGCTGGAAATTGAATTTGTAGCCTCTGAGATGTAGATCCAGTTCTCTAACTGCCCCCTTTAAAGTCGCAAATTTGAGATGTGTCCTGATAAATAACAACTAATGAGGTGGGCTAGTGATTGTCTAATGATGGGATTAAACTGTCCCCGTTGCCAGGGGAAACACAGAAAGAGGAATCTACAAGTCGGCTTCTTCAGTGAAACAAAATTCAGATTCGCCCGGATTTAAGGGTCCGTTGAGCCCCCGTTGCGCAACGCAAACTAATGACGTGTTAACCTTGTGTTGGTTTCGTTGACTTCACTTCACGTAACGAATTACATATTCGAACGAAAAGAAAATTTCAGCATTGATATCTGGGGCCATCTGATATCCCCCGGCCAACCTCTCTAATTAAATGTGAAGTGGTGGAATGATTGGGGTTTTTTGAGTAAAGCAGACCCTTGTGTTTCACAATGCGGATGAGTATTAGACTGCGTGGGAGTTGGTCTCATGCTTCTATAAACAGATCAAAATAAATGTTTTACTGTATGGAAAATGCCCTTGTGCTTGCCGACAAATCATTTCCCACAATCATTTATAGCTAAAAAAAACTGACTTAGCTAGTCGTAATAACAATACATGCACTGAAGTAGAAGTTTTTGGTTTGTTTGTTTGTACGCAAGTATGAAAAATGCAGGACTGAAATCGTTTTCTTTTTTTTTTTGGGAAGGCAAAAGGGAAGTGTTTGTAGTAAAACCAATAAAATAAAATGAAGCTTGAGATAACATGTCCCTTAATATTTTAGCATGGTACTTAAACACTCAGAGAAGTGGATCCTCTTCAACGTTACCGCGAATCATTTTTCAGCTTTCCCCTTTCTCTTGCTCATCATCAGTTCCTCATCTTCTTTTGTCCTTCCTCAAACACCCCACAACAAATATGTAATTGCTAAGCGTTGGGGTTTTGCTGCGCACTTGTCATTATCGATCATCATAAATAACTTTTATCAAGAAATGAATTATTACGTGTGTTCTAAGCATGGTTATTATTATGACAAAACAAAACTGAGATGAAAAGTGTGTGAGGGGAAAAAACGTTATTGTAAACCAAAAAAAAAAAAAAAAAAAAAAGAAAAAAAAAAAGCAAGTTTTTGAACAAACTAAACTAAAACTACCAAACCTGCTCTTAAAACTAAATAAAGCTAAAATGAAATTTAAATCAAAAGTTAGCAAAAAATCAAAGGCTAATTAGATAGGTTAGTTAATGTGGTTAAAATCAATGGCATATTTTATATTAATATATCAATACATCTGTTATATAGCAAGTGTATTAATATATTAATATTCAACACTTGTTAACATGACGTCTGTAACTACTTAAAATGACTTTGCGTGAATAATGAAGCATTCTAAATAGACATCTTCTGCTGGCTGCTGGCTTTATGCGTGGATCCAAACACACTTAGATTCTGATCTTACCAAAGAACAAATTCTGAAATGTCCGTGGAAATGTTCGTAAGCACAGTTAACGACCAAAATCGATCGTAAGCACATTTCATGAATGGGGCTCATTGTTCAAACTGAGGTTTTTTCCAATTCATGCAGTCCGAGTTTATCCGGAATGCATGGGGCTTTCCACTGGATTCCAGCTTCCTGAAAATGAAGTTCGCCGTGGCAACTGGTGGTTTCGCCAAGGTCGTACTGAAGCAGCGTTTTAACCGCGAATAAATTACCCAAGAATACTGAATACTGCAGCGCCAAGACTATTTCATAAAACAAAGACAAAATAGAGTTTTGGGATTATTCCACTTTTAAGAGGGTGGATATACATTACATTTCAGTACAGTCACTTAGATTACATTACAGTCTCTTAAAATCATACTACATTTTCAGAAAATAAAAGGTCTTTAGTGTTGAAGCGGCTACTTGGGTATAACAATAAAAATGAAGTTGGAGATAATAAGAGAAACGGCCTTCTTTAGTTCAAATTACTTTATTCAAAGACTTTCTGTGTACATCCTGTAATATTCCAACCTTCCTTGTATTCTATTTAAGCATACTTAAGATTGATATTAAGGAAAAAATGACAGTCGAGTTGATTAGTATCATCAAAGTATCATTTATAAAATAATAATCTAAAGTGAAGGCTTTTCACCCATTATCCACTGCTTGTGAGTATTTGAATGGAGAGAGCTCGTTCAGAACAAAGTGGGTGGATTAGGGCTAGCTGTGTCTAAGATTAGAGGGGTGAGGGGGTGGTGGGGGGGGGGGGGGGAGAGAAGAGCAGGAAAGCTTCCATCCACAAAGGCTTTCTAAAATGGCTTGCCGTCCACTTTCAAAATGGCCGCACGAAGTCTTCCTCACCAGCCGTACATGAAAAATGCTGCACACTTTAAACACCTGCCACCGTAACAGAGTGTAAATGAAAAGGAGAGACGGACAGGCCTTACAAGCGGGTCATTAATGATTGTAAATCTCGCAGTAAGAGGTAAAATATGAGAACCAATGGCGGCAGGGGTCAGGATCCTGCATTTACTGTGTGTCGTCATCTGAAAGAGAGGGAAATCAGCATTGTTTACTTGTGGAATCGGTCAATTATGGACAATCACATTTTGACACACACTTAGACCAGGGGTGGCAGTTTGTCTGCTGGTTTTTTTCTTGTGTTTCAGCTCTTAAACTCTTCATTTAAGCCATCGGTTGGGGTGGAGAGCTCACACTTCTGGTTCTCAATGCCCAAAAAAGGCTGCTGATGGGAAATTCAGACCGACCAATTCAGACCCGAGAAACAAGGTGTTGTCGAGTTAACTGCAGGCACAATTGACTGTCTTAATTGACCAATGAAGTGTCAGGTGTGCGCAGCCGACTGTTTTGATTGATCGACGAAATGCCGACTGGCAACAAAAGCCAGCAGACCCTGCGACCCCCCCAGGACCGGGAATGAAGACCGGAGGCTAACGGTGGTTGCCCCCAGCGAAGCTGCTCACTTACCCTTCATCAGCTTGGTAAGGCTGGGCATGGCCATCATCCTGCCAGCCACTGAAGGGAGGGAGAGAGAGAGAGGAGGGGCGAGAGAGCATGTGCATCAGCATAACAACGCAATACGAAAAAATACTCTTTTACATGAACAGAGCCTTGTGGCCCAGAGTGCCAAACAGATAATAAGAATGAAAACAAAGATGTAAACAAGGGTGTAAATCTGAAATTAAAATAAGAGTAACGTTGAAGAAGAGACTTAAAAAATATATAAAAATAGCTTCAGAAGTATGACAGTGGGCACCAGGGTCAGCCGGACGGAGACCTGGCCCTTCTGACAGATTTATGATCTCTCTCTGGCCTGGCTTTGTACCTGAAGCTTCAATAGGGATGAAATACACATACATACATACATACACACCCAGATGCACACACACTTACACAGTTCCTCTCTCTCTCCCTCTCTCTCTTTCACACACACACACAAAACACACACATGCACACACTCTCTCTCACATGCACACACAAATCCTCCCTCGCTCTCTCGTACACACACACACACACACACACACACTCTCTCTCTCACACACACACACACACACACACACACACACTCACTCACACACACACACACTCCCTCTCTCTCACACACACACATACACTCACACACACACACACTCCCTCTCTCACACACACACATACACTACACTCCCTCTCTCTCACACACACACTCACACTCACACACTCCCTCTCTCACACTCACACTCACACACTCCCTCTCTCTCACACACACACGCATACATTCACACACACACACACACACACACTCAGCTGCAGACGTACCAGCCATGCCTCCACACTGAGGCATCCCCCGTGTGGCGGTGTTGGGGATCTCCACTCCGTCCTTGTCCACACACCAGCAGTAGCCGGTGCTGTGCCAGCACTGCCTGGGCAGGTAGTTGCCCTGCTCGTCACACTGCGGGCGGTAGTTCCCCAGCCAGTTCTTACGCGTAGCCTCCAGCTGGCACTTAGTCTGGAGCTTGGAGGCTGTCAGACACAAACACACAGGCTCAGAATGAGGGAGAGGGGTGTGTGTGTGTGTGTGTGCGTGCGTGCACGTGTGTGTATGGGTGTGTGTGTGCGTGTGTGCGTTTGTTTACGTTGTCATAACTTCTTTAAAGAAAAATGAGCCAACATCCAGAGTGTGTGATTAGTGTGCACGGATTGTTTGGTACCTGACAGGGGGGTGGTGGCGGGCACTGGGGTGGGTGCAGGGTGCTGGGCCATCTGGAAGACCAGCCAATGGCGCATCCAGCTCTCAAATCCCTGTCCGCAAACACAAGGGATCCCCCCACTTAAAGCTGTACGAGTGCACACTACTAACCCTCTTAAAAGTGCAAGGTCACAGATATGTGATTAGAATGTTCTTAACTGAGCATTCTAATGCTGATGTCACAATCACTACTGGTAACTGAAAGCAAGACTTGTAGAACACGGACTCAAAATTTTATGTAATTAAATACATAAATAAACATTCCAAAAAACCTACTCTTCAAAAAAGGGGTTAACGGGCCCAGTGTACCCAGGCTCACCTTCCACTCCGACTCCTCCGTTTGGTCCTTGAGGGCCTGCAGGTTGGCCATGAACGTCTCGTTGAACTGGGGCAGCTGAACGCTCTGTCAGAGAAGAACACAGACCGTTAGCGCGTCGCTCAGTACCACAGACAGGTGACCTCCGCGCGCGTCTGGAACAGAGTCCCAGATACGACGGCTCAAGAATTGTGCTGTTGTAGGACGTGTTTTTTTTTTTTTACCTTCAGGAGGTCTTTCACCTGATTCTCCAGGCTGACCATGACGGTGTTCTCCAGCTTTTGAAAGGTGAACAGAAAGGTTAAGGGTCAGAGGTCAGCTCGGGTTAAAGGACACCTCAACAGCACAGTCCGCTCAACAGGAAAGAGTTGGACACAGACTCAGGGTCAGTGATCAGTGATCAGTGATCAGTGTCAGAGTATATCAGTTCCACACAGTAAATTAGAGACAATAAGAAAGGGTCCTGATGTCATCTTACTCTTATGAGAATATCAGAGAGGGGCTCCACCAACCATGGATGACAATGGAAACAACCGATAGAACAATACCGACAGTGGCTGGTGGATACTTTCTCACCTCAACAACATTCCTCTGGACAGTAGCCAGAAATTATTCACCAATCACCATCAGCTATTACACAACTTTTTGGCACTAAGACACTGTGATTGGCAGAGCTCTCCTCTGTTTTTTTACCTGCCTCTAAGTACGGTGACATAACGACCATTTTGTTGCCTGTGCAGCGAGCGGGGCCTCACCTTCACGGGCGTCTTCTTCTTGGCGTCGACGTCCGAGAAGTCCATCGTCATCAGCGGCGCGCTGTACACGGGCATGCGAACCATTTTGCCGGAGGACCCTGTAACCCGGGGGGGGAGACAGGAAGGAAACAACCGTCAAGCCTTCGCAGCAATTCCTGCCAGTCACAAAAAAAGCCGGGCACGGGCACAATCACAATTACACAGACGTAGTCTGCGAGAAGGTGGAATTAGAGGGACATCTAATGGGCAACACTAAGAGGGGGTTGGTAGCTAGCTGACAGTTATGCCAGGGAAATTAGCATAAGAGGTTCAACAGATAACAGCATTTCCCTTTCTCCTAAAGAAGGGGGCGGGGGCGGGATCAAGCCCCCCCCCCCCCCCCCACAGGGTGACAGTGTCTGCAGGTCTTTGTGGTTTCCTCTCAAAACAGCTGCCAATTAAGGCCCTGAGAACAAAATATGACTTAAATCAGTCACTTGTGCTGAGACGCATTAATAACCAGCTGACCTTGCGGTCCTCCAGGAACGGAGTCTGACACGCCTGTCCCACAGCAAGGTTTAAACGGATCCCTTTGCCCCTCCCCTTCCCCTTCCCCTTCACCTTCACCTTGAATCCCAACCTCGTTCTTCCTACACCCCCACCCCCACCCCGACCCCGACCCCGACCCCGACCCCCACCCCTCCCACTGCCCCGGGCGTCCTCCCCCACCTCTGGACTCCTGCGTCAGCTTGATCTTCAGCAGGTCCGCGGTCTTCTCCAGGCTGCCGATCTGGTCCTTCTGGTTCATGATGAAGTAGGCGGTGAGGCCCTGCCCGGCGATGAGCATGCACACCAGGAAGATGCCGCCTGCGATCTTCAGGTCGCTCGAGCGGGACCTGCAGCGGGGGCGACGGACGCCGAACAAGAGGCAGCTCATTTATTTATTTATTTATTTATTTAAGCCCCCCCCCCCTTTTCCCTCTGTCATTTCCGCTGCTGTCAATTCACTGCTATCAATTCGGGAGAACTCAGACAAGCACACCCTCTCCCTCCCGACCGTGGGACCCATCCACACACTGGAGCAGAGCCTTAGCAGATACCAACAGGTTTTAAACTTTCACTTATTTCTGGCTCTACAATGTGAAGTTTCTAGCAAATGTTTTTTTTTTTAGGAATAAAAGGCAAGACATTTTGGATACATTAAGAAAGTGAAACAAAGCATTCTTTTTTTTTTTTTCCCAATCACAATAGTTTTGTGTCGGTTTAAACCGTTGGGTTAAATTTACCCCCAAACATAAAAGCCAAACATGATTTTTCAACCTAACAGGAGGGCTAAAAAAAAAGGTTCCGTTTTTTGTTTAGGCTGTTATCAAACACCACTGAGAACGAAGAACGATGATGACATCACTCGTTGCTAGCAAAGGTCTGTTCTCAAGTGCCTTAAATCTCTGCTAGATAAAAAGTAAATACTGTAGGGCAAACGATTCTACACATCTATGTATGAAATTGAACAAGCGCATAAATGAACTTTTTACACGTAATGGACTGCCATCTACCTAGCTATTTTATAGGCATATATATTCTATAGAACAGCCGTTCTAAAGCTCGGTCCTGGAGGACCCCGTGTATACTGGTTTTCGTTCCAACTAATCTCTTGCTCAAGTAAGGTTGTCGAACGCACACATTTAAGTATTCTCATAATTTTTTCCCCCTTAAACGTGTTAACACATTGCATGTTTTGCTCGTTATCATTTGCTTTGTCTATGAATTCTCTACCAAATTATTAATTTTAGTGCCCATGTATCCACACTTCGACTAATCAGATGCCTATAGATTCATCAGTCCTTAATTTGATCGGTTAACAAAAGCTACGTCTCTTTATGTGACTGTTTGCAATATAACACAATACCCACAATGTGAATTTGGAACTTTAATTATTCATAGCTTGTATATCTTTTTTCTGATATAATGTGGCTTAAGAGTGTAAATAATCGCTACACCTTTTGAATTATTTTAACTAACGAAGCACCGACTGTACAGTACCTATAAAATACAGTCCTAAACTTTATAATTTGATTGCATTAATGGTTAAAATATTACTGCAACAAAGAAAAAAAAGTAGGCTATTACTGCATAATACAATATTGTGATGTAGCTATGTTATGGAAAAACGAAAAAAATACACACCGAAGCTTTTTCACATACCGAAGCTTTTTCATTTACATAAAATGTATTAAGTTAAAAGATGAATAATGAGGAAACCCCTCACCTCGTATTTCTCACAATGTCGACACTGCCCTGACTTTCAGAGCGTTCAAGGAGGGATGCATCCTGTTGTTCGGCCATCCTGCACTCGCGCACTGAATTATTATTATTTTTCCCCAACGGTGTCAGACAGGTAACGCTCAGCGGCTAGTAAGGTATGAAACAACTGCGGAACAGGCAGTCGCGTTATAGAATAATTGAGGAGGAGAACTGAAAGTGTCTAGGCAGGGAAGTCCCCAATTTAAGAGGCTGGGTGGGTTGGACAGGTTCAGGCCGCTAGATTTTGTTTCTGACATAGTTTCTTTTTTCTTTTTTTTTGATTGGCCGCTAGAATAATCATCATCAGTTGATGAAGGCAGATCACCGGAGAGCCCGACTCAAAGTCAAATTTATTAGCTCTTATAAGTGCCAGGGGAAATGCTATAGAGTTATAAAAATCAACTGTTTTGTTTATTCTGTTCGTACATGTTATCCTTTAACATTTTTCAGATCAAAGAGGCAAGAGGAAGACCATAAACAGACAACTTGGAGAACATCCTAACAAAAATTTAATGTTCAACCAACATCTGCTATTTAGCCAGTACATATTTTTAATAATGATGATAAGGAGGATGATATTTATGATGAAGTCTAATTTCAAAATCAGGAGATTAAATAAACGGGTACATATGGTAGGAGTGATTGTTTAAGCATATTTTAGCAAATATACACATTTTAATTGACATATGTTTTTGGCTTGTGTGTTTACTCTGCAATAAATAAGAAATAAAATCACAAAGAAAAATGAGTACATGCAAAATCCAGAAGAAATAAAATTTCAGTCATATAAAATGGTGAATGTAATTAAAACCCTCATGCACAGTGTTGTTCTGCAGTTCGAGATACACTCAGGTCACAGCAAGACAACAATTTTACGCTGGTATTTGTTCTATTTTTCAGGGGATTGGACAATCTGAACTGCATGGCCAATGCAATGCTCTTTTACGCAAAGATTGACTAAATACATGAGAACAGATGAAAAGGGAAAATCTTGTACAACGTTGCAGTCCGCTCAATATTTTATTCTACTCAGCAACACCTTAGACTTCTTTAAAGCACTTTCTGATTGGCTGTTTTGCTCTGGGAGGAGTTAATAGCTTTTATCGTACTCAATCAATTCATGCTGTGGAAATACCCTAACAACTCAGAGAAACTCTGGAGTATTCCAAAACTCCCTTTAGTGGGTTGTGATTATATCAATCATGCAAAACAAAAACAGCAACAGCAAACGTCCAATTATTTTTTCTGGACTAATGTACTTTGTTCAAGGTTCATCAGCAGTATCCTACCTGAGACTCAAACCTGCAAACACCAGGCTACAAATCCAGTTCCTGACCCATTATACTACCTTGCCACCCTGTTAAATCATTGAAATACATGTCAAACAAATATATATTATACTTCCCCTAACTATGTCCATCTCCTTACTGTACGCTTAGATGTGTTATGATGAGTGTACAGTAAGGAGATACTATGATATATATATATATATATATATATATATATATATATATATATATATATATGGCCTTATCATGTAGAATGTATGGCTAGAAATAATCTGTGAGGACTTAAATAGCAAACAATGTTGAAAGATTTTTTTTTTTTTTTTTTTTTTTACATTATCAGAATTCATGAGTCTTTGACAATAACAAGATCTTGAACATTGAAAATTAAATGGCATCAAAAGACTTCAGTGTAATAACAAAAATGCCAACAGTAATGAGTTTCTCCAGTTAAGACAAGTATCGATGTGAAACAAGCGCATGAAACCATTCAAGGTTAAAAGCAAAAACTGAGCTCACTCTTCCATAGCACTGCTAGCCTGAGGCTAGGGCACTGTGATTTGCAGCAAGCCGAAAGCAGATTGCTCACAGTTTAAGATCTCCATACATGCAGGGCTGATGTCTAGCGAGGTAGACATCTTCTACAGTCGCACACCCAAAACCAAATCACTCCAGTTCCGCATTACCATAAACCTCACATTCCAGAGCTGTGGAAATGACCAACGTGCTGCTACAAATGTGTGTCGAGAATAACAAAATGTGATATGAAAATATGAATTTCCATAGTTCCTTTACCAGCAAACAAACATGAATGGATTGATGAAAATTACTGTAATTTATGACTTCGAAAGCTGGACCACTTGTAGGGCAGTTTAGTACTTATTGGTCACTAATGTAATGCATTCCATAAGCAAAAACAAAAAATACTGGGCATTTGTTAGTGTTTGGGCGGCATTGTAGTATAATGGGTAAGGAGTTGGTCTTGTAACCTAAAAGGTCGCAGGTTCGATTTCCCTGACATCGCTGTTGTACCCTTGAGCAAGGTACTTAACCTGCATTGCTTCAGTATATATCCAGCTGTATAAATGGATGCAATGTAAATCACATGTGAAAAGTTGTGTAATTTGCTCTGGATAAGAACGTCCTCTAAATGCCTGTAATGTAATGTTAGTGGGGGGAGATAGAACATGGGGGGACCATAAACTTTCCATTTTCTTTGAGGTTGTTACAAAATAGGCAAGATACTTTGTAAGAGCCTCAAATCCAGCCAAAATCAAGTTTTACAACTGCAAACTGTGACCTCCTCAGTAAATTTCCATTTGATTTCCAGCATCTCCATCCACTAAAATATAACTCCAAGCCTTTCATCCTGGGTCACTCTACTCAGCAACAGGTGACGTCATCCACAACACAGCAAGCCTATTGGTGCGTATGGAAAATAATGCGTCTTCATGTTTTTAATTGGCTAGAAATGTTTACCCTAGATGCGTGAGGGCAGGGGTGTTACTGTATTGAAGAAACAACAATACTCTTGTGCCGCAGCTACAGGAAACAAACTCATACATAAATACCTTTCATACTTTCGAAAATCCATGCACTGGGTTCTTTCAGTTGGTAGAGGAAGTAACATGAGCTTGGGCACAAGTCGATTCTAAAAGGAAATATGCCAACTTCAAATATGGTCATGGGCATTTTTTTTTTTTTTTTTTTTTTTTTTTTTTTTTGGACACAACGCAATTTCAAAACTCACGGTTGCTCCAAGGGGTACGCTCAAATCTGCCCTGAAGTTTTAGTAGTAATGCCGGTTCTCCCTTCTGCCTGACAGTCCATAGTCCAATAATGTCACTGATTGGCCGATGACGACGCCCAGTCCCACTGGGGCATCACATTTAAATCAGCCCCCGATTAGAGGGGAGGAATGAAAAGCAGCAGTACTACTGAAGGCCAGATACCTGGAGGACTAACTGAAGTTGATGGTCAGATAACTACGTTTTGGCGCCATCTAATGGCTATTTGCATACATTGCATGCGGGACTCCCAACATCCCAGTGAAGGCCTTTTTATGTGGCTGCCAGTGCAGATGTACACATGGTAGCAGGATCCATTTGGCAGAAGAACTGACCAATGACCCCCCACACCCCAACCCCCACCCAAATCAGGTCCACCCAGCAGTTTTGGGGTTGTGAAATTCGGAAGGTGCTGTATTTTTACATCGCCACTAAAATAATTACTCACCTAGAGAGTTGACAAAAAAATTGAATTTCCTCAGATTAAACTACGAAGCTGCCTGGACGACAGGGGGACAGGCGTTTACATAAAACGCCTTTACATTTACACAGCATCATCTGGCCTGTACCGCGATGCATCTCTAAAAACACCCTTTGGCGGTCTGTATGTAAACATAGGCACTCATTAAAATTGCATTAGGAACACTGTATCCGCCCGGCTGGCTCGTGGCAGTATTCACATCAGAAAGATTTTCTCAAGACAAACGCACCGTCTCCATCTCATCCATGACTGCAAGCAAGCGTAAATTCATTTTTTTTTCATTTTCAATCTGTCTGATGAGATCTTCATTTTTTTCCGCAGTCGATGGGAAAGGAAAGGCCGGAGAGGACACGCAACGCTCGCGATCCATCCGCTCGACGCGCCTATCCGCACGTGCGCCTGAACCCTCAGACACCGCAACGGAGGTCACACAGAGGTCACGGAGACTCTGCCGAACGCCGTTGCCGCGGGCGACACCGCCGCTGCCGTCTAACCGCGCAATTCCGCCAGGATTTGGAGCCACGCCGGCGTGCTGGATATGGAGGCGGAGGAGGAGGAGGAAGAGGAGGAAAAAGGAGTCGGAGGAGGAGGAGGTGGTGGAACCGATGTTTTATTGAGTGACCCAGAAAAATATAAACACTTTACAGACGTCGCCCACGACGACCGCCCTTCCTGCGTGTGCTGTCCGAGGGAATCGGGGTGACGTCCTCTGCAAGAGAAGAGCAAAGACACACACACACACACGCGCACGCACGCACGCACACATGCACACAAACACGCACATGCACACACACGCACGCACGCGCACGCACACACACACACACGCGCACACGCACGCACACATGCACGCGCCCACACACACACACACGCACACATGCACGCGCCCACACACACACGCACGCACACGCTACGTCAATGAACGTTCACCACGCCACAGATCAGATACACCGAGAACAGACTTTGACGATGTCTGTTCTTTAATGTACACATTAAACCTGGTCTCTCTCTTTCACACAGTGGAAAATGGACAGGGAGGGACCAAGTGGTTCATAGAGGGTTACCAGGCACTGCACCCAAAATGGTCCTTTAGTGTTCACTACCGCCAGAGACATTACTGAAAGCCAGTACGGGCGACATCGGCAAGAACGCATCAAAAAATAACATAATCACTGCTGACTTCCACATACATGTAGTTCCACATACACACCACATACCAAGTCAACATCAGGGACATAAACCAACATTTTACCCACAGAATTCCACAGCCCTTATTAACATTACATAACTTATTACATAAGTAGTCTAGAAGTAGCCGGGTAGACTAAATAAGACCACGACCCAGTCACAAGTGGAAAAATCTCAGCTCAAACGTGATTAAGTACATCATGCAGCAGTGAAGCAGTATTTACGTTACTGCAAGTTTCCCATTCAAATATTGAATCCTAAATTCTTAAGCCACACACACTATCTTATTAGAATTGGTGTTTTCTTGGACTTGGTCATAACCAGCCAGCACAAAATGTCCTCACAGTGTTGCTGCTATGTAGCGCCAACGTTCTAACACTGACGGAAGATTCCAGTGAAGTCGCGAGGACATTTTGAACATTTTGTGTTGGCTGGGCATGTGACCGCAAGCGTAAAGATCAGGGCTCCTACTAATGAAGTCTTTCAGAGCAGGAGTGCATATCTAGCATCAGTCTCCCCCATCCATACCCTAACCTTGTCCATTATGAGCGAAAACACCTAACTGATCCAAGATCGGCGCTCTTATTCTGACACGCATTACGAACACGACCCTGAAATGTGTCACATGGTTGCTTTGCTATAAGCTAACATGCTTTCTTCAGCTGGTAAGAAAATATAGACAGGCGATTCCCTCCCAGCAGAGCTCTACACTGCTCCCATATTATGAGCATTTTGTCCTGAAACCTGACGTGTGCTCACTGGAAAAAAAAAAAAAAATTTAAGAGCACATCTACTAATTGGTGTGCATTTGTGCGCTCCTAAATTTTTCAAATATTAATGTGGAGCCCTGCCTAGAATCATGCCCTCATTAAGCACTTGGACTCCACCGAATTACAAAAACAGAATGGAAACGGCTTTTAGGGGTTTTATGTATGATATTTTTAAAAACGAACTCAATTTTATCCCTAGTCATTATACTCTAGTACCTCTGACCAAATCCAAAGCTTTATTGGGTGGCACAGCTACTCAAGCAGACCGCCATTTCCCAGCAGGAGTGTGATTTTTATTTCATTATAATCGCTATGCGCTTGGCGGACGACTTTTATCTGCAGCAACCGTTTACCGTTTTATAGTGTACATTTGTACAGCTGGACTTTTACTGAAGCAGTTAACATTAAACTGCTTTTCATAACAGCAAAATGGCAGCTCCCAGCCTGGGAATCAAACCCGCAACCTGCTCTTCACCAGCTGAGCATCCTCAACAGCCAACAAACCAACACCCACATGTGCAGGGCCAAGGCTAACTTCTGCCTAATGTGCCTAAAACTTCTGCACTCTGCTCCAACCAACAGACTCAATCACAGCATTGACACTCATACAAATACACAAGCTGGGTCTGCTTTACGGTTCTTTATGTTCACACTTAAGGAAGACTATAGGCTCACTGGTATGACAATCCCACAAGCAATACGGCATTAACTTTTTTTTAAAAATGCAGAAACACATGTTGTTGTTGTTCCTACCCTACTAGTAATTAAAGCAGTGTTCAAGGCCTTTCAAGATCCTATTTGCCCAAGTTTAAACATCCCTAAAAACTGCGCCGTAGGCACTATCAGGAGTAATGTTGACCATTAGAGTGAAGCAACATAAAGACCTCAATGTGCTTAAAGACAAATGCCCTATCAGCCAAACCCCCAACATTAAGCCTTCCAAACTCCTGCAGAAAAAAAAACTGTGAGCACGTTAGACAATCTGAAGTTTTTGCCATTTTGCAGAACTGACATATTTGCTGTTATTTTTCTGAAAGCGGTAACTTCGGTGATAACAACTGTTTTAAAGGAGGCTGAGAATCCGTTTGTAACACGGTGAAGGTTTCATAACGGAACAAAGCCTTTTAATAATTTAGGAAGTGCGCTCTTGCTCGGGCAATATTGACCCAATAAAACAAACCGAAAGTAATTTTAAACTACAAGTGCACAGCGCGCTGTAAATCGCACTAGACAACAGAATCCGCTGCATTAATGTAATGCACTGCTAATGGTTCGAGGCAATCTAAACGACAAGGCCTCAACTCCAAGCGCGAATTCAACCGCAATTCAGGAAACAAATGGACTGAAGTGAAAACGAGTTCACCCAGGCCATACAAATAAGGCGTAAATGCACAAACGCATACTGATTAAAATGCTGCTGTGTAT
This sequence comes from Anguilla japonica, assembly GCA_025169545.1. Classification (NCBI taxonomy): domain Eukaryota; kingdom Metazoa; phylum Chordata; class Actinopteri; order Anguilliformes; family Anguillidae; genus Anguilla; species Anguilla japonica. Next base: position 8,127,680 of record CM045885.1, on the reverse strand, counting down.
ATGTTGTGTGATTGTGTATGTACACAGTATGTGGGCGCCCTCTTCTGGGCTGGAGGGTAATGACAAGACAGCAGCGAAACGGATGTTCAGCCCCTTCTTACCAATTCGGCCGATCTTCATGCCGGAGCGAGCCAGGGCTCGGAGGGCGGACTGGGCACCCGGTCCGGGAGTCTTGGTTCTGGAACAGGACAAAGACACGCCCCCGTTTAAAGTCACCAATCACAGAGTCGTATAAAAGAGGCCACATGCTAATGGTGCAGCATTTTTGCTCGCTAGTTTGTCCAGCTTCGTTCATGATCGAGCTGCTCTTTAAAATATGGGTATGGGTAAAATATGGTAGGTTACGTCAAAGGGGGCAGAACATCAAACATTAAAAAAATGAAAATCCAAGAGCTTTGTGTGCCAATGGCCTTGATGAGCTTTAGCTGAACAAACTGAACGCAGACACCTAGAGTTTATATTTATGCAACGAAAATAATGCTAAACCATGAACATCAGGCATTGGCCGGTTTTGGGGCTAACCCCCCGACCCACCACATCCCATAATGCACCTCACCTGTTACCCCCCGTGCTCCCTCAGCTGTGCAGGGAAGTGTGTGTGTTTGTGTGTGTGTGTGTGTGTGTGTGTGTGTGCGCCAGCTCACCCGTTGCCCCCCGTCCTCCCTCAGCTGTGCAGGGAAGTGTGTGTGTTTGCGTGCATGTGCACATGTGTGTGTGTGTGTGTGTGTGTGTGTGTGCGCGCCAGCTCACCTGTTGCCCCCCGTGCTCCCTCAGCTGTGCAGGGAAGTGTGTGTGTGTTTGCATGCATGTGCACGTACTTGTGTGTGTGTGTGTGTGCGTGTGCGCCAGCTCACCTGTTGCCCCCCGTGGCCCTCAGTTTGATGTGCAGGGCGGTGATGCCCAGCTCCTTGCAGCGCTGCGCGACGTCTTGGGCCGCCAACATGGCGGCGTAGGGGGAGGACTCGTCTCTGTCGGCCTTCACCTTCATCCCGCCCGTCACGCGGCAGATCGTCTCCCTGGGAGGAGGGAGGAGGGAGGAGGGAGGGGGGAGGGAGGGGGCAGAGAGGACGGGGGTGAGTTGGGAAGGGGGCGGTTCGCTCGCCGTTTTTACTGGATAAGAAATGAGCCCCAGTGGAACTCCGCCACAGAAAAGCCTCAGAAACAAACGGAGTAAAATAAATCAGGCAGGACAGAAGCAGCACGGAAACTAAATTCACTGCTAATTTCACTTACAGTCTCTGGGTGTGTGTGGGACGGACGAGGAGGTGTGTTGTGTGTGTGTGTGTGTGTGTGTGTGTGTGCGGACCGCAAACCGAGAACGAGGCCCCACTTACTTGCCGGAGAGGTCGGTGACGTGGACGAAGGTGTCGTTGAAGGAGGCGAAGATGTGGCAGACGCCGAAGACGTTCTCGCCCTCGGCCACCTGGGGTCCCAGGCTGATCACCTGCTCCTCCTTCTTCTCCTTGCCCTTGCGAGGTGCCATCGCTACGACAACAAGATGCAGTTTCCACGGTGACGCTCATACTCATATGCGAAAAGTGCCGACTCTCAGGCCCGAGCATCAAACCCATTATCGCCGCATGACCAGCTGTGTGGTACATGCCCAATTATCGTTTATGGATGAATCTGCGCTCTGAGATATGAAAATAATTAGCAAGCTGCCATGCTCGCTAGATGTAGTAATTTGCAAGCGTCCACTTGCAATTTGTAAGCGTTCTACATATCTAGTCAAGCCAGCAGTATCATCTCATGTAACAAATTAAAAATGCAGTGTTTTCATAGCACAGCTTAGAAGCGCAGTGGATTCAAACCAACAGACTGCTGTATCCAGCTAGCCAGCTGGGAGAATCTCCACCGCATTTGCAACCGAAAATGTAAGACTGGCGATAAGTTATACCATTACATTGTTCCAACTCATCACAAAAGCGAATTGCCACAGGGAGAAACACAACTTGACAGTGGTGGCTAACTCAGTTGGAAGAAGCAACTAGCATGCAAGGGTACTCATCGTTAGCTTTAATGGTCGCATAAGGTTCGATTGGGCTACCAGACGTTAGTCAAGTAAGCTAGTGAGTCCAAGCAACCAGTTGTGTTTAAAAGTCACCTTGACACGAAGTGTTTAGTTTTTTTACAACGGCAATAACAGCGATATGGCCAGCTAATGTTAGCCTTGTACTGGTAACATGAAATGTTTTAGTGCAATAAGCACGGCACAGCATAGTAGAACAATTTGACCGTCTCTGATCCAAAACGGAAATTCATCATTTGAAAGGATGGAATTGTACTCATATCGTTTAATATTAAAAGACTTGGAATAGAGCAACACAAATGTGTGCATAAATGATGTGCTTCATGGACTATAACGGATGATTAATTTGGATACAAATTCAGAAATCACTTACCTATGTACTTCTCTTTACGGAGCCGAAACAGGAAAGGAAGGAACAACTACAACCGGGTTGAGAGGTCAACACTGACTCACGGAACTGAATAAAAGTCCCCCATATTCTCCCCATTGTTCCACTCCCAAATAACAAATACACAAGATTGCTTTTACAATACAAAACTGAATGCAATTAAACAGCATATAGCTTTACATAATATCGGGTTTATTAAATAAATATTGATTTTATTACACATTCATTTAGTTTATGTTTGGAGTTGAAACCTATAGAAAACTATTAAATATGAAATCTTGGCTGCTTCTAAAAATATTTTAAGCTTTTGTGGTGTATTCTTGCATGGATAATGCATGAACTAGTGCTTCCTACCTTATTGGTGTTTTTTATTTTATTTATTTTTTTTCATAAATGTAACATTAGTCTAAATTAGATAGGCCTGTTTATTTTTCAGCAGCATGGTAAAACATGGTTGGGCTACAACACAATGCTAAGTATATTTATATACTTATGTGGTGTCAAGAAAGGGTCCTTAGTGCAAATCCTGGCCGGGGCCTTTCTGTGTGGAGTTTGCATTTTCTCCCTGTGTGTTTCTCCGGGTGCTCTGGTTTCCTCCCACAGTCCAAAGACATGCAGATAGGCCAATTGGAGAGACTAAATTGCCCATAGGTATGAGTGCGTGAGTGAATGGTGTGTGTGCCCTGTGATGGACTGGCGAACTGTCCAGGGTGTGTTCCTGCCAATATTCATTCCAACCAATTACCTAGTTTTAGTCTTCTGACATTTCTATTAACTACGTTGAGTCACTCCTGTACTTGAGCAGAGTGAAATCTTAAGGATGTGCTTATACAAATGTCAGATCAAGATATAGCTGAGCCAGTTAAAAAATGAAGAGCAAAAGTTCGGATCGCCCCTAGCGGTGCACCCCTGCTATAGACACTGTGGCCCTCCAGGACTGGAGTTTGACACCAATGGATTTAAGACCATCAGCAAATTCTGTTTAGTAAGGGGAGATACTGGCATGGCCATGGGTTCTTCTTCAAATAGGCCTCACTTTACCTCAGCAAACTGTTCGTATTTAACTTAATTCAACTAATAGAATTTATGAGTCCAGCGGGGATAAAATGTAGGCTACTCAGAAATGCAGCATGGACTTCCCCCGTGAATTCGTTAAATACAGCATTTAGCAGCGTAAAAATACTCGCGACTGTACCGCTCGGTGACAGAATGTGCGACTCACAGAATAAAATTTGGAAGAGGAGAACGAACTCAACACTCTACTCTAGTTTCTTGAGCGGCAATGCGCGTTATTAACTCGCCTAGCCGTCCTTACGGCTCGTCACTTCACTAAACCGTGAAAGTGGCCAAGCGCATGTGGTAATGTGGAACGACACGCTGCATTATAGCAACAAAAAAAAAAAAAAAATTTGCATAGGCAATCAAGAGCAGATGACACACTCCGTGCTGCCGTTGCATCTGGTGACATCTGTCAAGAACCGCGCTTAGAATCAGAACAAATTACATGCGAAAACCTGTCATGTCTAAATTAATAACTGCAACCGTTTCGCATTTATGGGAGTACAGACAGTTCCTTCGCAGGGAAACATCATCATGTTCCATTGTAATGCTCCCTCGGGTTCAGGCTGTGGAGAAAACAGCATCACTTTAAGAATTTATACAAAATCCTATCATGCACCTCTCCATGCAAAATTCACCAGACGGAAAAAGACCACAGCTAAATATTGTTGCTTTTCCATATAACACATACAAATTAAATAATTTAATATTTCAACAATTTCATTTTCCATTTGTGAAAATAAGCATTTTTGCAAATGGAAAATGAGTCAATTTTGAGTTTGATGATGAATACCGAGGGTAAATGATTACTGAAAACCAACATCTGAAACATGAATTCATAATGCAATTCCAACATACGCTTTAAGAACGCTGGTATTCCAGGTAATGCTTCACAATGAGAAATTGCAATTGAAATAGGTTCATTTGTCACCAAGTAAAAATGTACCTTTTCATTCATGTCATTTGTTATAAAGTGCAATTTTCAAACTGTAAAAGTGAATTAGCCATTTAAAAAAATAAACTAATTATGGTTCATTACCTGTTCAGTATATTTATCAGAAACGTGGGAGGAAAAACAGAAGAGTGAAGAAAAATAAAAAGACAGTGGTATTTTTATTTGTAAATTAAAATCACAAAAATATTAGTTACACAATAAAAATTATTAACAATTACAGTCTTTGATTGTACAGTCCAGGTGATTACTACCATCGTTACGGTTATTAATAATTCTCATTCTTTATTATTAATACTCAACATTAAAATACAGGACCTCAGAGAACAGAAAAGCTGGCAGTGTCAACATCACCAGGACTTTGAGTTCTGGAGGTGGGGGTGGGGGGGGGGCGGGGGCGGTTATACCGGGAGCAGGAAGAGTTGCAGGGTGACGCTGTGGAAACAGGCGAAGCTCTCCTCTGTTGGACCCTCCTGTTTTTAGAACTGCAATTTCAATAGGCCAAAAAAATGCAAATTGGGAAAAACACTCCCGGTACCACTCCCTCTTACCTATTCCCAGTATTTTAAAACACACAGCCTCACCATGCAAAAAAAAAAAAAAAAAAAAAAAACCCAAACCCAAACCCAAACCCCACCCCCAATTCCTCGTCCTAAGTAGCAGGATGAAAGCACTCGACAGTGAGGTTTTTTTTTTTTTTTTGCAGTAGATGTCTGCAGTAATAAAAGATTTCATTTTCTTATTAAAAAAAAACCCTTGATCTTGACTGTCTTAAAGCAGCCCCATGTGTCTCAAAATAAGAGAAGAAAGAATTTAGAAGCGCATAAACTAGAGAATCTGTTCTGGAAAAGCTGCAAGAAGAAAACGGAGGGGGCAATTCCAGCCCCCTGCTGTGTGATGTAATTTCTCAGTAATCCTGGGACTGCAGTACCTACTGGTTTAAGAAATAATTTCACACTCCGAGTTGCATGTCTATAGGCGGACAGTGGCGGAATTCCGCAGCGTCCACAGCTTGCGGCAGCCGCCCGAATGCGCAGCCTCAAAATTAAATGTTCATTCAAGCACTTTACAAAGGGAATCAAAACAGGTTTACCCTTAACGTACAACGCTGCTCTACTCAAACTCACTGAGTGCAGGTCAGAGCATCACAGATAGCTTATTTTCAGTCCGTAAGAAATCCTTATATTGCATTGCGAACAGGGCAGAAACGCGTCTCAGGCGTCACGTGTACATTCTGCATTTATGTCTATGAACGGCACCCTCACCAGTGACAATCAATAAGTTAGAAAGGATACGTAAGAGACGGGACGATCACACTTTCAAAATTCCTACTGGAACGAGAGCAGCGTTTTTCGTTTGTTCCGATACACCCTGTCGCTAAACTGAGTCGTAGCCTACTAAAAATTGGAATACAGGTCACAGTTGCGTCACAGTTGAAATTCGTACCTTTTACAAAGAGAGAGGCTTTCCATCACCTCCCGAAGAACCTTTAAAAAAATAAGAATAAAATCAAACTCAGAAATCCATTTGCTGCTTTTTAAAAATCCCGTTGCCAAACCTCTCCCTGACCCAGGAGGACTGAAGTTTGAAACTTTTCCTGGAGCAGTCGCAAAGAAAGTTTACCCTGACTTTTCTTGTGTCAAGTAACACAAATACTAAATTGAAAGTTCATTTTCTGTGGTTTTGTTTGTCAAAATTACTTTAGTTTTAGTGCGTGTTTTTTTTGCTAGGCCCACCAACGGCTTTTGTGTTGAGTTAAGGACATTTTAGATACAGAACATCCCCCAACCTGTCGGCCTTACAGTGAAGGTATAGGGACGTTTGGTGTTCATAGTCTAAAGCAGGAAATACAACTAAAAAGCAGCATGCACAGCCACATTATACCTCCAGAGGTTGTAGTGCCTCTGTTTTTACCCAATCATTCTTCCAAAAGATCACTAAGCTCATTTCTTATGACACAATCCAACCCAACTGCTGCAGTCAAATAAAGAAGCACCAGCACAATACAAAAACTGATACTTATGTTTATGACTTTGAATATAACATAATAAAATTGTGTTAAACATTTTAGTTACTTGGAAGTGTACTTTCTTGCTTTAGACCACAAACCACATTAAATTCCCTGATAACTGGAAATGTAGAGCAGTCAGAAACGTCCGTGTACACCGTTCAAAAATTCTTCATTGTGCACAGAAACTGTCTGTGCCCCCAAGGAAACACGCACTAAAAAACTGAAATAATATCAAATAACCCCAGAAACGGAATTACCCCTTTACACGCATGTGCTTTTCAAACCACCGACCGACTGTTAGGACAAATGAGATCATAATCCAAATGGGATAAGAATGCAGGAACATACCAGTTCACTAATGCAGCAAAGAGAGGTTTTGCTTCCAGATGCTTTGGGACACAATGTACAGTCCTATCTTGGCGTAAATAATGTGATTTTGTGCCTCCTGGGCAAACAGTAGGGGGTGGGGGGGGGGGGGGGGGGGGATGGAGAAAAAAAAAAGATCAGAATGCTTCATTCTCAGGACTAAGTGGTTCAAAAAAGACCTAACTCTCGCAGAGTTTTCTGTTGGAGCGTTACCTCTCGCAAACTTCTCACAGCTAGAAATCCAATTAAAACCTCTTTTCATTTCGCCTACATCTTTGTAGTACAAGTGTAGCTCTTTCCTAATTGAGCCCTTTCAACGAGGTTGAACCGCGAGGAGCGACGATGAATAATTCATAGAGACGGCGACAGACCCAAGAGCGAAGCCACCTTCTACTGAAAAACAATTTTCTCCAAAGAAGTCTTTTAAAGAGAGAGAGAAAGAGAGAGAGAGAGAGAGAGAGAGCATGAGAGAGAGTGAGAAAGAGAGTGAGAGAAGGAGAGAGAAAGAGAGATAGATCCAGTTGGTCTCCTTGTTAAAGAGCATCTTAAATGCACTCTATTACCAGCGCAGCTCGAGCACTGGAGGGAAGGGATGAAACAGGATGTCACAGGAAGGCTTGTTGAGTTTGTCACCGTGAGAAAAACCAACGCCAGGAGAAGGCTTGTGGCAATCACCCGCACTGGCGCTACGAGGTCTACGTCCTCAGAGGGTGGGATAAACGCGACAAGAGGCCGCTAGACAGAGAGCATGCTGGGAAACATCTGTGCTCAGTCAACGGTAACCTCGTCAGACAGGAGCGCTCCGGTTCGAGCTGCCTCTTTCACGGACCAGCGCACGCACGCACCCGCAAACAAATTTGGATGGCAATTTGGCCCATTACCTGAATTTAATAGCAACTCCCAAAGCTGCACAAAATCCTGCTGATATCTTTATGGAAACAGTACCTCATTACGGTCCCGCGAGTTTGTGCTTTTGGCTCGGCAGCTTCTAAAATGAATTACCAGGAAATGCATTAATCACAGCAAACAGCCCAGGGTTTGCACGGTTTTTCTTTTTCAATGTTGCCATTTTAGACAAATATCATGCGAAGTTACCATCTGGTAGTTTTAAAAAAGCATGTTATGAGTTGCTTTGTTTTCCCATTATGAATTATTAAAAATCCAGGGATTGTGAGAAACCGGCACGTTTACAGTTAATTTAATTCTTCTAACCAGGTCTGGTTTACAGAACCAGTGAAAAATCAGGACGCCTAGCTCACAGCCATCAGTGACAGCAGTACTTAACATCAGAATGTCAGATGTCAATGTCCGCACGACGGCATCGGAACACCGCGAGGAGACGTCCGGGGAGCAGCGAGGGGCCGCAGGATTAGGCCGTCGGGGCGGAGGCAGCACGATCTCTCTTTGCTGCATTAGCCTACAATTCATTTCTCTCTTGCATTCGATGGTTAACCGAAAAAAATATTACCCCCCCCCCCCCCCCCCCCACCCCCACCTAAGGCCCACTTCTGCATACTGCATCGCACTTCCTTGTGTGCTGACGTTGCAAAAAAAAAAAAAAAACTTTCCTCTAAAATAAAATAAAAAACATTAAATGTTTCACACCTTTTCAAACAGATTTTTGAGCTACCCAACTCAGTTGGCAACGCAATACTCAGAGGTACGACAACCTGCGACCGTGAAATGGTCACAGCCACAAAAAACAGGAACAAAAATGGAAAAAAGAAAACACCCCCCAACAAAAAATAAAAATAAAAGTGGGAAAAAAGAACTGCTTAATAGTCCATGTTAATGGGGAATGATTCCTCTGTGGCACCTGAAATTAACGCTGAGTGTTTGAGTGCTTAACAACTGGCACTGAGCAGACAACATTGTCCCTGTCCACTGTGCTCCCAAAAGCAAAGTAGTGTGGGTTTGTGTGACTGAGTGTGTACATGAGTGTGTGAGTGTGTACGTGAGTGTGTGTGTGTGTGAGTGTGAGTGTGAGTGTACGTGAGTGAGTGTGTGTGTGAGTGTGTCAGTGTGTGTTTGTGTGCGTGTGTGTGTGTGTGTGTGTGTATGTGTAAGTGTGTGCATGATCATGTGCACGGAGGGGCACAATGGGTATTTTGCCCTCTTGTGCACTGTCTGTACCCCAGTCAAACTGGGCCCAGTTACGCCCCATGGGGGGCTGTCGGGGGGGTGGGGTACGTGGTGCCCCCAGCCCCATCTCTTCTCCTCTTCCCTGTATGGTTGTCCTGGAAACCAAGCCCAGCCAGAGATCCTGGTGAGGTCCAATACTGAGGTCTATATTGGCACAGGCCCCGCCCACTCCGCCCCCCGCCCCTCTCTCTCCGGTCCTGGTTGGACGCGGCAGCGGCAGCGGCTGGCAGAGGGGGGTGTCCCACCCCGGACGGGGGGTGACGGGGGGCTGAATTCACCTCTCCCCCCCTGGGGGGGGTCCTGCTACCTGGAGTTGACCAGCTCCTCTCTCAGCCAGCCGGGCAGCGATTGGCCCATTCGGTACAGCAGCTTGGAGAGCTCCACGTTATGATCCCCGTAGTGTTCTCTCAGGAACGCGCGCGACTGCAGAGAGAACACACACATCCACACACACACGTATGCACACACGCACGCACGCACGCACGCACGCACACACATACACACACACGCACACGCACACACACACACACACACACACACACACACACACACATACACGCACGCACGCACACACACACACAGACACGCACGCACGCAGACACACACACGTACATGCACGCACGCACACACACACACACACCCACACAGACACAAACACACACACACCCACACAGACACATGCACACGCACACACACACACACACACACACACACACAGACACATGCACACGCGCACACACACACAGACAGCCTCGTTAGCCCACGTGGGGGAGGGGGGGCGGCAGAATGACAGGCCGAGAAGCACAGGGGGAAGCTGAATGATGGACGCAGAGCACCCGTTACATCACTTCCTGGCTCAGCAGACGGCCCTGCCCAGACAGCGTGACTCACGCTGTTACACGCGCATTTTTAGGAAAACACACCACGCCGTTCAGCCGGAGACTCAAAGGAGAAGCCCCAGCCCTCCATCGCCAACACCGCTACACCGATTGAGTTCCTGTGCATTTTACAGCTGCTGAGGGGAGGGGCTGCGGGGGGGGGGGGGGGGGGGGGGGGGGGGGGGAGAGGTTAATAGACTAAAATTATCATCCTTATTTTGTTTTTCTCTCTTATAAACCATTGTTTACATTATTATTTGTCAATTATGTTTATAGCTGTTATTATGTACTAATTATTCTGATTACTACATACTACTTATTCTTAATGTCGATGCTGTCACAGTTGGATATAGCACTGATTTCTCATCTGTGTTCCTGTTCAATTTTCTCGCTTTAAAAAAAAAATAATTATTTTTTGAAAAGAAGTATAAAAATTAGGCTGAGTGTGACAGATTTGACAGGCCAGGGCCCAGTCATTGATTATCGGTGCATGGGTAAAAATATGACATCGTTTCTTTGTGCTTTTCTTTAACGTAAGTGGCAGGATTTCCCCATTAAAAAATATCTCTGGATGAAAGCAATGGGAATAATCCAAAGGTCATCGGAAAGTATCCAGATTGGATTACGTCTTTTTGAATAATTCAAAGGCTTACGGCACTAATTACTTTACGCAGTCGTGCGATTTGCATTCGGAAATTAAAATTCTGAAAGCACAACGCCAAATCCTGCTTTCGTGCCACAGAATGGACTACAGAAATTATTATTACCGTGAATCACAAATATGTTTTCATGCAGAACAGAACTGTGTGCATATGTAGAGTTTGTTTTAGACAAAAGTCCAAAGAACACAGTATAATAGTCAGCGGAACATACTGAGTAAATATTTTGTGTTTAATCTGTGCAGTGTGAAAGGTGCAAACTCACAGGCAAAGAGAGTAAATACTACAGCGTGTTTATCTGTGTGTTTGCACTGTTAAGGTCCAGCACAAATATCAGCTGAGGCCGAAAGCAGCATAGCACAGCTTATTTTAAACATCCAATCCATTTATACGGCCGGATACTTTCACTGCCGTGACTCGGGTTAAGGCACTCGCAAACGTGAACAGCGGCAGTGCCACCAACCACCTGGGAATCAAACCTGCAACCTCAGTTATGATTCCCAGTTCTCCGACTCTGTCTATGTTTGATGTCACTGACACCGTTATATTGAGCTCCCACCATGCTGTACTGAAAGCGAATTCCTCCGACCTCGGTCGTGTGGTCATTAAAAGTGATCGATTGACTGATTGACTGATTGATTGATTGATTGATTGATTGATTGATTGATTGATTGATTGATTATGCTATGGTTTGCCTCCCGCCGATGAGAGAGGATATTAACCTGGAGAGCTCTTTATTCCGAACACACGGTGTCAAACACAGGTCTGCCAAGCCAATAAACGATGTAATCGACATGCATATTAAACCGAGGGGGGGGGGGGGGGGGGGGGGGGGGGGTCTGAACTCACATCCGAGTCCATCTCCGGATACTTCCTGCCCTTGCTCTTTCCCAGACACTTGGTTTTCCCACCTTCCAGAAGCTGGCACCAGAAGCCCTTCTTGGGATCGAACCTGCGGCCGGGGGACAGAGGGATGATGGTGGGGAGTTAGAGTCGGGATCAGGCCCTGATTTCCCCGTCAGACGGCACCTTTTCCTTCCGCTCCTCCGCTTCGGAAAGGCGTTCGGAGAGGAAAAAAACACGTCTCCAGCGCTCGCCAGGGAAGGAGGCTCACAGATGTTACTGTTTACTCGTCTGTGGGTGCAATTAGACGGCTGCGGGGCTGGGGGGGGGGGGGGGGGGGGGGGGGGCTGGGAGAGGGGGTGGAGGTCAAACGGTAGAGAGAGGGAATGAGACAGTGTGTACAAGCAGGACTTGGGAACAAAGAGAGAGAGAGAGAGAGAGAGAGGAAATGAGGTAGAAAGATAATCTATGGAATGCCAGAGGTGGAGTACGGAGAGGAAGGAGAGAGAGAGAGAGAGAGAGAGAGAGAGAGAGAATAGGGTGATAAAAGGAGGAAGGATGAAAAAAGAAATGGAAAGATTTGGAGGGAAAGAGGAATTTGGAGGGAGGGGGTTAGGAAAACAAGACAGAGAGAAAGAGACAGAGAGGACAGAGAGAAAGAGAGAGAGAGGGGGAGAGAGAGAGAGAGAGAGAGAGAGAGTAGGGTATTTTAAAAGCCCTCAAGCCCCTTGCATTCTCTCGCAGAGGCAGCAGAAAGGCCGCCCAAAGCGAGAGGATCAGCGGTAAACCCCGAGGAGCTCTCCAGAAAGCTCAGGGCTCAGGCGTACCAGCCCTGCACAGACAACGCGCTCCTTCAGTCCCCCAGTCAAACCTGGACCGAATGCCACACTCACGACCGGACAAAAGCCTTCTCACCAACGCTGCAAGGGCTATGATGTCAACAGTGCTTCTGGGAACATGCGCGCACACACACACGTTCACACACACGCGTGTACTCACGCCAAGATCTTGTGATAGTTCACGGTGTTCGCCAGGCCCAGAAACTTCTGGATCTTGTCCATGACCGCGGCCGGTTCGGTCCTGAGCATCTGCCCGTCCAGAACGAGAAGCTGCAGGGAAGCGGACCGTTAGCGACCCGGAGCGCACGAACGTCCGCAAGAGCAAGACCACTGCAGACGCGCCGCGAGAAATCGTAAAACCGTCACGTCTATTTACACAAGAACATGAGCGCACATTATGATGAGAACAGCCCATCTAGACTCGCAAATTAGCCCACAAATCACACAATAAGCAGCACTGCAGCGAGCCTGGATCTGAACACGCCAAGAGTCCACTGCCTCTGTTACACGACCTGGCAAGCTGTTTCACACATTTACTGCCGTATTGATTATTATTATTTTTTTAAATCATTATTATGATTCTTCATCTGCTTCATTAATTCATCTGAGATGGCCTGTTATAGGTTCCCTGACCCAAGCACTGAGCTCAGAGCTGTGATGATGGGCATGCTTGCCTCCGCCCCCCATAGCCACACCCACACCCCCCCCATGGCTCCACCCCCCCATGGCCACCGCTCCACACACTGTGGCCAAAAACCCCCCGCCCCACCCCCCTGCCCAAGGCCCCACCCCCTGTGGGCACCCCCCATGGCTCCACCCCCCCATGGCCACCACACCACCCACTGTGGCCAAAACCCCCCCGCCCCCCACCCCCCTGCCCAAGACCCCACCCCTGTGGGCACCCTCCATGGCTCAGCCCCCCTGTGGCCACACACCCCCCCTCCCCCCATGGCTCCACCCCCACCCCCCCATGACTCCAACCCCCGTGGCCACACACCCCACAGCTCCACACCTCTGTGGCCACCCCCAGCCCCCACCATGACTCCGACCCCCGTGGCCACACCTCCCACAGCTCCACACCTCTGTGGTCACAACCCCCCTCCGCCCAAGGCTCCACCCCCACCCCCCCATGACTCCAACCCCCGTGGCCACACCCACCCGCCCCCCATAGCCCCGCCCCCCCACGGCTCCCACCTGACTGGGGTGGTAGTGGCTGAGCCAGTGCTCCAGGTGCGTGGCGTACCAGCCCGGGACCAGGCAGCGGTTCTGCAGGACGCGGAGCTTGACGGGGGCGTCGTGGGCGGCGGTGATCACCTCGTGGAAGGTGTACTTCAGCGCCACGGGGTCGTCATGGGCACGCTGGTGCTGGAGAGGGAGCGGGGGGTCAAGGAAACAGGCGCCTTAAAGCAGAGCTTGCGGGTTTGATTCCCAGGTGCTGTGTGCATGTTCGATTCAAATTATTTAAATGTTATTTGTGTAACCCTTTTTTAATTTTTTTATTTAGGAGAGGTGCTGTCACAAAGACACTTTACAGAGGAAATGGAGGGGAAAAGAAAATTGGGCAAAAACTAGACCTGAACCTCCCAAAAAGGGAGCAAGCATGTGAACTGTGCAACTGTGGGTATAAGAGTGTCCAATAAATGCCTAAACGTACCAGTTAGAAGGAAAGAGTTACTGGCTTTTGGAACAAGATACAATTCCCATCTACAGTTAAAGCCAACATATAAGGCCCTCAGAAGTGTAATTTTCTGCAATGGCAGAATTAACCGCCAACACCAACATCTCTAATTACCTTTTATTGTTTCATGGAGACACAAATGTTTTGGCACATTATCTATAATGTTTAAACGCCATCAAACGATCGCATATAAAACTTCACATAAACACGGTTTTATAATGCAGATATCTCCCACACTGTAAACTGAGTTTATATTTTCAGACAGGTGCCTATAATTGGTACTGGTTTATATGTATAACAAAGATATAACTCATCCTGCTAAAGCGCCGTTTCTATGCGCGAAGTGATTCATGGTCTGGTGTGGAACCCACGGCTGTATCAACGCTGACTGGGGCTTCCAGCCCGGCGTGGGGACGCTTAATTTGTCCGCAGCCCCTCCCCCCGGAGCGGGCAGGGTTGAGTCCGAGACTCACCTGGTACCAGGAGTAAGCCCGGTCGGCGGGATTGATCAGGATGGTGATGATTTTGGCTTTGGGCAGAAGTGCCGCGGCCCGTCGCGCCGCCACCTCCGAGTCGAAGTAGTTGGCGCTTTTCTCGAAGTAAAATCCGAGCTAGTGTTGGAGGGTAGAGGAAAGTACTCCATGTACCTGCGTCAAAAAAACGGACACGACGTCACGCAAGATAAAAGTTGCAGAGCCGAAAACGTTTTTTTTTTTTCCCCACAAAAGATTATCATTCTCATTAACACGCATCACGAGCTTCCCTTAGTTTAGTTTTAATAAGCGGCACTGGCCGGAAATCTCATCGTCGTAATGCAATTTTATGTCCAATTACGGTTGATGGTCAAACCGAACGTCGAGAAGAAAGGGAAACGGCAAGCCCAATTGGCCACAGTCTCCGCTCCGAGGAGGATAAAGCTCTGGCGATGAGGCAGAAACAGGTAAGCCTTATAATAAAAGGGAGCTGCTCGTCGAGACACAAAACGTAATCACGTCTGGAACTCCGGATCCGCCGAACAAGAGAACGCGACAAAGCAGACGGATCGAGCTTCTCTCGCGGTTTTTAAAAAAAGAAAACCGCTTCGCTTTCATGTTGCCAGCCGCTCATCAAAAACACGACGGTTGAGGGATTAAAAAAAAACAAAAAAAAAAACTTCTCCGTGTTTCAAAATATCAAACCGTCAGCCAGTTTCATTTTCGGGGGCCATAGCACCGCAAACCATTAAGATAATTACAATCAAGGTGCGGCACAACTGTGGCAACGAAATGCCAGGTTCCCCCGCTGTGAAACAAAGCCGTTATTAAAATAAGACGACCACCATTTAAATTCAAATCAGGATTTTTAATGCACTCTGAATTATTCATTTTCAGCTGTAGTGTTTTAAAAAACACTGTGCAGGACAAAGTTAACTTGAGAATGAGGCGATTTTCTTTTTTTTTTTCCCCCAACGAAAAACCAATTCGGGTATTTGCCTCTTAAATGTCCATTTTGTTTACGTCTGCGAATTGGCTAAAATCTCAGAGCTGGAGAAAAGAATTGTCTTGCCTTTTTTAGAATTTGATCACATAGGCCTACAGCAGATGGTGCACAAGCGATGTAGCCACACAGGGGTGGGGTGAGAGGCTATGAAGATAAACGAAATTCAGGCAGAAGCGCCCTCCCGTCCACTCGCATCCCTGCGTCTTAACCCAGGTGAACTGATCCCGCTCCAGCGCCGGTACGTTAGGACAGCGCTCGCAGGATGCCCTAGCCGGCTAATGCACACTGACACGCATTAAGTCCGAGCCGCTGGCTCGGTGACATGGCTCCTATTTATTTTAAATAGCTTCGCAGGCGCTTTCGCGACCTGGGCTGGGAGCTGGCTGTCGGCTGGGGAGAAACATTTAGTTTATGAGCATTCTGGCTGAGCAGAGGAGACACTGCTGTGCTTTATGCACCACTATACACAGGCGCACACACACACACACACACACACACTCACGTACATGCTCACAATCCCCCACACACACACACACGAAACGCACAATCGCGCACACAATCGCGCACACACACAGGCACATACACACGCACAACTAATGTGTAGACATATAACACACGTGCGCACACACATACGTGTGCGTGTATGCATGTATACTTTATTTACAGGTCATGTATGTGTGTTAATGTGTGTGAGGACCCAAAACTTGCATTCCTGCCTCACTCATATCCTACTTTGACAATTGTACTGAAGTGAAGGGGGGGCGCAATCACAGAGAGAGCGAGAAAAAGAGAGAGGGAGTGGGAGAGGAAGAGAGAGAGACCGGGAGAGACAGAGAGGGAGAGGGAGAAAGAGAGAGAGAGAGGGAAAGGGAGAGCGAGAGACAGAAAGAGAGAGAGAGCAATCAGTGAAGTGTCTGGCATAACCCATGAGTGTCAGAATCCGGTCGCAGGGTCTGCTGGTTTAACTCCAGTCCTGGGGGGCCGCACGGTCTGCTGGTTTAACTCCAGTCCTGGGGGGTCGCACGGTCTGCTGGTTTAACTCCAGTCCTGGGGGGTCGCACGGTCTGCAGGTTTAACTCCAGTCCTGGGGGGCCGCAGGGTCTGCTGGTTTAACTCCAGTCCTGGGGGGCCGCAGGGTCTGCTGGTTTAACTCCAGTCCTGGGGGGCCGCACGGTCTGCTGGTTTAACTCCAGTCCTGGGGGGTCGCAGGGTCTGCTGGTTTAACTCCAGTGCTGGGGGGCCGCAGGGTCTGCTGGTTTAACTCCAGTTCCGGGGGCCCGCAGGGTCTGCTGGTTTAACTCCAGTCCTGGGGGGTCGCACGGTCTGCTGGTTTAACTCCAGTGCTGGGGGGCCGTAGAGTCTGCTGGTTTAACTCCAGTCCTGGGGGGCCGCACGGTCTGCTGGTTTAACTCCAGTCCTGGGGGGTCGCACGGTCTGCTGGTTTAACTCCAGTCCTGGGGGGCCTCGGGGCCTGTTGGTTTAACTCCAGTCCTGGGGGGCCGCAGGGTCTGCTGGTTTTCCATGCGTTTCAGCACCAGGGATTCGTTTAAGTCTTTGTTTCTCACCTTGTTTCCAAGGCATTAACTGACTGCTGATTAAAAGAAAACAAAAACCCGCAGACACTGCAGCCCTCCAGGACCTCCGGTGTAGACTGTTCGTGAAAGGTGTGTGTGTGTGTGTGTGTGTGTGTGTGTGGGGGGGGCACGCACCAGTCGATGCCCTTGTGGTAGTTGTGGCCGTTAAAGAACTGGATCTCCTCGAAGGTCTCTTTGCTCGGGTAGTTACTGGTCAGGTCTGGGTGCATCCCCAAAAAGAGGTAGAGGGCTGTGGTACCTGGAGAAAGAGAAAGGCAGAGAAAGGGAGGAAAAAAAACAAAACAAATAAATGACCAATACATACAGATACCCCTGTGAAGAGGACAGCCATATTTTGTTGGGGGATGGTTGGGGGTAGGATGATTCCAAGAACACTGACTGACAGGAGCTCTCAAAAAAACAAAAAAACAAAGTGCTCCAATTGTACAAAGATGGGCATCGCGTAGCCCAACCACGCGTTGGGGCCCAATGTGAGATCTTCTCAGGGGGCCCAAAATCCCTGCCTGTGAGCATCATTCTGGGTAATTCTTGCCAACAATGACCTTCTCGGTGGGGCCACCTGCTGCTATGAAGCCGCTTCAAGATACTCGGACTCGATTGAGCCAAGATGGCTCCCCTTGCCGTACACGGTCATGGCAGCGGTGGCTGTTCAGTCCCAGAGAGGTTGTGTTACGTTTGCGCTTTCCACTGCGAGACCAAACGAAGCTAAACGTTCTACACGCTCACGCTTCTGACCCAAGGCGAGCGCCGTCCAGCGCGCTGGGGCCCCCCGAGGCTCGACCAATCAGAGGTCGCGCGCGTGCGTGCGCGCAGCCAACCAACGGGGACCCTGATAATCAGCGGCGAGTCTGGCTGGGCTGGCGCGCGGGCTCTCGTTCCTGATGTACCCTTCTGTTTTTAATTACGCCGCGCCGCCGGGTGCCAGGGAGAAGGCTGGCGTGTGCCAGGCTGGCAGGATAGAGCCGCGTTCGGGCGCCACGCGCCAGCGCTGAGATACCGAGCGAGAGCCCGTTAAAAACGGAGGGATGGAGAGAGGGAGTGAGAGAGAGAGAGAGAGAGGGAGAGAGAGAGCGAGAGAGGGAGAGAGAGAGAGAGAGACATCGCTGTTTGGGGGGGGGGGGCTCAGGACAGGTATCCCCGATAGTTAGACGCGCTACACTGCAGCACCAGCCCCCAGGGGTAATTACACCGCGAAAAAAAAAAAAAAATGCACACGTCCAACCCTCCCTAATCCAGTTTTTATTGAAACGATTAACAGTGCCATTCAGGCACCTTGCAGGAAGGGGGGGGGGGGGGGGGGCGGAAATGGCTCCCTTAAGACGACCTGTTTAAGAGCCTAATTATCCCCCGCAAATAAAAACGCGCGCGATTCTCATCGTCCTACGCGTCCTGCGGTCGAGGTTAAGAAGACGAGAGAACAGCGGCCTTCTGTTCCCGAGTCCCCCGCTGTGACAAACAAAGTAAACCACGCGGACCGTCAGCGCCGTCGAAAGGGTGCTGTTCTTATCGCGGCCAGCAGGGGGAGCCACACCTACACCTACACCTGTCTGTCTGTCGCTCACCTGTCTTCTGAGGTCCGATGATGAGGAGCTTGGGGAACCGGTCGCACGTTTTCTCCTTTGACCAGATGTCCTTGTGCCTTTTGTCCTCGCAGGGGTCCTGTAGGACAGAGAGGTCAGAGGTCACGGTAGCCACGGAGACTAGCTTCATTCTTCTCTCAACAGGTTGGCAGCAGTCAAGTGGATAAGGACAAAGGTATTATTACATTACATTACTGGCAGACAGCAGATGTTTTTTTTAAATCCAGACTGACTTGACTTGTTTGCATTTTCCATTTATACAGCTGGATATACACGGAAGCAATGCAGGTTAAGTACCTTACTCAAGGACACTTAATGGCTGGGTCCTACTCTGGAATTAAACCTGCAACCTTTAGGATACAAGACCAGTTCCTTACCCACTATAGAAGTTTATATATATATATAATAAAAGCATATAGTTAAATTATATCAAGTTCAACATCAAATGGAAAAAAAGAACTGATACAATAATTTATAGTAGGCCTATTTTTTTTTTTTACGATGACATCACTAAACAAAAATATTCAGCATACACTGAACACATACTTATATTTCCACCAGCCTAATCCCGCTCTTACATCGTAAGCGCTGTTCTCAGAATGTGTACAGCCTGACCACCAAGGTAGCCTGGAGATCAGGCGTGGCCCGGATCAGACTAGAGAAAAATAAAACCTGGAAAAAAAAAAGCCAGTTTGAAAGCTGAATAAACACTCGCTAGCAATTGTAAGCCAGTTAAAGTACGGCCCTCCAGGGGGATATTTAAAACTAAGCTTCAGCCAAGACGGGACGGGAGGGGGGGGAGAGGATCGGAGTTTCAGTCGGTATAAAAACACAAACACGCGCTGGTGCAGTTACAAAGCCACCGCTGCTTCACCTGTCTGACACAATAAGACTCGCGAAACCAAGACCGGACAGGACCGGTTAGCAAAACCGCACATTGACCGCATATTTAACCGGGCGGATCACCTACAGTAAGTGCTCCATTCGCCTCCTGCAGTGGCTACCTGGGCCAATCAAAGTGGGGCAGAGAATGCATGGGATTTTTGGGGGCAGACGAAAGGGGTTGATTTGGTCAGTGATTCCCAACCCCGGTCCAGGGGGCCCACCGTGGAAGCTGGTTATAGCCAAAGCCGATCACTCGATCGATTAAAACAGTTGAAAATGTGTTTTAAGTTTGGCCAAAATTATGTGGTTAAACTTATTTTAACACAATGCAGGTTTGGCTCATTGCCATTTGCGGTCAGTAAACTCCATTCACTTCACACAGATGGTTTCACGTTCCCCACACTCTCAGCCAATGGGAGCCGGCCGATTTCACCTGTCAGTCTGAAACTGAATCAATCAGAATTGTGTGTCATATCGTGCATGCAGGACAGTAAATGAAAGCATAAGTCGGTCTGACCGATTGAAATTCCTGCGATGTGAATATGGGGCATTTATTTTATGGGACATAGACGGTTATTTCTGGCAATAACGTGGCTCGAAGAGGGTAAATCGTCCTTCAATGGACATAAAAAGTCTAATTAAGATCAATTAGCAGCTAATTACAATCCAGCACTCGTTACTATGGCTGGGCCAATAACCAGCATACAGTGGATCCCCCCCCCCCCCCCCCCATCCCCAGGACCCGGGGGGTTGAGAAACACTGGGTTTAGGGCAGCCCAAGCAAACGTTTCCGGAAAAAATTGACGTGGGGACGTGGAACGTACCACCACACCCGTGAGCACTGCATCACGTTTATTTGGCAGACGCTTTCGCCCAAAGCGACGCACGGTAAGTGAGCAGGGGTGTAATGCTGCCGCAGGTAAACGTCAGGAAGGAGGCTCTGATAAATGGCCGCTCTCGTTGCGCAAATGCGCTAGCGTACGCGCTAACAGGACGTTGGCTCCGTAGGGCCCGGGGAGACAGCCGTGCGCAGCTCAGCTCCGAGCGACCCCTCCGCCGTCCGCTTCAGAGAAACGCGGCGAGATCCGTCCGCGGCACGCCGAGATGCTGACGGCGTCCGAACCACCCCCCCAACCGCCCCCCCCTCAAGAGCGAAACTGACCATCTGCTTCTGGCTTGAAAGTACAGTGGGGGGGGGGTGTCAGACCCACTGCTTACGCAACCCAATTAATCACACCACAGTTATTCTTGCTCCCTCAATCCCAGAATGCAACACTCCTGGCGCGTGCCCGATATCCATCACAATGAACAGATCAAACGTCTTTTTTTTTTTTTTCCCCCAGCAGCTCTTGCAGACATTAAAAAAAAAAAAAAAAAAAAAACACGTCAATTTCAATAAAAGGTCTGAGCAGTCCAGCTCTTCAGACAGCAGAGGAAGGTTTTACAGGAAGTGGCAGCCAGTCTCTGCTCTCTCTCTGAGACAGCGGCCGCCCCTGTCAGGTAATGACTGGCACACGGCGGAGAGAGAG
The DNA here is from genome assembly GCA_025169545.1 of Anguilla japonica. Lineage (NCBI taxonomy): Eukaryota > Metazoa > Chordata > Actinopteri > Anguilliformes > Anguillidae > Anguilla > Anguilla japonica. The sequence continues at coordinate 8,106,768 of CM045885.1, read as the reverse complement.
AGAGAGAGAGCGAGAGAGCGGGCGGAGAGAGAGAGAGAGCGGGCGGTGGAGAGAGAGAGAGAGAGAGCGGGCGGAGGAGAGAGAGAGAGAGAGAGCGGGCAGAGGAGAGAGAGAGAGAGAGAGAGAGAGAGCGGGCGGAGGAGAGAGAGAGAGAGAGAAGCGGGAGGAGAGAGAGAGAGAGCGGGCGGAGGAGAGAGAGAGAGCGGGCGGAGGAGAGAGAGAGAGAGAGAGAGAGAGAGGAGAGAGAGCGGGCGTGAGAGAGAGAGAGAGAGCGGGCAGCACGGCATGCTGGGGAAGGTCACTCACACAAAGGAGCGCTTGTGTCATAACGAGGAGGAGAGAGGAGAGGTGCTCTGTTCCCAGGAGACGCGCGTGTCTCACACTCACACACGCACACACATGCTCACACACACACACACACAGTCACTCACACACGCACACGCAGAGTCTCACACACACTGTTACACACACACACACGCACACACACACAGAGTCTCACACACGCACACACACACGCACACACACACACCACGCACACACACACACACACACACACACACAGTCACTCACACACGCAGAGTCTCACACACACTGTTACACACACACACACACACACACAGAGTCTCACACACACTGTTACACACATGTACACACACACACACAGCGCAGTCCCCACAGGTGGATGAGGAAGAAGAGGAGCAGCGCTTTGCGGAATGTGCTCACAGGTGCGACACTAATCAGGTCTCTGTGGTTTTTTAAAACCCTCTTAACAAAATATCAAAGGACACAAACAACAAAACGAGCAAAACAAAAAAAGACTCAGAAAATCAGAAACCCTTTCAGCCGAAGCAGAAAATCATTACCTCACCATAACCTGCGTTCCACACCACACACTGCCGTTTAAAAGAGCGACTGCGTCAACTGTGCCCCCCAGAGCTCTCTCCTTCCTCCCATCCCTCCCCTCCCTCCCTCCCCTCATCTACCACATCATCCCTCCGCCTGTCCCTGAATCAGGAACACGGGGGGTCATAAGGTGATCCCTCTCGATGTGAACGGCTGAGATCTGAGACTCAAATAAAGACGAGAAATACAGACAGCCTCTACATCACAGCGATCGGTTCCGCATTTCAAGGGTCCGTTCGGTTCTCCTTTCTGTATCGAAAGGCCCAAATGATTCAGACCGTTATCTTCTTCTGAGTGCGTTTCTGTCAGAGCTCTGAAACACCCATTAGAAATTCGGCCAGTTCCCCTCCTCCAGAGTTTACACTCCAGGGTTTAACCGCAGTACCCCTTGACAAGGTGGGGTCACTCCCTTCCCAGTCAGTTCAAAAAAACGCAACTGAAATTCAGTTAATTAACTGAAGAAACTTCACGGAAGACTACGGGCGCTGTATGAATTCAAAAAAGCGGAATTAAAATTTCCTGATTTTAACTGAAACGAAACTGACCGCCCAGCCTCAGCGAGACCCTCTCTGCCACCGGACGGCCTGCACAGACCGCAGTTGCCGTGGATACGAGCGCTCTCTGCGTCGCGGTCTGCCCGAGACCACGCCGCCGCCGCAGGCCGACTCACTTCCTGTCCCCTAGAGCGCCGAGACCCACTGCCAGAGCGGGTCCCGAGACCACGCCGCCGCCGCCGCCGCCGGCTCACTTCCTGTCCCCTTAGAGCGCGCGGAGAGCAGGAAGTGGAACGGAAACCTCACCTGCCAGAGCGGGTCCCGAGACCACGCCGCCGCCGCCGCAGGCTCACTTCCTGTCCCCTTAGAGAGCGCGCAGAGCAGGAAGTGGAAGGGAAACCTCACCTGCCAGAGCGGGTCTCTCTCCTCCGGAAAGATCTGGAAGTAGCGCTGGGCCAGCTGAGCTGGGGGCAGGGTCTGCAGCCTCAGGTTGGTCCAGGACTGCAGGAAGCGCACCAGGCTGCGGAAGGTGAGCAGGCCCAGCCGGTCGTTCCCGTAGTTGGACAGGTGCGTCATGAACACGCTGATCTGGGGGGGGGGGGGGGGGGGGGGGGAGGGGCGCGGAGGACAAAAGAATAAGAACCAGAACGGTAGACAGACGAGGCCTGGCTTCGGAGACAAAGCGAGGGGGGGGGGGGCGGGGGGGAGTGGATTTGTGCGAATACGCGAATTTGCACTGCAAACATGGCCGCCTTTAGTACCAGGGCACAATGCAGATGTGTGTAGCAGGTGGACTGCGGGCTGAAGTAATGGAGATCTCCATTGTGATGGCAGAGGGTGAAAGCACCCAGGTGGGTAAGGCATTAACGTGGGTGTGTGCTGTTTTCTTGTGTGTGTGTGTGTGTGTGTGTGCTTGCGTGTGTGTGTGTGTGTGTGTGTATGCGTGTGTCTGCTTGCGAGTGTGAGAGTGTGACAGAGATCGAGAGGGTGAGAGGGGGAGAGGAGGGAGAAGAGAGAGAGAGGGAGGGACAGAGGGAGGGAGGAAGAGAGAGAGAGGGAGGGACAGAGGGAGGGAAGAGAGAGAGAGGGAGACTTACAGGGTTTAGGAGGACCGTGAGGAAGAGTTCTCCTCCGTTTATTAGCTTATCCAGCTCCCGCGGGCCTCCGGGGTACTCCTTATAGAAGATGGTGTGAGTGAAGAGTCCACACGTCTGCCTGGGCAAGACCTGCACACAGACACACAGACAGACAGACAGACAGCACTGAGCTAACTGCTGTATGAACACACTGACAGAACACACACACACACACAGACACACACACACACAGACAGACAGACAGACAGCACACTGAGCTAACCGCTGTATGAACACAGACAGAACACACACACACACACACCGAAACACACCATGCACACACACACACACACACACGCATGCTCACACACACACACACATGCTCACACACACACACACACACGCGAACAATGCACACACACACACACACAAACAATGCACACACACACACGCACGCACATTTAGCTAAGCATGACATTACGGAACAGAAAACCCACAGAGAACACAACTATACACGGGTCTGTGTCTCTGCTTCACACACACACACACACACACACACACACACACACACACACAGCAGAGTACACATCCTTTACCCACCCACTAACGCAGAACCCTCTCCCAGGCAATAAGACTGACACCACAATCCTTTGTCTCTTCCACAATCCTCATATCGTGCCATTTACGCCTTCATTTGGCGCGAAGCTAAACATCCATATTAATATTTACCCCCGGGCCTATATGGGGAACGAACAGACGCGCGAACGCGACACCGCCGCTCACAAAAATCAGAGTATCAATCACGACTCTTCCCTCCGCGTGCGCGTTCAATCTCAAGGGCATCATCGCCGAAAGGGCTTCAAATCAAGCACAGCCCTGGTTGGATGACATTTGTTACGCGATACGCAAATTTGTCTACATTTCATTAGGGCCGCCGCAATCGGAGAGACTTATCGTAATGGCTGGGGAGAGAGAGAGAGAGAGAGAGAGAGAGAGAAAAAAGAGAGGGGGAAAAAAAAAATGAAAGCATTTTAAGAGACGAACTGGCAGCTTCAAGCTGCGAAATGTCAATGAATGGGGATGATTCAGAGCTGGAAATGAAATGGCTGTTTGAAAACCTTTCTGAGGAACAGCCAGAAATCCCTGTCTGAAGTACACTCACAGGATGAACCCTCGCAGGAAGTACACTAGCAGGATGAACACTCGCATGAAGTACACTAGCATGATGAACACTCGCAGGAGGTACACTCGCAGGAAGTACACTCGCAGGATGAACACTCACAGGAAGTACACTAGCAGGATGAACACTCACAGGAGGAAAGAGACCTGTGATGCTCCACCCACATAACTTACTGCCACAAAAGAGGGACAAAAAACCTCAACAAAAAAAAAAAAAGCCAGACATCAAACAAAAAACATCTGGCAACCTAACGAGGCACGTTGCGACAACACAAACTACGCATGACAGCAGTCAGGGTTTCCATGTACAGGTTCGTTGAAAATATAACCTTAGCTTAGCCAAAACCAGCTGAGGATATACATTCTGTTCCTGCTTTTCAGTAAAGAATCAAGGAACAACTTAAAGTTTTAAAACAACCTCAATTCATCAAGTGGTTGGCTAGAACAAAAACCCAACACACAAGGGGGCCCAGGACTCAGTTTGAGAAGCCCTGCTTTATATGGCTTGGGGGCTGACGAGGAACCAGAAATAAGTAAAGGACACGTTGGGGAAAGTGACAGATGGGTGCAGTTAGCTCACCCCACCACTAGGGGGGGGGCAGCTGAGTTTGAGACGCGAGTTTGGCCTCTGCCAGTGGAAACTGCCAGGTGACCCGAGGTTGCCAAGGGAACGTTTGTGTGGGTTGCTGTAGGGTATGATGATGGATTAATAGCCGAGAGGAGCTATACGTCCCTGACTGACCTGCAGGCCGGCTGTCAGATGCTGGACGCCAGGGGGCTAACACCACGGGCTTAGCCAAGGGCGAACACCACAAGCTTAGCCAAGGGCTTAGCGCAGCAGTATGGGAACTGGGCTCGCAACCTAAAGACTGCGGGTTCAAATCCCAGACAGGACACTGCCATTGTACCCTTGAGCGTGGCACTTAACCGGACTCGCTTCAGCACGTATCCAGCTGGGATATACACGTTCCACACTGATGAAATTGGAAAAGCTGTGTCTACATTTCCTGGACGAGAGTGTCTGTGAAATGCATGCATGTTCCGTAAAGCACTGCATTTGAATGCAGGAGGCTAGCGCACAAATCTCTGGATTTTGACTCCAGATACAGCCTCTGCGCCCTCCGGCGATTCAGAGCTCGTTTTGAGAGGGGTGCACAGTGTACGGAGAGATGGACGTAATGCGCCTTCACCCCCCAATCCCCCCAACCCTCCCCCCCCCCCCCCCCCCCCACCCCCCCGATAAGCTCCCTGGTTCACAAGCCTCTGCTGCCTGTCAGAAATGACTGGGCTGCAGCAAGAGGTCTGCGCCAAAATGTTATTTGCCAAATTGCAACGTAAATAAATAAAATAATATGAACTCTGCAATTCTTGCTTGTGAGCAGAAATGGAGACAGAAATACAGGCCATTTATCATGAAATGGAAAACCTGAAATGTCACATGGGAGACTTTGCCCTGTTTAAAAAAGCCCTCAGCCCCCGCTCTCCTGAACTGCATGCACTCTGTATCAGGGTCGTTTGGGGGGGGGGTGTCAGTTCCATTTTAATTCAGTCAATTCAGGAAATGAATGGACGAATGGCCACAATGATCTGTGAGTACTTCTCAGTTCATGAATTTGAGTTCAATTAACTGTTGGAACTAATTGACCTGAAATGGAATTCAGCACAACCCTGTTTTGTACTCCTTCAAACTGATTAAAATAAGGAACAGAAGAAATAGAAAAAAGGATCTTAGAAAATCGCAGGACCATTTTTTTTTTTTTAGAAAACCTCAGTTTGCAGGACCATGCTACTGAAGGTGTGTAAAGGTAAGCAGACAGGTGTGAAGGTAAACAGGTAAAGGTGTGGTAAAGGTAAACAGGTAAGGGTGAGGTAAAGATGCGCTAAAGGTACACAGGTGAAAGTGCTCTAAATGTAAACAGGTAAAGGTGTGCTAAAGGTATGCTAAAGGTGTGGTAAGGGTAAGCAGACAGGTGTGAAGATAAACAGGTAAAGGTGTGCTAAAGGTATGCTAAAGGTGTGGTAAGGGTAAGCAGACAGGTGTGAAGATAAACAGGTAAAGGTGTGCTAAAGGTGCGGTAAAGGTAAACAGGTAAAGGTGTGGTAAAGGTATGTAGATAAAGGTGAGGTAAAGGTACGCAGGTAAAGGTGAGGTAAAGGTAAACAGGTAGAGGTTCAGTAAGCAGGTAAAGGTGAAGTAAAGGTGAGGTAAACAGGTAGGGGTTCAGTAAGCAGATAAAGGTGAGGTAAAGGTAAACAGGTAGATGTTCAGTAAGCAGGTAAAGGTGAGGTAAACGGGTAGGGGTTCAGTAAGCAGATAAAGGTGAGGTAAAGGTAAACAGGTAGATGTTCAGTAAGCAGGTAAAGGTGAGGTAAAGGTAAACAGGGATGTTCAGTAAGCAGGTAAAGGTGAGGTAAACGGGTAGGGGTTCAGTAAGCAGATAAAGGTGAGGTAAAGGTGCTTACACTGATTCCACTGTGGATGAAACCTCGGCGGAATCGGGCGGGCTTCAGGTGCGGGTACTCCTCTGTGCTGGTCACCTTGATCCCCCAAACCTTCTTCCAGGCATCGTACAGCTGCACGTGCACCGGGTACACCCCAGAATGGTGGGGTGCCACGGCGTACCCCATGTTGGTGGGGATCCCGTGTTCCTGTACGGAGAGAGAGAGAGAGAGAGAAACCGACTTCCTGTTTACACTGGTCTCAACAGCAGAGGTTCCAGACTGATTGGGCCAAATCCAGCGCACATCTGGATGTGGGCGGGATCCGATTCAGCCGGGAACCAACACAAACGCTACCGGCATGCCTCTCCTCCCGTCGCCAACATTCTACTGAAGAATAACATCCCATAGTAACCCTGAGGAAGTAAAGAGACGGTCTGTTGCCGAGCACGTCGTCGGGTAGGACGGAACACCGAGTGCAACAGCCAGGAAAAACGCGATCTCGGGCCAGAAAGGAAGCAGACATGCGACAGTTAAAAATCAAGCGTAATCACAAGACCACATACATCAAGATATAAAGAATCTCAATCTGTCAGCTTCATCAGATACAAGATGGGCTAATATGAAGAGGCTAACGCGCTTCAACGAACACCCACTACCCCTCAACCGACATTTTTGACTTTGACAGAGCACGGTCTACCCCTCCAACAGCACCACTACCAACAGGCGGCTCAGCACGTCATTCAGAAATAATCCCCCCAATTACGCTGTTCAGTGATTTCATCACTGTAACGTCTGTCTGAGGCTAGCTCTCAGCTATTAACTGCTAAGGGCAAAAAAAAAACCGCTAGATGATGACGTTCTGACCGAGGAACACATTTTCTTCCCTTTATTTCTTAATGGGCTGTGACAGTCTATTCCGCGCCACAGCGCCCCCCTGTGGTCGTGCCCTGACTCACCGCGGCGAAACGGCGGTTGAGGAGCATCTGATCGGCCAGCACCGTCTGGTTGTGGAAGAGGTGAGGCTGCATGTGGCTCCACATGTGGGGGAACCACCAGAACTCCTTCACATAGGAGAGCAGGAGGTCATCCCCAAGGTCCTCCTCATCTGTACCTGCAGATAAAAACACACACACACACACACACACCCAGGGGATGAAGCACAGCTAATGCTTGAACAAACGTATGTGCACTAATGCATGCTCACACAATCAGAAACACATACACACTCACACGCACGCACACACACTCTCTCTGTCTCACTCACATGCGTGCCTGTGCCCACGCACACACACACAAAACACACACTCTCTCATACGCATACGCACGCATACACACACACGCACAAGCAGACACATTCTCATACACAAACACTCTTTCACACACGCACACAGAACAGCTGTGCAAATAAAGTACACACAGGAACAATGGCACTTGCGTTTGGCCTACGGCCAAGATTTCCATTGCGTAATCGAGGTCAAATTGCCTGTGTTTTTAACAGCACAACAGCTGTGCCCCACCTGGGAATCAACCCTGCAACCCCACAGTTACACAATAGGCCACACTGCCGCACTGCTTTGGGTGAACGACTCAGACTTCTCCGCGGTCGCCCTGGCCCCCCCTTACCCGCGTGGAAGAACTTTCCAGAAAAGCCCAGGTTGAAGGTGAAGTTGGGGACGTAGGTTCTGAGGTGATTTTGCGTCTCTAGCAGCGCCTGGAGACAGAAGGAGAGCGGTCAGCATCACAACGCCACACACACACACATGTGCACACACACACACACACACACGCACGCATGTGCACACACACACACACACACACACACACATGTGCACACACACACACACACACGCACGCATGTGCACACACACACACACTCACACTCACATCACAGACACATACATGCACACACGTGCACACACACACACACACACTCACTCGCTTACGCTCCCATGTACATAGAGACACAGACACGTACACACAGACGCACACACACACGTGCACACAGACGGACAGATCTGCGCTCGACACCCACACACACACACACCCCACACACACCCGC
>CM045885.1:7981115-8093615 GCA_025169545.1 Anguilla japonica | reverse complement strand
AGACTGAACACCTCTCCTCAGAAGCGGTAAGGTGCTCAGAATGAAAGCCGCCCCCCTCTGCTATTCATCAGACTCCCTTCAAATAGAGGCTCTTGTTGGCGATTCCTCCGTAATTAGCTGGCGCACATACGGCGACGCTATAGCTACTTATAGAAGCCGCTTCCGCGCAGGGCACGCAACGCCGCTTTCACTGAAGATGAAAAAAACCGCAGAAGCGTTTGAACAGCCTTGGTCTCGTCTGTCGCTGCGACAGATGTGCGCGTCCCTGGCTGAATGTAGTCACTGTCACTCCTTAGCGCCTCAGTTATTAACCACAAGGGATGGAACAAGAGCAAAAAAATCGTTTTTCCACTTTAAATGTTCTCAATAAGACCTTAAGACCTTTTCCTTCACACATGCAGAGACGGTTAACCCTCTCCTCTCTTGGGGTGTCGATCAAACGCACTCAGAAGGCTGGGAGTTCAGTAGTTTATATACGGCCCAGCGTCTTAAGAACAGCCGTTATATTCTACCCAACTGTCGATCTTCAACACTGTGAAAGCGCAAATCTCCAGCTAACTTAAAACAGGATTCATGTGGAACAGGATTTATTTCAAACCAGATTTATGTGGAACAGGATTTATTTCAAACAGGATTTATGTGGAACAGGATTTATTTCGAAAAGGATTTATGTGGAACAGGATACATGCGGAACAGGGTTTATGTGGAACAGGATACAGGATACATGTAAACATTCGTCATTATGGCCAGAGGCCTGCACAAGGACTAACAGGACGGGCTTCAGGCGAGCTGCAACTTGCTCGTGTAATTAAAGCCAAAGTACTGCAGTTAGTGGTCTGCTCTCCACTCTCTCCCCCTTTCTCTCTCATCCTCTTTCTCTCTCAATCCCTCTCTCTCAATCCCTCTACCTCACTCTCACCCTCCCTCCTCTTCGTTCCCCTCATCTTCTCTCCCTCTTCCTCTCCCTCTCCCTCATTCTCGCCCTCCGTCCCTCTCTCTCCCCCTCTATCTCTCCTTCCCTCCCCCTCCCCCCCCCTTCCCCTCGGCAGAATGAGGCCGGGTCTTGCCGCAGTTCTCATACGGACGCGAGTCTGGACACGATCAGAGGCTGGAAATTATTTACGCTTCCCCAGGAGGAGGAGAAAAAACTAAGGAGAAAAAAAAAAAAAAACCTCAGAAAGTACACAGATGCCTGTGAGTAAGCGGCAGACTGTACAGACAGACAGGACGGGATGAGCCGCATGGCGGGGGGGGGGGGGGGGGGGGGAAGGGCAATCACCGCGTCTGGACTGGCCTGCAAGCCGCAGCCCCTGCAGGGGACCGGCGTTTCGGCAAAAGGGATGTGCGTCCCGTGTCAGGATTAATCAATCAAAGTGTAATTAGAGAGAGCATTTAACAAAAACACTAGATACAATGCACTTTGCAGCGTGGTCGCAACCTAGCCTGACCCAAAAAAACGAGCCTAGGGAGACAGTGGCAGGTGGCAGATGGCCTGTGTGTGTGCGTGTGCGTGTGTGTGTGTGTGAGAGAGAGAATTTGTGGGAGTGGGAGAGTGCCTGTGTGTGTATGTGTGTCTATGAGTGCGTGAAAACACTTCATAGAACATTATGGGCATTCCTAAATTCACAAGTTCATAAGTAGTCTCCAGTACTGCCTAAACCAACTGACCAGGATCCTGATGACTGACCCCACCCTTCCTTCCAGGCCCCTAAGAGCGCCCCCACCTTGAAGAATCCCATGATGCCCACACCGTACTCCACGCAAAACCGTGAAAAACCAGCAGACGCCTGCGGAGTTCGCCACCCCGAGGCGTAAACTCGCAGTTCTCCTCCAGGGGGCGCTCTCTCTCTCTCACCTTGAAGAAGCCCATGATGCCCACGCCGTACTCCACGCGGTACTTGAAACAAAACCGTAAAAACCAGCAGACGCCTGCGGAGTTCGCCACCCCGGGTGTAAACTCGCAGTTCTCCTCCAGGGGGCGCTCTCTCTCTCACCTTGAAGAAGCCCATGATGCCCACGCCGTACTCCACGCAGTACTTGTCCAGCAGCTCGCGGTTCCAGGCGTCCAGGTTGACGTACTTGAGGATGTTCTCGTAGACGACCAGCGCGAAGCGGCCGCGGTCCTTGTCGGTGAGCGTGGGCATGTCGCCCTTGCCCGGCGAGATCTCGGTGCGGTACCGGAAGCGGCTGGACTCCAGGATGGCCACGATCTCCTGGCCCAGCTGCGAGTAGAGGCTCTCCACGAACACCAGCACCACGGGGTCCGTGCGGGACGAGTCCGCGGGCGCCCAGTCTTCAGCGGGAACAGGCGCGGGGGCGTGGCCCGGGGGTCGTCGCAGTCCGCCGAGAGGCCCTCCGCCCCCCCGCCGCCCGCCGCCCCCCCCCGCCGGCTCCAGCTCCCGCCGGACGCCGTACAGGAAGTAGGCGGAGACGAAGACGCTGACCATGCAGAAGAGGAAGAGGAGGAGCAGGCTGGTCTGGAGGGTGAGCTGGCGGAAAGGCCGCCGCAGGCGTCCGCAGCAGAGCATAGTCCCGCCCCCTCCCCTCCCCCCCACCCGCCCCCGCGCACACACACACACTCACACACACACACACAAAAAGAGAGCTGGACACGCCCCCTCCTGGTCCGAAACGGAACGACGACGGCAGCAGCAGCAGCGGTTAGAACGACACAAAAAGAAAAAAGAAAAAAAAAAAAAAAAAAAAAAAGGAAAAAAGAAAAAAAGGCTTAAAGGCAGGCTCTCCCACGTGACGCGTCCTTCATGTCACCATGGCAAAGGGCTGGTGGGCGTGGCGTCGTCAGGGGAAACCATCGGCCTGGGCAGCTGCCCAATCAGAGTGCGCGCACGCACCCTTCCCCCCACCCCCCACCCCGCCCCGCCCTTCCCCGCCCACCCACAGTGACGTTTCTAGGTTTGTTGGCGAGGTCGGCAGGCAGGTGGAACAGGTGGCCGGGGCGGGGGTGGGGTCGGGGTCGGCCCCAGAAGGTCGCGGTGGAGGTCAAACGGGCTGGCGGGTGTGGCTTCCTCCCGACAGCTCATCCCCGAATCATTCCGGTGGCCGGTTCCTGGCAATCTGAAAGACAAAAACACCGATAGACGTTAAACACCAGCCATAAAACACTCTTCTTTTAAATGACCTCATTTCCTCCTTTACGACCCAATCAGGATTAAGACAAAAAAAAAAAACTCACTTTTTTTTGGGCCGGCACTCATCTACAACCCCATCCAAAAAAAATAAATTAACAAAATATAAAAAAATCAAGAAATACATAAAAGCGAGCTTCCGGCCGGCAGAGTAAACATCGCCCGGGTCACGTGGCGGTAAGCGGACCGCGGCGGGGAAGCCGCTCACGAGCCGCTCCTCAGCCGAACCTCGAGCGCGTCGCGCGTCCATCATTCCCAAACGATTCTCCTTCTAATTTACAGCTTTCCTTTCAACTTAATGAGCCTGGTGGGGGGGCGGAGGGACGGGGGGGGGGGGGGGGAACGGCTTAACACGAAGCCAAAAAAACGACAGAGCGCACATCAGCGTGCGGGACGGGCGCGCGGCGGCGCGGCCGCGGCGTCGGAATGCAAAGAGGGGCCCCGCGAAGGCCTCGCTTCCGGGGGCCGCCGCGTGCCCAGACTGCGCGATGGCGGCGGCCGCCGCTCGTATCGATCGGGGCCGAGCTTCGGGTAACGATCCCTCGCACTCTCCCCCCATTAACTTCAAAGGCTGCAAAATCTTTAAATCTTTCTCGCTCTGAAAGGGAAGAGATCTGCAGCTTCAGAGTGTGGAAAGCGAGGGGGGGGAGGGGAGGGGGGGGGGGGGGGGTGGGGGTGGGGGGGGGGGGGGGAGCAGGGATAATGACCCCCAGACAAAATCAAACCGCAGATGGATTTGGGATGAAGGGAGGGGGGAAGCGAAGCTAAGCTCCCGGTTAAACGCAGCAGTAAACCCAGGCATGCGTCAAATTGAGGTTCTGAAGAAAAGAAAAAGAGAAAGAGAAAGAGAAAAAAGGGGGGAAAAGGCACTTCCCAGCACCGCTAAACGGCGGGTCAGAGAAGAACGGAAAAGCAGGAGGAGGACCGCACTCCCAAAACGACCGGGACCGCAATCAGTACAGTCCTACTTTGGCCTACACGCTCAAAAAAAAAAAAAAACAAAAAAAAAACGGTAAACTAAGCACCGGGTAAAAGTTTCTTGCTGATCGTCAGAGAAGAGAGGCCTTTCAGACACAGAAATCAACAAACGAACGAACGAACGAACAGTCACGGAAATATAACCGGAGAGCACAAGAGAGCTTTAAAAGGGAGCCAACGGAAACATCTAGAGAACAGCCTCACTTATTCCATTTTAATATTAACCACAGCACTCCACCGCGCACAGTGAGCCAATAAATCTGCCTAAATCCTTTATTAAAAAAAAAATAATAATAATAAAAACATGCATGGACATAACATGCATACCACATTCATTATTCAAAGGAGGCCACGGTGCACTCTGAGGGTTCTGTCTGTGCGTCGGACCGGAACGGGACAAAAAGCCAAAATCTGAGAGGCAGGGACCCGAGACCGTGACGTCGACCCCGAATTTCGATCGGCCCCCAAAAAAAACCACAAAACAAGGCCCTTGCGCTGGGGCACGGGGCACCGGGTGAAGTCACGAGCCCCCCTCTCTCTCTCCAAACAATCAATTAGGGAGGACCACGGTCCGCACCTCAATTCCCACTAATGCGCCCCTTTGGTGTTGCTGCTAATTAAACATCGATCCAATTATGTAATCACAAAATTTGCATCGGGCCGCTGAAAAAGAAGGGGGGGGGGGGGGGGGGGGGGAGTTTTTTTTTTTTCCCCTCCAAAATAAGAGAGACCAACAAGGCATGCTAGCCCTGCTATCAGCATGCTGACTTTCTAATAGAAGGACGCTCATTAGCACACTGTACGCATCAGTGATGTGAGCTACTTGTACACCGCCAGGGCCCTGCCCGGAAGAGCTTCCCTGAGCAGCCAATGGCTGCGGTGCGTCTGCGCTGGTGGGAGGAGTCTGGGAGGCGGCAGGGACGGCGGTTTGGGGGCCAGATGGGTGCACTACCCACCATGTCCACTAGGGCTCCGACACTCCAGCAGAACCCAATGAGGACCATGTGCTAGTGACTGTACACCAGTGGTAAATGGTAAATGGACTGCATTTATATAGCGCTTTTATCCAAAGCGCTTTACAATTGATGCCTCTCATTCGCCAGAGCAGTTAGAGGTTAGGGGTTAGGTGTCTTGCTCAAGGACACTTCGACATGCCCGGGGGGGGGGGGGTGGCAACCAACCCCTGTTCCTGGAGATCTACCATCGTGTAGGTTTTCACTGCAACCCTATTTTGGCATGCCTGATTCTATCAAGATCTCTAGCTGTTGAACGAGGTGCACCCTGTTAGGGGTGGAGTGAAAACCTATAGGATGGAACACCTCCAGGAATAAGAGTTAGTTATCACTGCTCTACACCCTGCCCTACCCCTCTACGCTTGCCTTGACGCCAACCACACACAACACCTGTCAACTGCTTCCAAATGTGTCCAAAGAGTATGTTTTTTTTTTCTCCCCCCACTCAGGAACACTCCTCACCACCTTCAGGCACGCTGACCAATCAAACGGTCCTGCTGAGGTTAAGACAGGGGGGAGATCCAATAAGCAGCATCGATTTAACAAACAAAAAAAAAAACACACCAGCATGGTCCACAGTCAGCCCTGTGCACATAACCTTTGAAAAACTGTGCGTACCGATTAGGAGACCAAAAGGGAGGTCTTGAGGAATTATTTATCGAAATCTTTCACTGGAAGGCCGAAGTTTCACAATGGAGGAATTTTTAAAATGTTAGTGTGTACTCCCTATGAGATGACCTCGCAATGTCATCACTTTATGACATGAATTTAGAGAAGTAAACAAAGACCTCTCGAACATATTTGCCCGGCGAAATGGGAAACGCAGCGTCGTCGACGGACCGAGGACAGAAAAAGGGCGTTAAGAATAGGTCGGGGGAGGGGCAGGGGCGGGGCGTGCCGAAAACATGTCCACAACTGTTCAAATGCCACTCTCAAATGCCACCCCACGGACTGTCATCACCCTCAGAACCGTCTCCAGATTTATTGAACCCCCTTGTTGTTCTCTGTGTAAACAGAGCAAGATTTATAACAAAAAAAAAAAAAAAAAAAAAAAAAAAAGAACCCATAGGTCTCTGTGTGGGCAGAGGAAGTATTGCAGAAGAACACACACGCCATTTTTTTTTTTTCATGGCGCTCTTGAAGATCAATCCGCGTTGTCCTTCCCGGATGACGAGCGCCTCGCTCGTGCGTCTGAATAGAGACAGGAGATTAGCGGCTAGAGAGACTGCGGCAATGACCCCCCCTCGCAGGACGAAAAGGTGAGATGCAGACTTCAGGAGAAGGAGGAGGGGACGGAAAGAAAGAAAGAAAAACAATGTTTTTTTTTCCCCACTTGTTTTAACGATAGGAAAGAAAACTTATTTTGAGCAAGTTAGCTGTGCTGCTGCGGCGGCTAATTTTGCAGCTACACTCGTGTTCAAATTCACAGGTTTACAGTACGTCAATGGACAAGGCCTTGGCTGCAACTGCCGTCTTTTTTTGAATTTCAATAATAAAATGAATCTTTTTCTCCAAGGAGACGAGGATTGCGATGGCGAACAGGGGTTTGATAATAGCGGACCTTCTCTCTGCCGCTCCCAGAAAGTGTTGCTTCTGCGTTGGCTTGAGATTCAAACCTGCCGCTATTCCACAAAACACTGCCAAAAGAATATTATTAACACCCTGTGCAATCAAAACCACCACGAATTCTGAGTTATATAATACATACAGAACCAAAGAAAGAAAACAAAAAAACAAGGACATTCCGCCTATTTAATTCAGCTGAGATCTGAAATCAGTTTTTGTTTGTTTGTTTATCATAACAGCTCTCCACCACGCCACTACTAGGGGCGACATAGCTCAGGAGGTAAGACCAATTGTCTGGTAGTCGGAGGGTTGCCGGTTCAAACCCCGCCCTGGGCGTGCCGAAGTGTCCTTGAGCAAGACACCTAACCCCTAACTGCTCTGGCGAATGAGAGGCATCAATTGTAAAGCGCTTTGGATAAAAGCGCTATATAAATGCAGTCCATTTACCATTTACTACATGATTTAGTACTGGCCATTGGGAGACCCTGTCTCTCGCATGAGTAACAAGCCATTCGCATTTTAACCAATAAGTGGTGAGGCCATTTATTGGGTGGCCAATCAGAAGTGAATACAGAACAGAGTGTCAAACCTCCAGTGCATCTGCTTAGAAGTGACAGTTTAGATACAAAGACAATAGCTATAGTTATAATCCGGCTTGTACAGTTAAAAAAGTAGGTACATCACATTACCTTGTGGCTTAATAAATACTTAATGAGCACAGGGTCGGTAAGATTAAAAACAAGAGCAAGGGGAGGACAAAATAAAATGATATATTCAGATGTGGACACCCCATTCAGGCACGATCAAACACCAGAGCCAGAAAACCAGGTCACAGAACGGCCGAATTCTTTGGACCCTGCAGCCCAAGTTTAAACACAAGTTTAGAGCTCCACAGAAGAGCCTCAACACTTCAATACGTCTCAAATTAACAGACCGGAGGACCAGCCGGGCTGACCCGGTCGATACCAGCCACAGGCCACAGGCCACAGGCCACTGGCACCACAGACTGGTTGGCCCGCAGAAACGTCCTCTCAACCACAGTGCTCCTGGTCTGAGCCCATTTTACTCAGTAATTAATTTGATCGATTTGTTTCTGAAGAGCAGAACTGTTTGTTAAGGGCAGGGCTCTACGGTAAGGACAGGGCCACATGCTGAGAGCAGGTCTGTATTCTAAGAGCAAACCTCTATGGTAAGATCAGGGATCTACCCTAAGAGCAGGGCTCTATGGTATGAGCATACAAAACAGGAAGTCTAGTGCAGCAGTAATGGGTCTTAACCAGAGGCTCCACACTGCTGGCCATCAGATGTAGTCACAAGAAGGCTTCAGACAGGAACGGCTGTTAAAAGTTAAAGCCAGATCAAGCAGGCTTTCATTGAGCAACAACTTCATGGGTCAAGGAGTCAAGGATCTGTGAGAAGAATCTGTCCCGAGCTCTTTGTAGTCGTGTCAGAGTACGAGGGAAAGGGGGGGTTGGGTGTTCCGAGAACTTCGGAACACCAGAACACTTCGCAGATATTCAGACCACAAGAACACTTCTGAGATCTTCAGGCATTTTGCTACTGTGCAGAAAAGTCTGAAGACCTCAAAGATCTTCAAAGATCTCCAGTAATTGGAGTTTTCTTGTGTTGTCTTCTCTTAATTCCCTCACTCATTCACTGTGCTCTTCTTGGAAGAAAAGAAAACAACTAAATAAAATAAATCAATCAATGCCATTCAGCAGAATGTAAGAACCTAGTTTCTTGAGTGTGATGTACGAGCCCTGAATGAAATTTGAGAGCAAGCCGGCTCACTTGTAAGAGTGTAAAACTGCTCTGCTTTGAAACTTAAACCACTACGAGGATTAGCATTGAATTCTGGCACA
Organism: Anguilla japonica; assembly: GCA_025169545.1. NCBI lineage: Eukaryota > Metazoa > Chordata > Actinopteri > Anguilliformes > Anguillidae > Anguilla > Anguilla japonica. The sequence goes on along the minus strand of CM045885.1, from coordinate 8,085,050 downwards.
TGAGGAAACCTCAAATGCAATTAACTTGCACCGTTTGCAGAAAACTTCGCTTCCATTTGTCAGAATTTAATCTTCTGACCTTTGAAATGTCTTTATTAACTTTTTTTGTAATGGTTTTTTAATGTGCGCAGGAAATTAAACTGAAATTACATTGACAATGCTTAAAAAAAGCGGAATTCTCAAAATAGGTTGGCTGAACTGTAAAAGTGTGACGTTAAGTGGGGGTTTATCCCAGGTGAAAAAGTTGAGGAAGTTGTGACGCACGCACACGTACAGAAGGGAAAACACGGAGAAGGACTTCCGGGTGATCAGATTGTGCTTGGAGGAACCTGCTCCCATGCGGAAGACGCTGCTACGTACATCACAGCCGTATCCGAACCGGGACGGGAACGAACGTCCCGTCGAAAAAACCGGCTCGCTAAACGCCAGTAATGTCTCATGGACGCACGACGCCGTCTCCCCGAGCAAACAAGCTGAGTTTGCCGAGCCTCGCGACCGAGCGACGAAACGTTAGCCCTGCTTCGCTGACTTCAACGGGTCAGTGACTCCAACACAGGCGCCCGGCAGGAGTCAAGCTAAGGACTTGACGAGGAGCCACACACACACACACACACACACACACACACACACACACACACACGCGCGCGCGCGCACACACACACACACACGCACACGGGCACGCACACACACGCACACACACGCACGCACGCACGCACGCACACACACACGCGCGCACACACACACGCGCACACACACACACACACACACACGTCGCTCTCCGTCAGCGAGGACAGACATTGTTCACCAGGCGTGAAGGCAACGCCTCGATTCGCCCAAGGCGCTTCTCACTCACGCGTGAGGGGGAATCAGACCAACACTAATGTGAATTTGATAGCAATCCTTTTCCTGCTCTCTCCCTCTCTCTCTCTCTCTCTCTCGCTCTCCCTCTCTCTCGCCCTCTCTATCTCTCCCTCACTCTCAAGGTCCCTCAAAAAGTATGCAAGTCAGTGAAAGGTTGTGCGAAGTTTAGAGGCGGTCTGTAGGAGTTTGGCTCAGTTTCTTCTATGGCAAAACCATCAAGTTCTTAGTTTGCAACGTTCTTTAACAGAAAGTAAATTCTTCTACAGACATTTTTCCATTAACGTCCGAGAATGTGTGGAATTCATACGCGTATTGTCTTAATAGAAAAACCAATCTTTCTTAAAACGATTTCGTCTCCCTCAAGTAATTGGTGTCAGGGTACATCTGGTATATTAAATTACACCTGCTCAGTATAGTCGTCTAGGCTCTTCTCAACAAATTATATCTATAAGACTTATTTTTGCACCAAGCGGAGGATAAAAACGTCAGTAATATGGAACAGGCAGCGGTTAGTTCCGACAGGGCAAACTAAGCCAAAGAAATCTCTTTCATTTTTTTTTGACATGCACCCTGGCCGATAAATTAATTTAAGAGGAGACGTCCATGGAAGAAACCCGCAATAAAAACATAATCACGGACCCATAAGTATCCCCCATCCACCCTGAAGCAAAACGACTACAAGGCACTGTGTAAAATGTCGCAGAAAAAAATGTTACATGGTTGTAAAAAAAAATTTTATTTTACTTTTTTTTTTAAGTTTTGTTTGCTCTGGGGAGGAAGGTGCATTGTTCAGCTGTCCTGTTCTCTCGTTCGTAAGGTTCTTTCTATAAATAAGCTGCTGGAAAGCGTGAGGGTTCGAGCCACGTGAGGATTTCACTGCTCGCCAGCTCTCTGACGATAAAAAATTATGTCCCGACACATTCTCTCCCGTACCTTAGCAACTTAGCAACGCTCGCCATGGTAACCCCATAGCAACGGCTCTTTCTGTGGCAAATACCTGACAGCATTGCTCGGACAGGAACGAAGTTACGACGGAGTTTCGTCAGAGGGAGCGAATGTTTGTTTTTTTTTTGTTTTTAAAAGAGAAACTTCTGTACACACAGAAGTACGCACACTGCTCTCCATGGTCTTCACAGGCCCGACAGTTTATTGTTGAATATAGGCCTAATCACACAGCAGGGTTTGACAGCTTTGAGTACTTGGGAGCCAGACCTACTATGGAGCGGCTACACTTTCACATCTGGATGACAGAAAAGAGCAGTACGGCTTCATAACCTCTGTACTGCTGACCGCAAATATTCAGTGTACTGTAAAGTAGCTCAATGTAGTCAATGTAGTTAACTACATTTTCAAAGTAGCTTCCACAACGCTGGCTATACCAACAGTAACTGTCATCAGCCTAACTGTGACACTGATAGCCTGAGTACAGTAGCAAATTACCCAGAATCCCCACAAATCAGGGAAAGAAATGCAACGATATGAAACAGATATTGCAGATTTTTTCCCAGATCGAATTTGTTTTATTTTCTTATGTAGGCCTGCAGCACGGCTACATAAGCAACATTTTATGTGCAAATTTCAGCACTTCCCAAATGACAGGCTCATTAATTGAGAGGCTATGTTGGCCCACCAACTAGCAACTTGAAAAAAACTTGGCCTGAGATCAAAGGTAGTCGTCTGCCCCTGGTCCATAGGAAAAGTTTGCAACTTTGCGCCATATTTTTGATGCGAATGCAAAATTTCACGTGGCGCCATCTTGCTCAGTTTACATTCTGCATGGACCTGATGCGATGCTAACAGAATCGAAGTAACCAAGAAACTATTACCAAACAAAAAAAAAAAAATCCCTCGACCACAAATGTCCAGTGCATGCAGAAAGCATCTGGAGTGAAAATGTCTTCGCCGATTAACTTCGTGCGCCTGAAATTACCGCATCGCTAGGCTACCCGCTGAGTGGAAATGTACCGAGAAGAGAGGTTTTCACTGAAGACAGCCGAATACATTAGCCTGTACATTTACGTGAAAATAGACGTGTGAATTAGACGCCGGGACTTGTAAATGCACCCACATTTCTTGCCCACTGTTTTTCTTAGGTAACCGTTTGGATTCTGCGGCAGGCCTGCGAAGAGATAATCTTTTTATCGAAGCCGAAGATTCGTCTGCAGGACGCGTCAGACGCTTGCGACGGACACAGTTAAAAACATTTTTTTTGGTCTTTTTTCTCCTCTTGTTCTCCTGAAACGCCCATCCTTTCCCAAGACCCCTTGCGATTCGCACTGGCGACGTACGACACGGGTCGTCTTGTGGACAAAAGTCGAAAGAAGAAAAATGGCGATCGACGACGTGACCACACACGCGGTGGCGAAGGTTGAAACCGCGTGATAAAAAAACTGAGCAGATTAAACCTTAAACCCCATCTCCATTTCTAAACTGCCTCTTTTCCCCTCGAGCCAAGGGCATTTGGTGCAGCACGTGGAAACTGCTACCTTACCATATCCAGCATTTGAGCCACAATGGCGGCCGGTACTATTAGTCATTAATTTGCTCTGTGCTTTTGTTTTGTCCCAGATAGGAAATAACAAGTCCTCCCTGATGGAACTCGGAGGCTCAAATTCTGATACCATGCAAGAGAACTAAGCAGTTAGCCTAATGAAAAGTGCATTTGTAATGGTTCTCTCGAGATCAACCTCTGGGGGGGAAGAATACCTTGCACTAGATTTATCCCGGCGTGTTTCCCATTCAGGGTTTATGGGCCATTAGGACCTCCTGCCGTTCTAGAATTAGAATCCGGAACTTCAGGCAGCCCAATTCCGGGCCCAGCCTGAGAAAAAACCCCTGAGCCGGGCCGCCAAGCGGCGCCACGGCACCGCGAAAAAATCCACCGGAACCCGCAGCCGCGAAAATCCACCGGAACCCGCGGCGACCGCCCAGGGTGCCGAGCGGGACAGGCGGACGAGCGGAATCAGACGCGGAATCAGTCTGGAGGTTAGCCTCAGCAAGCCCGCACCTACACGGGTAGGCTGCTGCCCTGTCTTCCTCTGCTTTAGTTTGACGGAGCTGTAACTTTTCACATGCCCCCCTCGAGGCAAGGCACCCGTGCCCCTGGGCCTGACTGGGGGGGAGGTGGGGGGGACTTTGGGGTGGCGGGCAGTGTGAACGTCGAGCCACTCAGAGAGTGATCACAAAAGCAAAGCAAGACATCTCCAGCTCCGAATGGCTGTTACATTAAATCATAATCACTTGGCAGACACTCTTATCCACAGCGAGGTACTCGCCAGGAAATCTGAATCCTCTGTTCATAACCGGGGGGGGGGGGGGGGGGGGGGGGGGGGGAGACAACACAGCACAACAGAAACAATGGGAACACAAAGGCAAAAAATAACAAATAAAAAATCCTCACCACAGACTGTGCTCCAAACCTAAGCATTTAATTTAAGATTCCAGCTCATTAGTCAATTAACTAATCAACTAATCCTCTTGTTAGGCTGTGCAAGCTGAACGGCCCTTTTCCAATTTGCATAAACAGCAAGATCACTGGAGTCTGAGATTTGTAGTGGGGGGGTGGGGGATGTGCTGGGGATGTGGTGGGGGGGGGGGGGGGGCAGAGTGACAGGATTCAGATGCAGTACTTCCTGTACAGCAGTAGTAACCAGTCCTGTTGCAGGAGATCTACAGTCCTGTACAGTAGTTTTTCCACTTCAGTACGAACAGAGCCACACCTCATTCAACAGCCAGAGATCTCATTGAGCTGCTCATTAGCAGAATCAGGTTTTTTGCCAGATTGCGAGTTGAAATGAAAGCCTACAGGAAACCGGGATGGTTACGGATGCATCGGATGCAAGTGAAACTACCTGCTCTGTACTCCTACTCTGTCACTGGGGGCGGGGGGGGCTGGAGAAGGCCGCAGTGTGCCGGGGGGGGGGCACCGGGGGGGCTTTAGGGCTCCACAGTGGCCCCGCTGGGGGACTGTGATCCTGGATTAGTAGACTGCGGGGCGTCAGGTTGAGAACACCTGCTCCGTTTCTCTCTCTCTCTCTCTCTCTCTCTCTCTCTCTCTCTCTCTCTAATTCCTTCCCTCCTAGCCTCCTAACTGCTTTTTGGGTGCACTTTAAAAGAACCACACTTGGAGGTCAGGGTGTCCAAAAAAAAAAAAAAAAAAAAGAGGAGGCACCTGGGGAGGCAAAGATGGGGGTGTCCTAAAATATCAACAACTCAAACCCCCCCCCCCCCGACTGAAGAAAGAGGAGGAAGAAACTGCCTGCTGTAAGGATGCCGTGCTGCTTCGTGATTTGGATTCAAGGTGTGGGGGGCAAGAAGTTTTGGGTTGCCGATATTGAAGGACACTGCAAGGTGGCACGTCCCCCCCCCACGTATCATCCCGCACCACCCCACCCCCACGCCTCCAACCCAAATCAGGACACAGGACAGCATCCTATACGCACACAGTAAATGTTTACACATCCGCTTCCCTTTTTCCCCAAATCGATATCACACCCATGAAGGACAAAGGCTCACAGGAGACATTTTATTCGAGTTTCTTCAGAAGTCACTTTCGTTACCCCCCAACCCCCCAACTCATCCCCCCCCCCCCTCTCCCACAGCACCCTCGCTGCAGAGCTACCGCATTACAATCCACCCCCCCCCCCCCCCCCCCGAAGTGCTTTAACACCCCAAAGGCCAGAGGTAGTTACTTAGGATACAGAACAGGCTTCCCAAGAGCAAATATTTACCAAGGTGTCCTTTACTTTTTCCTCTTTCTCTCCCCCCTACCCCTCTCCCTCCCCCTCTCTTCTTCCTCCTCTCCCTTCTGACAATTTGGCAGGACATCTGATTCTGTGGGGCACCGTCCCGCCTCTCGCCTAATTGAAAAGACGGAAACCATGTCTCTCGGCGACTCCGCGATCGATCCAGGTGGGGGGGGGGGGGGGGGGGGGGGGTGTTGTTGAGGGAGGGGGGGGGGCCATCTAAGCAATGCTCTGGCTGTCTCTTCTTTAACCCCTGACTGAAGAAAATCGGGCCCTGGTTTTCAGAACACGAAACGCTGCAGTCCCTACAGCAGTTACACTGTTCTATCAGAACCTACATGAGAGACAGAGATTCTGAGAGACCACGGACAGTATAAAACCTGCATTTCCTTCTCATTCTTATTGCTGTGGACAGGAAGTAATTACACGGTTACAGATTTTTCCGTATTGGGAAAATGTCCACACTGTTGGCCATTAAAATGTATCCCAGAGGTCCCCGAAATGGGGCATAGCCATATACCATTTAGCGCTTACATTTCCTCCAGAAAACATCCTCAAGTATAAACGAGTGGAATACTATTTTCAGTACATCCGTAAGTCACATGATGTCAGCAAATGACAAACAGAGACACGGCGTAACTCACCCCTCGATGAGACGAGACCGCAGCCAAAGCCACAGCAGCCTCTGCTCCAGAAACCACAGAAGGACCGGCGGTGCGCGGCGTCTACGCGCCCGTCAAACGCAACGGCGGCAATTAGCGAGGAGGAAAAACAAACAAGCCGGGCGAAGGAACCCCGTCCTCCTGGGAGCGCTACGTAACGGGGTCCCCCCCCTCCTCCCTGAAGGTCTCCCCGGATTTGCTGCAGGGGTGTCTGGGGACCGGGGGAGGGAGGGGGGGGTGGGGAACGGGGACGGGGACGGGGGGGGTGTAATCTCGGGAGAGCGACTCCTCCCGCAGAACAAAGAGACGCAGGAGGCCCCGGCGAGATTCGCCACCGGAAGAGAGACGGTTCCTCGTCGGTATCCCGCGGCGACGGAAGCGTCCACCAGGAGCACCTGCATCCTCCCCGCTTTTAATTGGGCCGATGGGGCTACTTATACCCTTCTATAGCTTTCCTACAGGTAGATTTGTGATGGCACAAAAATATTTTTTAGAATGCCCCCTTCATGAGGTGATCCAATCGGACATTCCCCATCGTTTACCTGCTGTCTGAACACACAAAATGTCTTGGAAACGCAACAGGAACAGGATGCTTCCGCTCGGTCTCTGCACTGCACTCAACTCTGAGCCACAAACCTGTTTGGAATTTATTACGCAAAAATGTAACGGGGTCAGTGCTATTAAAACTGCAATGCAAGACACGGAAAAGGAACCCGGAAACAACTAAACAAAATGCGGTTCGTCAAAAAATCGTGTTTAAGCTGAAAGGATCCCTGAGTAAAACAGCGTCTAGGTGCCCAGGACAGCGTTCGGTACAGGTCCAACGAGACTGAGCGCTGAAGAAGAACAGGTACAGGTTGAGGGACTGAAACTTCTTCAGCAGGCCCCTTAAGAACAACCATGCAAGTGTGTGGCCTCAGGGAATCCCTAAGGGGTGGAGCTACGCCATACTGCCAATCACCGGTATAAGCCAATCAAAACACTACACACCTCAAAGCATGACACCGATTTGTCCATATCAAAGCGCACATGACAAATGACAGCTCTCTAAATTTTGGAAAGTCACGAAGCCACAGGCTGACTGCTTCCTGTTCTACTTTTCACCACGTCCAGCAGTGACGAGATAAAGACCTGAAGTGCTCAACGCTTCAGGGAAGTGAGAGTCACTCGGCAAGGCACAGACGCCGCGATGCCTGCCCTGGCCGAGAAGAATAAGAATTATGAATTCTCCACAGGCCGAGCGGTCGCTTATTACACAGAGCACATCTGACGTATTCATATGAAGGCTACAGCGTCTGCTGCAGCAGGCGAGTGCACCGCGTGACCTCCAAAATCCTAGCAACAGAGAACAGCTCACATTTAAGGACTGTCGCTTATAAAAATTTTTTTAAAAATAGAAAATCGCTGGTATATCCATCCTAGAAATGCTCACACTGTATGCGTATGCTGTAGTATAGACTACGGGCGCAGGCTGTGGTCACAGTGGGTCACACACTGCATGAGCCATGCCTAAAGACTCAGTAATCAAATCAGTTAGAAATTCTCGCAGACCGGCGACAGGAGTCTCTGACCGTCTCACAGTAAATGACAGTTGCGTACAGTGATTACAGAAAGACTAGGGGTAGGATCTTTTTTTTTTTTTTTTACGATCTTGAAAACAGCAAAACCAGATACAAAACAAATCGTACACCTGCATCGTACACCAGGCATCATTACAGGCATTTAGCATATGCTCTTTATCCAGAGCAACTTACACAACTATTGTCATAGCATTTACATTGCATCCATTTATACACAGCTGGATATATACTGAGGCAATGCAGGTTAGGTACCTAGCGGGGACTTGAACCTGCGACCTTCAGGTTTACAGGACCACCTCCTTACCCATTACACTACACTGCCACCCGAACACTACCGTATCCAAGCTCGTGTACAGTAGGCACGGCTTTTCCCTGGTGCCAGCCCCTGGATCTCCACACACACACACCGGCTTGACCCAGATACAGTAGCAGAAATAACCCGACACGTACAGTATCTCTTCCACCGCCCCTAATTACGGCGAACAAACAGCCGGGGAGATATTTTTAGGCGGGAAAATTGTGCTAAAAACTCCTCGGGAGCGACAAGCCTTCGGTGCTTCCGCAGCGTCTGGCGACCCCATTAATGATGTCGGGGGGGGGCCATCGACACAGTCAGCACCCCCCCCCCCCCCCCCCCAAAATCAGCGCGCTAGTCAGCCCGCGCCCGACGTCTCCGCCGTCTGAAAACGCCGCCAACTCGCCGCTGACCAAGGTCGTCGCCATGGTAATTAAGGATCTTCCAGCTGGTCGGGCCCGACCGCAGTTTCCAGTTGGTCTCCGAATGACGAACTTGGCACAGAGAGAGAAGGGGGGGGGGGGGGGGGGGGGGGGGCCGGTCCCGCCTAATAAATTCCACAAGTACCGGGGTTCTGCGAAGCGCTAAAGGTCACCTTCCGATTTTTAGATCTGAACCCCAAGGTGTGAATTTGGTTTCTCGGCGGGGGGGGTTAAGTACGCCCCCAACACCTCCGAAGAGACAGTCGTCGGGACACCCGAGGTGCTCGTGATGCACGAAGCGAACGTGAAATGAGGTCAACCGACTGACCGCCACCGTCACCGTCCTCGTCGAATCAAAAAGCACGATCGCACCGGCGGGCCGATCGCTCGGGCGACACGTTTCCGTGGCTACCAAAGACGAAAACAGATCCCCTCCCCCACCTCCATCGGCCTCATTGATCCTCTCCAATTTCACAAGCAGCAAACCCCCCTTAACGTCTTTTTTAAATGTTTACTTTACGCAATTGTATTTATTACACCCAATCAGATCACGGGGAGCAGGCGAGCTGGGTGGATCTGGGGGACGTGTTTGAATGTGGGGCAGTGGGGGGGGGGGGGGGGGGTTGGGGTGTAGGTGGAGAGAGAGTGCTAGGCTGCTCATCGTACGGACGGTCTGAGGATAAAATTACTCTCACGAGAACTGGCTTTGCATCCAGTCGGTGAGTTTTAGGATTTATGGGCGGGTTTAAAGATGGAACTGGGTCATCCGATTGCCGATTGGCCCAAGCTGCCCAGGCTCTACATGCTGACTGGTCTGACCCACATGCCCCAGCATGCCATGTGCTCGTTTCCCGTTTCCCCAAATGTGTAAACAACAGCTTCAGTTTCAATCTGCCATTACAAGGCACTTAATTATGAATTAATGGTGTCATCATTAATGCTTTTAGCACTTCTAAATATTGACACAGTTAATGCATAAATGTGGACCTATTTACACACACGCACAGGGCACACACACACACACAGAACACACAAAGTTTATGCACAGCCAGACAGACACTGACAGAGATACACAAGCACATAAACAGACAGACAAGACACACACACACACACACACACACACCTCCTCATTGCCCATGCCAGCAGTCTCAGCAGTGGGTTTGCGGGGGCACAGACGTAGCAGGCTGGCTCTCTTCACCTCCACGCTTCAGACAGCTTTAATCACACACCCTCACCCAGGGAACCCTCCAAACCCGCGCCCCCATTAACCGCTGTATCGCCCTGCTGTCCAGGCACCTCTAACCCCTTGAAGTCTTCTGAATGTTTTTGGAATAGTCTTGGACTACCAGTGTTCTAGAACACCGCACGGACCATTTCACAGAAGCCCGGTACGTAGCTCAAGGGCCACTCAAGGTCACGGTCCAAATTTTCCACGTTTTGGCATCTCATCCGTTTTTGGTGCATGAAATCCATTTCAAATCTTAAGGATGTAAAAACACAATGACGAGGACAAGCTGTTCAAGTCCGGCCCTGTCTGTAAAAGTAATCAAAATGAATAACCTAGCTGCTTCACATGGGTGCGGGTGTTAAGGTGTACCCCACGTTTGGCAGCTAGCACAACAGGCTGCTCAGCTTCCGTTACAGCTTTGTGAGAACCTTGATGCTCTCCTCAGCACAGGCGGCAATTCAAAATGGGGGGGGGGGGGGGGTGCTTGCAACCAGACAAACCGAACTGTCACTTCGATTCAGTGTAAGGTTTTAGAACTCAATAAAATTTGAAAAAAAGGGTACACTCTGACCCCATCCTGGACAGGGGGGGCGCACGAGGTAAATTCAGTTTCCAGAGAAAATATTTCCAGCCAAATGATTAGAAAGCTCGGCCGCGTTGCCGTGGAGAGCAACTCGTTTGCGCTGGTGGGGGGGAAAAAAAATAAATAAATAAGAAAACTCTGGATGTATCTGTCATACACAACGCGCCCTGCAGTGGGAGGGGGAAAAAAGGCAAAGTGACAGGTTTACGAGTTAAAAATGAAAAGGAAGGCCTGGAGGGGTACATTATGTTGGTACGCGGGGAGAATGGGGGGGGGGGGGGGGGGCGGGGGAGGGGGGTGCTACTCTACTGGATTTTAAAGGAAACAAATAGGTTGGCCTGTCCCAGAGATTTATCACCACGACAACCAATAAAGGGAGGAGAGCGGTCGCCGCCATTGATCTTTTTTGGGGCCCGAAACCTGGACTCGGTATCAATCGATGCTAATGGGGCTGCTGAGGAACGCTGCCCAGAGGACTGCAGTACGGGCGCTACCTGTGACTGTGTGTGTGTGTGTGTGTGTGCATGTGTGCGTGTGTGGGAGAGCATGCATGTGTGTCTGTGTGTGTGTGTGTGAGAGAGAGTCTGTGTGTGCGTGTGTATGTGTTTGTGTGTGTACCTTTTCCGTGTGTGTGTGTGTGTGAGTGCGAGCGTGTGTATGCACCTTTTCTGTGTGTGTGTGTGTGTGTGTGTGTGTGTGTATGCATGTTTTTGTGGGTGTGTGTGCGTGTGCGTGCGCATCTGTGTGTGTGTGCGCGTGCGAGCATGTGTGAGTGCGTGTGTGTGCGTGTCTTGCGCACACATTCCTCTCTGACGGTTGTGAGGAAGCACGCGGGGACAGGAGGTCCTGAGGTGAAAGTTTCCTGGATGCTTGTGGGGACGTGAGAAATGTTGTGACATGCTGCTAGCTCTGAGCCATCAGCCCAGCCGTGAGCAAGCGCTACAGCACTCAATCTCTCTCTCTCCACACACACACACACACACACACACACACACAGTAGCACACACACACGCATACACACACGCATACACACACAGAGACACACAGACACAGACACAGACACACACACACACACACACACACACACACACACACACACACACGCACACACACACACACAGACACAGTAGCGCATACACACAGAGACACACACACACACACAGTAGCACACACACACGCATACACACACAGAGACACACAGACACAGTAGCACACACACACGCATACGCTCGCACGAATGCGCACACACACAGACACAGGCATACACACTTATGGACACAAATGCATGCGCATGCACACACACAAATCATGCACAAACACACACACACACGTGCGCACACACACACACACACACGTGCGCACACATGCACACACACACACACAGACGCACGTACACACACATGCCCAACCGGACTATTACCCAGCTGTCAAGTATCCAATAGAGGGCAAGAGGGGAGACAGCCAAAGTGACGAGCCAACTAAATACCCAGAATGCCCTTGTCCCGGGCCCAGGACGTGCTGCGGAACATGGCTTTGAGGCGCCCGTGACTTTGGGCCATCGCAGTAAAAGGACACTTCTGCCGTCGTCCTGGCGGTCAGAGCTCCCCATCTGTCTGAGCGGTCAGCCAGAGAGCAGCCAGAGAGCAGCCAGAGAGCAGCCGGAGAGCAGCCGGAGAGCAGCCAGAGAGCAGACGGAGAGCAGGCGGAGAGCAGCCGGAGAGCAGCCGGAGAGCAGCCGGAGAGCAGCCGGAGAGCAGCCAGAGAGCAGCCAGAGAGCAGCCAGAGAGCAGCCGGAGAGCAGCCGGAGAGCAGCCGGAGAGCAGCCAGGGAGCAGCCAGGGAGCAGCCGCAGAGCAGCCGGAGAGCAGCCAGAGAGCAGCCGGAGAGCAGCCAGAGAGCAGCCAGAGAGCAGCCGGAGAGCAGACCAATCAGGGCTCAGTCTAGAGAGGGAGGCTGCGCTTCGGGCCTTCAACCCCCAGTATCTCTGCGCAGTCCCCCCCGGGTCTAATCTGCCGTTAATGGAAAGACTGTCCTGTCTCTCCGAGCCGAACTGTCAAGGTGGGTAAGGGGGGGGGGGGGGGGGGGGGGGGGGGGGAGTGACCCCGCTGCTCTGCATAACGCAAGCTTCCCCAATTACTAGCCTGCCGCTCACCGGTGCTGACAGTGCAACGTTTCCCAGCATCCTCCATTACTCCGGCACATGATCAGGACTTAATGCCCACCCCACCCCCACCACACCGTTACCTGAGGCACTCAATATGAGGGCTGTGATGGTGGATGGGGGGGGGGGTGGGCTCGGAGGTGTCCCGGGTAATAAACTCAACGTCCCACAATTCCACACAAAAATCCGCCACATTCAGACGAACTCTGCACATTCAAACAGTCTGTTCATGACGGCGCATGTAGTCGACAAACACTGGCACTATTTATTATTTATTCCAAGGCAGAGGCCTTATGGAAATACACTTCCATTCACTGCAAACACACCGACTTCTCTGAACACTTCCTGACCTCGTTAAATATCTGCAAATCTTCCCCGAGCTGTAGCTTGGTGCTGCGGGTTTGAGTTATGATAAATATCCCGGCCGTCTGTTACCAAACAAAGATCTAAATCACGCCACTTCCTTCAAGAAGGCAAATTCGCACAGCTCGGCACTAAAGACGGTGATCGGTCACAAACCTCGTTCTGAGAGCACAAACATTCAAGTCACTGGAGCAGACAACGACAGACACGAGGCAAGGATTTTTTTTTTTAAATTTTAAAAATGAACACAGCAGAGATCACGCAGAGAACTACGGTAATTTCCCTGCCGTAAATGCTAACTGTAATCTCTTTTAATCTGAAAGGGCTTTTCACAGCGTTTCTCTGCAGGAAGAGGAAATGCTAGGGGCGGTGTGGGGGATCTACGCTGGGCCCTGTGGTGCACCTCCACCCTCCGGGTCCCCTGGTCCTTAATTAAACAGATGGCCAACCAAAGAAGAAAGAAGTGCATTGTTGGTTTGACTCATCTAATGCTGAACATTTCACAGTTCAGGGTTAATGTATCCTATATCACATACTATATCCTAACTTATTTTCTTTATAATTGTGCACCTTGCACCTAATATGGCACCCAACTCTATGCTGTAAGATTATGCATTTACTACTACTGGTTGGGACACTGATCACTTCAGATGAGCTGATCATTGCCTAAACCTTTACATTTATGCATCTCCTAGATGCCTAAACATAAACATAAATGCTGCCAGACTGCCTGTTTGACCTGTGATTTACCCTAACCCTGTCTCCTCCTTACGCCAACTAATATCCCCATTTGGCATTAACCCATTAAGGTGTGAGGTCACAAACACGCGTGACCAGAAAGTTCTCAAATGAACATTCTAATGCTGATGTCACAATCACTGCTGGTATCACTGTAAGCAACGGAGTTCTAGAACACACTCAGAAAAAGAAGGAAAAAAAAAGAAAAACCTTCCGAAAGTCCTACTCTTCATAAGGGTTAATAAATCCTTATCAATCAGCCTAATTGTAAATTTATGCGCACTTGCTAATTGTGCCGATGACCTTCCTCGCCCAACACTTGTGCTTCGAGGCTCGATGTGCGAGTGTGCGGTCAGAAAGCCGGGGAGCACACACGCGTGCGCGCAGCGGGAGCAGTGCGGTAGCGACCGTGACATTTAGCAGACCCGGGCGCTGATTATCACGCGGCTCTTCGCCCTGCGCTGGAGACACACGCCACGGCGCGTGATTAACGCCGCCCTGTCTCCGGGAGACCGCGGCAACGCCGTTTCTGAAGCGGAGGGTCCGCGTGCCCCCGCAAGCCGAAAGAGAGCGCGTTAAATATTCCACTCCAAACGGGCAGCGGAAACACCCGCGCTGATGTCACCCGTGTGTGTGCACGTGTGTGTGTGTGTGTGTGCGTGTGTGTGTACGAGCGAGAAAAAGCGCACGGCACGTGCACACGTGCACACGTGCACTTACTTCGGCTGCGTGTGAATTAAGAGGGTGCACGTGGCCCACCTGCAGAGACGTCTGAGTGTCGGTCTGTAGGAGCAGCGATCGGGCCCTTTTCCCCCCCCCCCCCCAATTCAAAAAGAAAAAACAAAAACAAAAAAGGTGATTTAGGGCAAGGCGCCCATCTGCATCGTTTACATCGTGTTCCGTCACACGGAAATTAAGAGTCTGGGAACGAGCGCATCAGCACATTTCAGACCCTGCTGAATTTCTGTTTATATTCCCCCCCCCCCCCCGCCCCCCCCCCCCCCCCCCCACCCCCCCCCCCCCCCACCCCCCCACCACCATTCAACCCCCCTTTCCTGTCTGCGTGAGGCGGAAAATCTTAAGATTAATTTTCTGATGAAATCAGCAGGGGGGGGAAAAATAAATAAATTTAAAAAAAGCACCCCTCGCCGTGGGAACGGCGTGCGAAGCAGGGCGTGTCGAGCGGACGCTGGGGGCCGGGCGGAGCCGTTTTTTTAAATGCGGGTAGCGGAACGCAAACGGGGTTTTTCCGCCTGCGCTTGAAGTCCGCAGATTTAAGACGCGTCACGCCGACGTGCCGCACGGTCCCCCCCCCCGAAATGGCGGACGGAGCCGGGCTACCCCACGCCTGCTGGGTGGGTGTGGGGGGGGGGTGGGGCGGGGGGTACGCCCCGTGAGCGTCGAACCCCCAGACGCCGTGACCGAAACCCTGCCCCCGACGGACGGAATCCGCAGCGTTCCGCGGCGTGCCGGCGGTAAAAATTTGTTCGCTGCGTCCGGAGGCACGTCCCATCTGAAACTGAACCGCTCGATAGGCTATCGAACCTCCACAAGCCCGAGGGCTACTTCGGCATCTAGAGCACGCTGCCGCGTACGGAGCAAGCGCTACGGACACTCGCTACGGGCGATACTCACAGAGGGGCAGAGAGGTTTGTATCACAGACTGGGGGGGGGGGGGGGGGGGGTGGGGGGGGAACTCATATTTTCTCTTCTGAAACTGATTGAAGATTTTAAATCTGAAATCTTCTGAAACCCCGAATCCTCACACACAGACAGCGATGGCTGGAGAAGAGGCAAAAGGACAGAGGTGGGAAGAAAGAAGCGGAACAGAAATACTTTCAGATGGAGGGAGAGAAGAAACGGAGAGAATGTGGACGTGAGGAGGGATGAGCCAGAAAGACAAAAAATAAATATAAAAGCGAAGAAGGGAAACAGTGTAAAGAAAAAGAAAACAGATGGAGGGCAGGGATCAGCAGAGGAGGAAAGCCACCAGTGATGAGTCAGCAGCCTCGCACGGCACTGCGTCCCTGATGTACATGCTGACGGCACTGGGCCAGGCTACGCACCTCACTTCCTGTAATTAATTAGCACAACAAATAACTACTCGTAGTTAATAATTCATCCTGTACTAATTTATTTATTGTCACATGCCAGCGTGACAGCTTTGTAAAGACAGGTAGCCATGAAGCGGCTCCTACCCTTTTTGTTTACAATACTAATCGTTGGTTTATTTGGCTAACTTTACACGCATTGCAATTAAAAACAGGCCTTCTGTCCCTTCTTGATGACATCACACAGAGACACATGCCAACGTTCTCCGCTCCAAGGCGCTGTGGAATTACGAGCCTCGGCCGAGTAAACGCAACGCAATTTCATCAACACTCGCAAAAAGGGGACGGCACAGCAAGCAGGTGCACTACAGCCAGTGCCCTCAGGTGACGCTTTGTTACAGGTTGGACCGGGCGTGGACAGTTCCATTAAGTTTGTTTCTGAGTCTTTTTTTTATTTTTTTTATATATCATAAAGTTCAGCCCCTCCAGCCTCCAGACCCCCCCCCCCCCCCCCCCCCCCCCCGCCCTTTCTCTGCAGTGGCTGCAATAGTATCACAGTCACGCGGCTCTGAGTGGAACCGGAGGACAGAAGACCAATCTGAGGAAATAACGGCAGAAAATGAGAAAGGCCGCAGCCACGGCAACCCAGAGGAATGAGGGCCTGGGGGGCTGTGGGAGATACACGGGGGGGGGGGGGGGGGGGGGGGTGATGGGGTGGTGTAGGGCAGAATTAATCCTTCTAATATACTGTATGTGTAAGCAGGATTTTCCATTAAAAGAACAGTGAACCTCATCTGCCGATGTTAAGGAGAGGGGGAGTCCCTGGAATGGAGCAAATTACATTTCCAGCGGAGGGACGGAGGAAAAGCCATTACAGCAGAGAACCCTACAGGGAAATAGTGCTCGGGGGTGTGTGTGTGGGGGGGGGGAGGTATGGGGAGGCTGCAGCCTTGCTACCCTAGCCTCCCCCCCCCACATCACGCCTCACCCCCCCCCCCCAGCCCACACACACCCCAAATCCCATCAGACTGATAACCACCTTGATAAACTAGATTCTTGTGCAGTCCAGGCTGGCTGGCTAGCTGGCTGGCTGATACCCCCCAGGCCGGGGTCATCAGAGCTGGGGATTGGGTTTACGCGGCATGTCCGTCTCCCACCAACGCCGCCTCCGGGGGTGAATTTGCAGCAACCTCAGCAGACACAGTATCCCCATCGCTTCTAATTCAGGGTGAGTTGGGGGGGGGGGGGGGGGGGTCTGTTCGCTCTGCACGGACTGACAGAACTCTGCATTGCCATTTCAACTGCAGCTGCAGTTGGACTTTCTCTGCACCCCGCCCTCAAAGTGAAGTAGAGTAGCACTGTCGTATGTCTGGTCAGAGAACTGGGCATTGTGGCCTAAAGGTTGCAGGTTTGATTCCCAGGCTTTGAAAATGTTAACTTAACCAGAATCATTTCACTAAATACCCAGCTGTACAAATTGAATACGGTATAAAACCGCAAAAGCTGTGTAAGTCGCTCTGGATGAGACCACCTGCTAAACGCCTGCAATGCAATGCAACGTAAAAGTGGAAACACAGCCGTGAGAACGGCTTACATAATGTGAGAGATGTTTGGGGAGGGGAAGGGAGGTGGAGGGGGGAGCATCTCAAAATCTCCACTGATGTTGAGTATAATGGATGACCCTATCTGTACCGAAAAAAACAAAACAAAACAAAATGGGTTCGCTTCACTGCACCTTAAAAAAAAGGAAGAAAATAAGGCTTGTTTGGATTCTGGGAAATGACAGAAAAAAGGTGGAATTCTGGGAAATGACAGAAAAGTTCTCGGGCCACAGGGCTGGAGGACCACACACAGAAGCGCAGGCTCCTCCTTTACGGGCCTGACCCAATCAGAGGGGTGCTGAACGGAGCCGGGCCGCTTCCTCAGACAGACGAGTAACATGCCGTACGGGACCCCCGCCCCCGTCCGAAAAGCCCCCCCCCCGTCTCCACGGCGACCTCGTTGGACCGGTGTAACGAGACCCGCTCTTCTCACGGGCCTCCCGGCCGAGCGCTGGAGCACCCCACACAAAGCCCCCAAACTATGGGAGCGACCCCTCGCCTCCCGCCCCCGCCCTGCCCCCGCCCCCGCCCCCGCCCCCGCCCTGCCCCCGCCCCCGCCCCCGCCCACACTCCGGCTCCCAGAACCCGAAAAAAAAAAAAAAACCAGCCCAGCCCCAACTCCCACCTCCGTGAACCCCCTCATCCTTCATTTTTAATAACACGTCGTGGAACTGGACGCCTGCCACCAGCACTTCCGCACGGAGTAAAGTACCATCTTTAATCCCACCCCCCCCACCTCCCACTCCAATCGTTTCACTGCCAGCACGGGCAAAGGTTGGTATAATCCCCCATCCATCCTAAAACCCTCCGCCCCCCCCCTCGCACTTTTCAGAATGCCGAGAATTCCTTAACACAACAACCCATTATAACGACCCGCTCAGCCACTCACATATTCACATAATTGAGTTGAACAGCAGCTGTGAGAGAGGGAGGGAGAGAGGGGGGGAGGGAGCGGGGGAGGAGGAGGGGGGGGGGGGGGGAGGGAGCGGAGAGAGAGAGGGAGGGGAGAGGAGGAGAGAAAGAGAGAAAAAGTGCGAGAGAGACAGACGGAGGGAGAGAGAGAGAGAGAGAGAGAGAGAGATAATGGTAATGTATGTCAGCTATGACAGTGAGGGGAGGGGGGGCGGAGGGTGGTGGAAAAGTTTCCACTGCTGATCCCAACTCAGGGGCCAGCAAATGGACAAGGGGGTTCATGCCTTTTTTTTTGGGGGGGGGGGGGGGTGGAGGGGGGGGGGGGGACCCCTCCCTCACTGTTTTCTCCTGCAGGAGCTTGGCAAAAAAAAGTAGCATAGTATTGGGGGGCGGAGCGAAGAAAAAAATTTGCGCTGCAGATTTTGCTGCTTCCGAAGGGCTCAGGGTTGAGCCAGTGAGCATGCTCCTGCCCTAAAACCAGCCAATCAGCAGACTGCCAACCAGCCAATCAACAGACTGCCTGACCGCCGTTTGGAAAAGTACAGGCACACAGACACCGGGTTCATTCCCATCTTCTGTTCTTCAGCCGGAAAATAATGAACTCAGCAACGAGTCGGTCATAAAACAACTGCTGTCCTTCCAATTTGGCCCTTTCATTTCACTGTGTACTACACAGCCAAAGCTTCAAAATTACCTTTCCAAAAAAAAAAAAGAAATTCATTTTTTAAACTCCACAAAAACTGCCCAAATGTAGCCATCCAGGTACATCAGCACTCAGGTAAGTGATGATTGCTTTTTAGAAATTTCCGGTGAAGAGTTTGCTGATGGCTGCCAATAACAAAGAGTAGCCGGAAATTATCCAAGAAAATGAGACAAAGACAGCGTCAGGATGAAAAAATCATTACAGCCGGTAATTCCTTGAAAAAGCCGTTGCTGCAGAAAACCACTGATTTCAGCTTTACTGCCCTGTTCTTTACACGTTATGCAACATGATTCAGCTCCCAAGAAATGCTGCTGTTATTCAGAAAGCACGGTAAACACTCTGAAGGCCAAGAAGCCACAATTACCTCAACAACAAAAAAAAAAAAAAAAAAAAAAAAAAAAGAGAGAGACTGTTCATTTCTCAATCCATAGCACGTGTCACAGACAGACAAGTTGTGGGCCATCTGTAACACGTAACTGTGGTTTCCATCCACAACAACCAAGGCCAGGTTGGTACCTGTGCAGGGGTACAGGTGCTGATAAAGCTGTGTGTGGTTAAGGCCACTCAGAAGCTCTCACAGGTGTGTAGGAACGCAGGTGTGGTACAGGTGCTGATAAAGCTGTGTGTGGTTAAGGCCACTCAGAAGCTCTCACAGGTGTGTAGGAACGCAGGTGTGGTACAGGTGCTGATAAAGCTGTGTCCGGTTAAGGCCACTCAGAAGCTCTCACAGGTGCGTAGATACGCAGGCGCGGTGGTACCTGTGCAGTAGTACCTGTGCAGCGGTACAGGTGCTGATGAAGCCGTACGTGGCCCCGCCCGTCAGAAACCTTTGTTCTCGCAGAGAACCTGGCAGCTCCGTGCCTGAGTGACAGCCGCTCCACCCTCCCGCCCGGCGAGGAGCAATTCAGCGCTCTCTCCTCTCCGAGAGTGTCACAAGGGTGCAGATGTTCCTCCCCAGCTCTCCCTCTCTCTATCTCTCTCTCTCTCTCACCATCTTGATCTCCCTCCGTCTCCATCTCTCCTTCGATCGTTCCCTCACTCTTGATCTCCGTCGCTCGCTTGATCTCCCACTCTCTTTCAATCCCTCGTTCTCGATCTCTCTACCCCTCTCCCTCATGAATTGGACCAACAATTCCAGGTTCTTCTGAAGCCCCCATCCCCCCCCCCCCCCTGTCCTGGCCTAGAGGGACATTCATTCCACCAAAGAGAGGGGATTTCATTTTGTGATTGATCAGCAGTCAGACGTATTTTCCCATTAGAATTCATCAGAAATTATAATTTCACAGCTGGTCTTGAAAAATGTTTTCTTCCTAGACGCCAGTTCTTGGGGCCTATGCATTTCAAACCCCCCCCCCACCCCCAATATTCAAACTAAAGGTATGCCCTTGCATTCCACCAATCCAGTCCCATCATGCCCCTGGCCTGTCCAGACTGTGTTACATCACAGTACATTGCTGTATTACATCACAATACATCCATTCTTTCATTCATTCATTCATTCATTCATTCATCCTTTATTTAAATCCCTGAGATGCATTGAGGAAGAGAGACCCTCATTTACAATACTGCCGAGTTACAACAGAACAATATCAACTATAACAAGCACAAACGGACACACTTCAACTTAAAATCAAGTTCTGGAACCATTTTAATTACAACGATGAGTCCATCTTAAGTGCATCTTGCAAGACATTCCATGTGTATCCCACTGAAGCAGAACGCAGATCGACCCAGATTGGCCTTAACAGTGGGAACTCCGAGAACCAGCCAGTCAAAGACATGTACACATTAGAAGCATTTATAAAGGGACTATTATCCAGAGTGAGTTTTTTTTTACACCTGTGCATAGTATCCATTTATACAGCTGGATGTAAACTGAAGTGAATCAGTTTAAATTCCTTGCTAAAGGGGACAAAGACAGTGTCCTACCCTGTGATTCAAACCTGCAACCCTTTCGGTTACCACTCCAGTTCCCTAAGCACACTAATCACACTACACTACCTCATCTCTTATTTATGCATATTTGTGTGTAACGGGCCAAGGGTGAGGGGTCTGTACATAAGCTCTGTTTCCAGCCAATGGCGATTAAAATGTCTCTGCAGGAAACCCCCCGACCCCGAAAACCTACAGCTGTGCCCCTCACTCGCACCCGTCCTGGCAGCTGTTGTCGACGGCATCGCAGCAAATGGTCGAACCGTAAAAAAAAACTAAAATTTACCCTACTTCCCCTTCGGAGGGGGGGGGGGGGGGGGGGGGGGGGGGTCGGCACGGCAACGGGCGGCCAATTTGGCACGGAGCGGCTCACGGAGGTCGTTTCTCTTCCTGATTTAACCGCCGCCCGGCCGAGCAGTGACCTGTTCAGCGGGGCGGGGGGGGGGGGGGGGGGGGGGGGGGGGGGGGGGGGGGGGAGCGCCAGGAGACGGAAGACAAATCTCCTTGAGATATGCGCTCAGCGACCCCTGACTAACGTTTCCATAACGGAGCGTTTAGCACCAGGGAGGCCAAACAGCATCGACCGCGTTCCTCCAGAGACCCCCCCCCCCAGGCCCCCCCCCCCCAGGTCCCGGCTCGGTTAACCTACCTGCCCGTCTGACGGAGAGAGACAGAGAGAGAGACAGAGAGAGAGACACAGTACTTGTGATGTACTTCTATTTATTTATTATTATCATTATTATTATTTTTATATATTTATTTTATTCTCCCATTCTTATTTCTCAATCCCCAAATCAGAGGGAAGTTCTTGTTTCAATGTATGGTTACTGTTCATGTGTTTCTAGTGTTTCTTCACGTTTACATCAAAGGACATAAGTATTGTTCTATGTTAAATGTATGTTGTTTTTGTTTTTTTATGACATTGTATGCTTTGGCAATATGAAATGTAATGTTTTGTCATGCCAATAAAGCAAATTGAATTGAAGAGAGAGAGAGACAGAGAGACACAGAGAGAGAGAGAGAGAGAGAGAGAGAGAGACGCCGTTCACACGTAACGCAGTCCCATCTCTCCCGCTCCTAACTCCTTCCCTGCAGCAGCGCTAATTACGGCGGGTGTTTGCCCATGCTGCTGCAGGTGATTACACAGAGCTGCTAATTAGCATCCACACTGCTAACACCCCCTCCGCCGGGACCCGCACTGAGCCGAAGATGCAGCTGTGCTAAGGGCTCTTGAAGCTGCGGGTTCGAATCCTGGGTTTAATAAGCATCCACACTCCTAACATGCCCACCACTGGGACCTGGGCTGAGCCGAAGATGCAGCTGTGGTAAGGGCTCTATGGCTGCGGGTTCGAATCCTGGGTTTAATAAGCATCCACACTCCTAACATCCCCTCCGCTGGGACCTGGACTGAGCCGAAGATGCAGCTGTGCTAAGGGCTGGGGCTGCGGGTTCGAATCCTGGGTTTAATAAGCATCCACACTCCTAACATCCCCTCCGCTGGGACCTGGACTGAGCTGAAGATGCAGCTGTGCTAAGGGCTCTATGGCTGCAGGTTCGAATCCTGGGTTTGAGGCACAGCAGCTGTGCTCTCAATTTCTGTACATAGGATCGCTTTACCTCGGTTGGTAGAATTTTAAAAGTGACTCATTATAAAACAGTGCAGTTTTCATCATGAGTCATAGGACAAGAAGAAAGAGGAGTTAATGATTACACTGCATTTAGGCATTTACAGCAGACACAACTTTTTACATAAAACACATCTAAACAGCAGGACATTTACCGAAGCAATTTAGGTTAAGTACTTTTACTCAAGGGTGCAAGTCGAATAACAAGTCCAGTTCCCTAACCATTACACTACATCACTTCCCCATGAGAAAGTAAGATCCCCTCCTTTTATGGGAAGAGCACAGGAGTTATTGATCAACACGTGATTCATGGGTCATGTGACACTAGACCACTCCCCCTTTAAAGGGCATCTCCATGGTTTTCCCATTTGCCCCTGGTCTGTCAGTCGGTCTTTTTTTCCTGCCAGCTGACCAGCGGGGGGGGTTGCTGGTGCAAGACCAGATTATGTCGACCGGGCCGAGCGGAACCCTCCTAGGCCAGGGGCAATGGGGATGCTGAGTACTGTGAGGCTGCTGACCACAAACACAGTCTGCGCTGGCACGGCCTGGATTCGATACCCAACCGCGGCGACCATCCTCACACTGGAACAGTGTCTTATAACAGGCAGTTCCCCAAGCCCCCTCAGCCCCCCCCACCCCACCCCACCATGGCCAGATTCCGTTTCCTGACAGACCGGACGATTGGCAGTTAGACTGCCTATTCACACTGTCAGCTTCGCCGAAAAGATGTTTTTACACCCCCGGACGCAATCAGAAGCAAATGAAAAAGCCATGCCATGACACCGCTCGACACTCATGCCACTACACAGCTGGTAGAACGTCAAGAGAAATCTGCCCCTTCATTTTAATACGCAGTTTAGTATGAGCAACAAACAAGTGTCACAGACACCTTGCCACCGATGCAGAACAGCCAACAGTCCAGAAGGTGCGACCAGGTTGTAAAACAATTTTTTTTTTTTTAAACTCCCCTCTCACTGACAGGCATCTTCCAAAG
This sequence comes from Anguilla japonica, assembly GCA_025169545.1. Classification (NCBI taxonomy): domain Eukaryota; kingdom Metazoa; phylum Chordata; class Actinopteri; order Anguilliformes; family Anguillidae; genus Anguilla; species Anguilla japonica. The sequence continues at coordinate 8,061,595 of CM045885.1, read as the reverse complement.
AACTACAGAACCAAGAAGACTGGAAAAACGAATAACCAAAGGACTGAAATATTCATTTTGGCCAAACAAAAATAAAGACGAGAGGAAGGACACTCATCTTGCTCTCACATGAATAATTCAAATCTGCCTTTTGAATGGTTTCAATAATACATGATAGTTTAAAAAGCGCCACCACTTCCCCTTTCCCCACATGCAGACTACCAACTTCCTCAAAGGGAAGAGAAAATTATGAAATAAAACAGACAGTAGATGAAGAGGAGGAGGAGGAAGACCATGAGCTGGAGTTGACATTAAGATATGAAATATTCAGTCACACATGAATAATTCAATTCTGCCTTTTGAATGGTTTCAATAATACATGATAGTTTAAAAAGCGCCACCACTCCCCTTTCCCCACATACAGACTACCAACTTCCTCAAAGGGAACAGAAAATTATGAAATAAAACAGACAGTAGATGAAGAGGAGGAGGAGGAAGACCATGAGCTGGAGTTGACATTAAGATATGAAATATTCAGTCATTGTGTAATCTGCGACAGAGGGGCGAGCGAGCAGGGCCCAAAGGCCTCAGCCTTACATTATTCAAAAAGCCCCCCCCCACCCCCCTTCCAGAGCCCGCTCGCCCTGATCTCACTGCTGGGCCAACCCTGAGAACGAGGGGGGGGGGGGGGGGGGGGGGGGGGGGGGGGGGAGATAGAGAGAGAGGGGGAGGGAGGGAGAGAGGGAGAGAGAGAGAGCACAACACACAGAGAAGGGGGAAAGAACAAGAGGGGGGAGAGAGATAGAGGCAGAGGGAGATGGGGGGAGAGATAGAAGCAGAGAGAGAGAGGGAGAGAGAAAGAGGGGGGAGAGAGAGAGAAAGAGAGAACAAGGAGGTGAGGGGGAGAGAGAGAGAGAGATAGAGGCAGAAAAAGAGGGAGAGAGAGAGTTAGAGGCAGGGGGAGCGGGAGAGAGAGTGAGAGAGAGAGGGGGGGGGGCAAGGAGAGAGAGAGAGAGAGAGAGAACAGCAGAGAAGAAAGGTGGGCCCAGCTGAAGCTGAATCACCCTTTGGTGACTCAGAGGAGATGGCCAGCCAGGCCCCAGACCCCCGTTCTCCACGCCCGAACGCTCGTGACTCTGCGCTGACCTCACCGCTGGCTGCGGACGGAAAGGCAGGGAGCCTGATGGGGACGGAGCCCGAATTCTGCTGGAACCAGCGGAACCAGCAGGAACATTCCGGAATAGCGGTCCCACTACAGACCGAGGGAAGGGAAGGCCCTTCAGTGTCAGCCCGTTAAAGGACTTTCTATCCACCTTTCTTTCTTTCTTTCTCTCTTGCTTTCTTTTTTCCTTTCTTATTTATTAAAAACATTTGCAGGAATACTATACAAGCGATCGCCCCGTTAAGGTCTTTAGTTCGATGGCTTTCGAAGAAGAGAAACAGAACAGGCCGCAACGCGAGCCGAGTCCGTCTTGCGATCTCATTACAGACGGCTCGTTGCCCTCGCCAAATATTTCCTCGTCGCTCTTCCTCTGAAGCGTTTCTCCCGTGGAGGCCCGATGCGGCAGCTCGTTCCGGCTGACACGGGAGCGGTGTTTACCAGCTCTCTGAGTAAACAGACGGGTTTATCTGCTCAGCTCCAGCGCCGGCTTTCAGGAGCGGCCAAGCGAGACCAGGCTGACACGGGGCCTCAAGACCAGGCTGCAGCCGTGATTTGGAGCCAGGCAGAAAAGGGGTGGGGCACACACAGAGGAGGCTCCGCCTCCTCAGCAAAATCACCCCCCCCCCCCCCGCAACTGTGTTCAAAGAGCACCGCCTAATTTCCCCTCACCAGGAGCGAGATGCCTCACAGAGATGTCCCTCTCTAAGACCTGTAAGGAGGCAGAGATACGAGCGATAAGAAAGAAAAATCAGTTTGGTATGGAAGTCGCGAAGCGCTAAGTTTGACGGCGAACGTAGCGCTCGCAAGCCGGGGGGGGGGGGGGGGGGGGGGGCTGTTGCACCGTTGCCGTTGGCGACGTACAGTCTGCTCAATTGACACGCAGTGGGTGAGCGTTCTCTGTACAGCAGGGGGGGGGACATACAGTGCACAGCGCTCGCGCCCCCCCCACCCAAAGCCCACACCAACATTCCAAGCATCGCTGCCACTAACAGGGACCGCGTGAAACCGGTGGGTGTGTGTGTGTGTGTGTGTGTGTGTGTGTGTGTGTGTGTGGACGCACGGGGGAATTCTGGGTAGCTCCACTGAGACAGAAAGAGAGAGAGAGGGAGAGAGAGGAGCGGGCTGACAACCCATAGCTCTCTCAGAAGGCATCTACCAATCATCACCGTCGTTTGCCTGCAGCAACGTGCTCCGCGATTGGTGGAGATGTCTTCTCTGGTTCCCACGTGAACAGAAATGACATCAACATTCTATCACAAGTCCCATCATGCTTAGCGCTTACCCTCGGTGGGACGTTCAGATTCTTCGGGAGCCCCCCTTTGACGGCAGCCAATCAGAATGCGGCAGGTGAACCTTCTTACGACGTCAAAGGCCGTTTCCTCCCAGGTGCAGGCTCAAAACCATCGCACAGGACGGGACCGCTCCAACACTGTGGGAAAATCGAGGTGTCCTCTCTGCCGAACGGACCTGACACTCCTGCAAATAAAACCGGAAAAAGATGAATCATTGCAGGCAACTAATCGATAAAAACAAATGGTTTTAAAAAAACGGCGTCTGGTGTTTGTTAGGACTAAAACCCCCCCCGCACCTCCCCTGCCCTCACCTCCCACCCCCCCCCCCCCTCGCCGACCCCCACCACCTCTCCTCCCCTCCCAGCAAACCCCACCCACCTCCCCAATCTCCCACCATCCCCCCCCCACCTCCCCACCCCCTCCCCAGCATCCCAGCAACCCCCCCCACCCACCCACCCCCCCCCAATCTCCCTCCTCCCACCCCCCCCCCCCCCCCTCCCCTCCCCTCCCCTCCCCCCCCCCCCCCCCCCCCCCTCCCCGCCGACCCCCACCTCTCCTCCCCTCCCAGCAACCCCACCCACCTCCCCAATCTCCCACCCCCACCTCCCCTCCCCTCCCAGCAACCCCACCCACCTCCCCAATCTCCCACCCCCCCCACCTCCCCTCCCCTCCCCTCCCAGAAACCCCCCCCCTCACCCACCCACCCCTCACCACAGACACTTAAACCAAATGGAGAGCAGGGTCTTCCCTTTAATTCAATCCCCCTCCTACTGAGCAGCTGGCACAGCAGACAATAACGCGCAGACTCCAGACTCTTAAGGAATAAAAAGGGGAGATATAATTGACTGAGCGCTGCAGCGCTGGGGGAAAAAGGGAATTCTGGGTGAGAATATTGCTAATGGAGTAAAACATACATTAACTTTATCCAAATGACCCTTATTTAATTAGCGTGAAAGATTGATCCGGAGGGGGGGGGGAGTGGGGGGGGCAGCCATTATCTGACAGGGCCATCACCCAGGAAGCACTCAATCACCCAAATGGGGGCCCCCTCTCCTATATATATCCTCCTGGAGGCAGGAGCAGGTTTTAGGCTGCAGAGGAGGTGGCATGCCTGGTTAGGGTCTCAGCGAGAGGCCGTTTCTCACTGTCGCACGCCACTGAAACAGGAAGCAGTGCCTTCAACGGTGTTCCCTTGTCAACGCGCCCTGACTGCTCAAGGATTTCAAATTGAATGGTTCCACTTTGTTCCCCGATGGTGTCGTTTTTTTAATTGAGATGAACGTGACAACGTAAAAGGAGAGGTGGCCCCTTACTTTTTTTTTTGTAAGCTTTGCACATTTAACTGGTGTACCGGAATCTCGATGGTTGGAGCGTTTCTGATTATTTTACCAGGTTTCATGAATTAACAAGTGCAAAAAAAAAAATTCATTGGCTGAGAAGAATGTGTTTACTCTAACAGTATCCGTGGTAACAGGGCAGCGCGATGTAATGTTTCTAAACCTCCGTAGACAGGGGCACAACGCCAATGTAACAGGGAAGCTGAAAAACTGACCAAACAGTACGAGGACTGCCGTCTGCACAGAGAGTAGGAGAGTAAGAGAGGGGGCAGACAGCAGCTGACTGGGTTTCACAAGAGCCCACCGAAGCTCCGCCCACCGACCACCTGGCAGGCCGCATGCCTCAGAGCCTGGAACTTTCCGCTATACTGAAACCCCCCCCCCCACACCCACCCCCTCCCACAAGGTGACACGTGTGACAGGGCCGGACTCTGGCAGAAAGACCCAAAACCGGGAGGGTACAGGAGGGGACGGAGGACACGGCAGTGATGCAGGGAAGGGGCAAAAGGGAGTGCGTGTGTGTGCATGTGTGTGTGTGTGTGTGTATGTGTGCGCGTGCGCGCATGTGTGATTTATTGAGGTTGTCAAAACACTTGGGGAGTCAGGAGGGTGTGGGCTGGTGTGGGGGGGAGGGGGGGGGGGGCATCCCGCTGACGACAGCAGACAGGTGATGTAATGCATGCATCAGGAGCAGGGGGGTGGGGGGTGGGGGGTGGGGAAGGTAGGGAGTGAGGAGGGGGGGGTGGGGGGGTGTCCCAGTGAAATCAAGAGACAACTGGTGACCCACCATGCCTTCACACGTCCTGCACAGATCTGCAGGCGAAGGGCCGCACCATTTGGGCATGGTTCCAAACTCGATGCCTGGGGAAACCTGACCTCAGACCTTTGACCTGGAAGTGCTTCTCACTCTGTGGGGCCCTGCGCTGTTGCCATGGTTACGGGACCCGAGAGCAAATATGGTGGGAATGTACACTGTTTCAGTGCAGTGTGTAAAATTGGCGAAACAACAGCCTTGGCGTGAAACCCACTTTTATCCAGAAAGGTCAGCGCTAGTGAGTACAGAGTTCGGTTTGTGCTGAACAGGAACGAAACAAAGAAACCGATACATAAAACGGAAAGAACACCGAGTCTCCCCCATTTCATGACATTTTATTTGGCAGACGCTTTTATCCAAAGCGACGTACAAAATAAGCGCAGGCCGAAGGTCACTGGAACAACTACAGAACACAGATCCAATAAGGCACAACACTCATTAAGTCTCAGTTATCCATAGCGATGAACATCAAGCCTAGGTCACGCAGTAAGCATAGGCTACTTCAGTAAAGTCATGTCAAGTCAAACCAGAAGTGAGGCATGATTACCACAGACATGATTAAGAGTGACATCATCAAGATGACGACAAGTGCAACACAATAGTGCATGTCCCTCAGACAGACACAGACACACACACACACACACACACACATTCTGGAACATCAGTTAGGAATAGGAGACATCCTCCGCATTTATTTACACACACATTACGAGTTCTTTCCAGGTCTTGGATTAGCCTATTTGTTGACATCCACAGTGTCCAGTCAGTTAAAAAATTAAAAAAATAATAATAATATAATAATAATAATAATAATAAAATTTATTAAGGAAGCCCATCCCTAAAACAGGATCACTGAGCAGTTACTGCTGGTCTCTGAGGCCGGGGAGTCTGGCTCCTCTACTCAGCTTCCAGTGACTGAAACACAGGGGCCCGTTTCAGTCCTCTGCTAGCCAGACTGCTGCTCAGGCCACTGATTTATTACCGTCTGGGCTGGGGGTGTTAGGACAGTGTCACTGCTACTGGACGGGAATAGGGCGTGGCACAGGGGAGGGGGTGATTGGGGGGGGGGAGGGGGAGGTTGGAGTGGGCAGATGGTGCCAGCGTCCGCGCTCCGGGCCCCCAGACATGTTGGCATACGTGTGCCTACCCAGCAAATGCTTTTTGAATAAACTGACAGTAAATTCTGTGATCCCCTGGGAATATACAGGCTAGGCCCACACACACATGCATGCACACACATGCACACACAAGCACACACACACATATATATTCAGGAAAAACAAGTTGTTTGTGAGCATGCCTCTCAGTGAGGGTGTGGTCCAATCTTGTGCGTCCAAGACACAGAGTGTCACTGCCTTCTGGCCAAGCACAGCTGACTATAAAGCCATCAGACACGGGACATATTTCATCACCGCACCCCCACTCAGATGCTGACTTCAGACCCAGCCGGCCGAACGGGAGATTTCTTTCTCGGTTACCGCATTCGTTCACACACCCGAGGTTTTTTTTCCCCCACAATCTGTTCAGAGCGAGATCGTCTCAGAAACTGGACCGTCCCCCTCAGAAGCCGTATTCCAGAGACGGCTTGTTTATTTGTTTGCTTTATTTAACTGCTTTTTAAAAAAACACAACCGCTTCTTCTCTTCACTGTGCAGATTGTTTTCCCTCACTTTCCAGAACAAAAACAAGTGCGAATCCGCAATAGCTGCGACCGCTCACGCGCATGCATCCACGCACACACACCCTCACACAAACACGTGACCTCTTCTTTGGCTCACGACCAACCTTTCCACAAAACCTTGCGCAAATCTGTGATCCGTTTGAGAGTTATGCGCCTTTTTGTGATAGGCCACGCCCATCGCCACGCCCCCTCTTGGTCAATCGGCCTTGAAAGTTACTCAGCTCTACCTTCGGTCATGAGAAACCTCCATGCCAAATTTCAGCCTCCTGGGGCGAAAACTGTGGCCGCTACGGGGTGGGACACTTTTGTGGACCAACCGACCGACCAACCGACCGACCGACCGACCGACTGACTGACTGACAGACAGAGCTATAGAGCTGCGGTCGCAGCTATAAAAAAAAAAGCCGGAACGATAACGCGTTTTAAACCCACGGCTTCGCTAATGGAAGTCTGTGGTCCCGCATCTCTCCGCCCGGCTGCAGGGCATGTTCAAACGCTGCAAAGCAAGAAATTACACTTCAGAAAATTGCCTTTGCAAGCCTTAAATGAGGGGGAAAAATCCCACGCAAGAGCTCGCCTGGAGTGTCACGGCCGCAGAAGAGAAGGAAAAAAAGAAATGGAGAAATGCAGAGCAAATAAAAATAAAATAAAATAAAATAAAAAAAAAAAAAAACTTCAGCCAATTTAACACCTTGTCACACATGCATTCGCCTCAGACCTCCTTACAGAGGCGATAATCCTACTACCCAAAAAACAAAAAAAGGAGTATATATAAAAAAAGCTGCCTTTATTCCCCGAGGAAGACTGGTATCGTGGGACATGTCTCCCCAGCTGTCTGGATGGTGTCAGTGACCGGGGAGTCAGGACTGAAGCAGACCAGATCCAGGGTCGGCCGAAGTCAGCAGGCCTACCCCCCCCCCCGAAGGCGCCACAGCACCCAGAGACGAGGCCGGCCTGACGTCACCGCTGGGCCGCCTCCCCAATTTCAGCCGTGGGGGTTTCCTCAAAGTTCCGCGACCGTTCAACCTTTCCTCCAATCACAGGTCTCCAGAGGCCGCGGTTACCGTAAAGGCTTCATTGACTCCGCCTCTTTACGCCGGGTCCGGCCTCATTAAGCCAGCCTCAAACATGGCCGGTCGAACCCAGTGACAGCCGTCCAAGCACGTGAGCCAAGTATTCACAGACCCCCCCCCCCCCCCCCCCCTTCCCCTTTAACTGCTGGGGAAGTGCATTGCCCTTTTCAAACTCGTATCCCTCACTTTCTCAACCAAGCACGACAAGATACGCTCATACCGCGTGCTGATTGGGTAGGTGAATGACCTGCTGCGTTTGATTGGTTCAGGCTTTGAGCAGCCATTAATCTCAGCTTAGAGCAGAAGGGTCACCAACCGGCCCCACACACAATTAGCGGGGACACAGTTACCCCATCACCGAGCCAACACAGACACCGTAATCAGGAGTACTTCGAAAACACGAAACGTACAAATCCTCTCCAGTGTCCCACAGCCATCACTCTTAAGTCCCTTGGGTACTCTTTGTCTGTGAAGCTATTAGGCAAGATAAGCTTTTAATTGCACACTAAACATGATTTTTTTCTCCCACCTCTTGTTTTCAGTTTCAATATCTGAAAAGAAATATGTAATCATAAAGTAAATATGTAATGGATCTCAATTAGTTTCAGTATTAATCTATAATGCTAATGTGTTTAGCTCAGAATTTTTTTTTTTTTTTAAATACCCACAAGCAAGAAACAAACAGAATTCGGTGGGGGGGGGGGGCTGCAACAACTCCATCGTGCCACATTTTGATACACCGTCCCCTTTGAATACTCAGATCTTCTAAAAATTTTCAAGTTGTTATTGAAGACATGCAACATGGAGTCCCCCCAGAAGCTATAAATAATTGAAGCACAAGGAACACTCACAAAAAAACATGCTTCGCTGACATTCGCAACTGCAGCCTAGAATCAGATGTGTTATGTTTCTAAGACGCAGAGAACATCTAGCCTAGATTTTTGCCCATTGAAGAGAGAAGAGAGAGAGAGAGAAAAAATGTTGCATGTCGGCAAAAAAAAACAATTTAAATAATTGCCTGAAATTGTTTAGCTGGATCTATTCCCAAAAATACACAATGCATTAGGAAACCAATCAGATGACCCAGAGACTTCCGTTTCCCAGGCCATGCCAATGCAAAGGCCTGATGGTACAGCTTAAAAGATCAGGAATCTTGACACCACAACAGAAATTTTGTCAAGATTACGTTCAGACCAAGCAAAAGCACGAATCCCCTTAAACTTGACAGATGGCCCACAGACAGATGGCCCTCAAACATGTATGAACACAAAGCTGTTGTGTTCATACATGATTAAATACCTGCGCGCATGTGTGTGTGTGTGTGCGCGTGTGTGCGCATGTGCATGAGTATGCAGGCAAAAAAGGCTTTCTTTTAGGCTAAAAAAAATAATTCACCCAAAACATAAAAAGCTATATATATATATATATATATATATATATATATATATATATATATATATATATATATATATATATATATGTATGTGTGTGTGTGTGTGTGTGTGTGTGTAAATAAATCTGAGAATCACAGCACGACAGATCAGTGAAGCAGGAAAAAAAAAAGAAGCCAGTACGCATCCTATACATTATGCGCTTCTGTGTGGGGACACAGGACCAACCGATCTGTGAGGCTCGTACCAACAGACTGAGTAGAGTGCAGTGCAGAATTTGAATATGGGACAGGGTGCGTAGAGGCCCTCCTTCACCCCTTGGCAAACCGCACAGATGTCCTGACCGGAACGGGTCCAATAAACCGCCAGGAAACCGCAACGTCGGCGATACCGCCCAAAGCGGACCAATCAGTAGCTCCTCTTAAACGTTAAACGGGATTCCAATAAACTGGAAATCCCAAAACGCCCCGTTAGCAAATTGCAGACGATTGCCCGGGGAGCAAACGAAGAGGTTTGCCAAAAAAAAGTACGCAGAACAAAAAACATTTATCTAAACGTACACACGCGCCCCCATATAAATCGCACTGACGGTTGTTATGATTGCAAAATAATATGGAAATTACTTTTTATTGCTTACAGAAGGATAAAACCCAAATAAGAACCAGACCATTTCTCCCCATTATGGGATGTTGCTGCTCCACTTCAATTAACTTCCAGTAGTACGACTGCAACCCGAGTGCACCAAGTAGCCTATGCAAAACACACCTAGTGTTTAGCCATCTAACCTGTTAGAAATTCATAGGAGTCTATCCAGGATAGATGGGACATTAGGAGACTGCAGGTAGCAGGTGTGTCTGAAGTCCAGAGGGTGAGCCCATTGGATGCAGGTGAGGGGACAGTTTTGGCGGGAATTGGGCCCTGTTTCACGAAGCAAGATGGAGGACGGGTCCAGCTCATGGAGTTACTGGGATAACTGCACAGAGTAAAACTGGTTTTGGGTGCTCGACTAAAAAGAGGTGTTCCGGGTGTTTTACTCAGCGCAGTTACCCAGCTAACACAGTAATCCCGCTTCATGAAATATCCCCCTCAGAAAGAATGAGGAAAACCCTGAAAAAGTCTGTGAAATCAGTAACAGGCAGAGGCCATTTTGAATTTATTAATCACTTAACTTCAGTTATGCAAATGTAGCGATGCAGAAGAAGCAAACCCAAAGGATTCTTCAGAGAGAGAGAGAAAGAAAGAGAAAAAAGGACACGCATCTATCTGGGAACAGTCGCTGAAAAGACTTTAGCCCAGGAGGGATGTGCCAAGAATTTGCTTTGAAGAGCCGGAGTCTGAGCAGGGGAGGCACGTTTTCTTGTAGATACGCATAAATTTTTTGCGACGCGCTCGAAACGGAAGAGAGCCCAGGATAATTAGCAATAACCGTTCCAAGCTAATCTAAAAAGCGAACATTAAAAAAAAAGGGTTCAGAAAAAAGCTAAAAGTTTTAAAAGGCACTCCCCAAAATCTTATTCAGCCGGCGGAGAAATTGACAAAAACTAATTTATTACTTGAATCAAAACCATGGACAAGTACCAACTCGGATCAAAATCAGTGGAGTCCCGACTTTTCGCCTGGAAACTCCAGCTCAAAGAGAAAACAAATTAAGCTCTGGGCAGCAACACCACTTCACAACGGTCACAACGACAGAGTAGTAAATATAGCATCGGGATCTTGCTTTTTTTGCAATTCTGGATGAAGCCTAATGCTCTTCGGTGTCCTTAAACAACCTACACACATGCATGCATAACACCAATTAAGTCCATCGTCAGAATTTGGTGTCTGATGCCACTGACCAAACCAACCAATTATATTTATGCACTCAGAAGCTCAACATCATTAAAGTTTAAAGGGAAATGCAACACGATAGTTCCACTGACAAGGGAGTTTTACAAAGACTGGTCCCAATACCAGCATTGGGGAGAGGATGGTGATATAACAGTACCACGTACTCCCACAGATTCCCTTGATTTTTAGTCATACATTAAAAAACAATAATGTGAAACGAACATTATAATGCAACAGGCCGCCCGTAAAATATACGAAAGCTGAAATTCGTTTCAAATGACATTTAAAAGGCACGCAAACACGGTTAACTACGGGTTAGGTTCATTATAATTAGCAGAATTAGCATTATTTACTGACCCGTATTCAGTACGGTTGCACTGAAAAGACTGCAAGGCACTTGTAAAAAGAAAATTTAAAAAAATTTAAAAACAGTAGTAAAGCGCATTATTGTTTTTTTTTTTTTTTAACGCGTCCAACATTCCATAGAGAAGCGCGAGACGTTCACACAGGGTAAGAATCCTCCGATTCGATGTCCCACACTTTCCCGCCTCATTGCGCAATCTCAGATTTCACAAACACACAACGATGTGGCTTAAAAACAAACACCGTTCGCCACGTCCCTACAGATCCTTTCCCAACTCTTCAGGGAAATGACCTAATTCATGCCATTCCAGTTCCACCATCGTAAACACCAAACGTTTCATTATCAATGGTTTCAGCAGGGTAATCTCTTCATAATAGAAGCAAACTGGATAAGTCGGTTTTTTTTTCCTTTCCGGCTTGATGACAGGTAACAAGGCACAAAACAGGCCACACCCAGAAATTTGGCTGCCAATCATAATTTGTTTTCCTTTAAAAGCCTGACAATGAATCTGAAACCAGGAGCATCGTGGGTAAATACCAGCAGGACAGTACTGCATCTTTGACGGACAGCACAAGACAAATTATAGAGATACTTAGCGACATCAATAATACAAGGGGGGTCGGCGGCGGGGGGTGGGTTGGGTGTCTGAATGGTAACAGGGTTACCTCAATGATGCCCCATCGACAGTAAAAGTAAGACTCTGTCTTTTTATCAGAGCACTAATGCTCTCTTTTGTGCCCGCTCTGCGAGACTCCAGTAATGAAATGATGATTGTATCTTTCGCCGTCTGAGAATCGAAAAGCATCTTCTTCGGGACGAGGGACATCCACTTTTTCCATTAGCAGGGTCGAGGACCGTTTTTCTGTGCCGGCTCGACCTCAGGGAGTATCAGCATGCGATCGGCAGCTTGAACTGCAATAAAATATGTTTTTTTTTTGTTTTTTTTTTTCCCCCCTTCTCTTCTTAAATTCGGCTCAAGATGCCGGTGGTACAGTACATCCAGCCAGGCTCGAAATGTCAATAATGAGAGAAGACTACCCATTTAATGTTTTCTAACATGTTGGCTGCTTCACACCCCCCCCCCCCCCCCCCCCCCTCCCCACCCCCCTCAGAAATCGATATTAAACGGCTGTGCTCTTTTGCTCCGTTTTAATCCATTACATTTTATTTTAGCGCCCTACACACTGGGGTTGCAGCAGAGCTCGTCTTTCTGAACCACCACTGATAAAACACTACCGATAAAATAAATAAAAACAAACAATTCCACAAAAGAGCTTTTCTGCACACTCTGCTAATTGGCTGGTATAAATAATAGATCCTCAAATATTTAACCCAGCATCTGACCCAAATATTTAAATAACTATCCTTAATTTGACTTTGTTTACCGCCATGAGCACAAGGTTCTCTATTTGCACTTAGATAACAGCGAGGGTTCAAGCTTCTTCTCAATCTGTGATTTGCCCTTGACCTTGAATAAACAATTTTAGCTGGAGTAGCTTTTTTTTCTCCCCCATTTCTCACAGAGCAAAAAGACAAATAAATACCAACACTTGCGTAACTTCAACACACAAACCGTGCTGCACATCGTTAAACACTGTGGGACATGCTAGACTGAACAGGGAATTTTAATTTTCGTAGAGCCCAGTTCAACCTACAGGCAGATGCGTCTGGACCTGGAAAAGGGGTTTGCAAGACAGCAGGTTTCGTGGGCTGGGGGGGGGTGGGGGTTTGGCAGTATGGAGACGTTTTCCTGGGGGGGGGGTGAAGGGGCGGTGGAGTGGGGGGGCATGTACCTTACCCCAAAGGTGAGACCAGACTTTGAACAGCGCAGGAAGAGGAGAGTTACAGAACACCTGTAGTGGGTCCCAGGTGTGTAACTGTTTCACACTTGACTGACAGCTGCCACGAGCCATGTAGTCTAAGCTGACCTCAGTCTTCTTGCTAGAATTTTACCTAAAGCTTCCATTTTGCTCTTTATGGTGCAAGATCACAAATATGTGATTAGAATGTTCTTAACTGAACATTCTAATGCTGATGTCACAATCACTGCTGGTCTGAGCAATGGAGTTCTAGAACACTGACCAAGAATTTTGAAAAAACTTTCCAAAAAAAAAAAAAAAAAAAAAAAAACTCTTTAAAGGGTTACATTCCATTTAAAACACAACCTTAAACATATAGACAAAATCATACGCATGACACAGCAAATGACAAGAACTTCAAACAAAAACAGTGCTTGAATCATCAGACTACTGTTTAGTGCCCGTTCATCCACAATAAGAAACTCAAAATCGGTTTTACTTTCACAACCGGAAAGGTGAACCTGAGAACAAATGCATATCTTGACAGGATATCCCCCTGATTTAATTAAGAGAAGCAGGAGGATGTGTAATGGTAATGAAGGATTTAAAAGGCAGGTAGGAAGGGCGTGCTGTAATTATATACTGCATCTAGACCAACAGGAACTTGAGTGCTTTACAGCCTGAAAAAGTACTACAGCAATCTATCTGGAGCACGGTTATCAGGCTATCGAAGCTCTCTCTCACACTCACACTCACACTCACACTCAACACACACACACACACACACACACACACACAGACAACGTGCGCAGCACACACAGACACACACACACACAGACACACACACACACACACACACCTTCCCACCTGTTTGAGACGGTGCCAAGCTGGCTGGTGGTACCAAGACACACCAAAGGGGAGAAGATATCTTAGGCAAAGTCCAGCTTTAATGACAAGGCTCTGATAACAAAAATGCGTAGTAAACAAATCTTATAGACCACAGTTGGGGCCTAGCCGTTTAAACTACCCAGCGTCACCATCATCAATACAACAAAAAAGCTGCTTACGGCTTCCTGCAACAGGTTGATTCAAAAGGATCTCCCCCCCAAACCACTTGCAACACACAAACTAGTCAACTGTGTGTACAATTATTTCACTGCGCAGACATCGTGGATAAATTATCGCATCGCAGAAATCGCCCACCAGATGTCTTAAGAACGCGGCAGGTTCGTCCTTCCTGGAGCCAACGACGCCCGATAATTATTATGGTCCCTCTCCCAGTTGGCAGAGCTCCAGCTCTTTGATTTTTACGAGTGTTTTGAAAGTGTGAAAAGGGAGTTTATTGGGACACTTTTTAATTATCATTTTATTACGACTTCAGAGTAAGCTATTGCTCTATGATCTGGGCAATTTATGCAGACGGATTACTTCATGCAAATGTTCATTAAATGGAAACCCAATTAAAATAACACAACGCCTGGATCCTCAGCTATCCGTAGGCTTATTTGCACTAGTTATGAAAACAATTATTATTATAATTTTTTTTTTTATTTTTTTTTTTTTTTAAAGTCCTTGTTCATCGGACCCCTTTGCATACACAGAATATGACACCAGCACAGACATGGGAACAAACAGCTGGGGAAACTGTGCAGTTGACTATCTCCTAAACTCTGAAATTTCAGGTTTAGGTTAACCTGTCTGGTGTTTATAGTGACTTGTGGTCATTTTCTGAGCTTGGGGGGGGGGGGGGGGGGGGGGGGGGGGGGGTGTTGCTTAAATGACGCATTGCATTTAAGCATTGCATTTATCTGAGGACATGTGAATGGAAAAATATCAGGTATGAATAATGCCAACAATGGCATTTTAAAAATAAAACTGTCCATATCTGTGTCTCCATCCCCTCCGTCTCCTCTCTCTCTCTCTCACACACACACACACACACACACACACACAAACAGGGTCAAGGACACCTTAACCCAAACACCATCCATTTGCACCAATCCGCCAACACCCCCCCCCCCCCCCCCCGCCTCACCCCACCCCACCCCCTAAACCCCTCCCTCCCTGCCCCTGCCCAACCTTTCTACACAGCACGCGAAGCTCCGCCCCCTGACCGACCTCCACGGCTTCGCGCCCCTGTCCCCCCCACCCGTGGCGGGGCCCGTTGAACATTAACGGGGCCCTAGATAAGACGACGGCGGCGGCGGGGTAATCGCCTTCATGGCGGGATTCAAAGATCACTGGAGCGGGGCGGCAATAGGGGGACAAGTGCCATGTAATCGCAAAAGAGGGGCCGGGTGGGGAGGGGGGGGGGGGGGGGGGGGGGTGGGGGTGTTAGAGTCTGCCCAAGACCACCTCAGGGGAGAACACAGGATGATCCATCTGGCACACAGGGTAAACATTAACATGAAAGAATTATGCAACTAACCTTACACTTAACCGGGGGGACAATAGGGCAGCCAAATCTAATCCACATACACACACTATATACCTCAGACAGATAACGACACAGGCGGACAGAGAGGAGAACTGGAGACTTACCTACGTAAAGTAGGCCAAATCCCAATTCACTAGACTAAATTAACATTCACCCCAAACCAGTGTCATTTCTTTCTCTCAAAGAATATTTTTACATGAATATTGCATGGCGTGATTCTTCCTAGCATACACTCTCCTCATTACACCCAGTTCTCTGAACGCCTCAAAATTAACCAGAAGCAATTCTGCCCAATGCGTTAGCTACTAAGCTAACATTAAAAAATCACCACCATACAGTTATATTTCGAGTTCTTCCACGATAAGTGTGATGCGGTTTCTTCACTTTAAATTCCTTTGCTATCTGTGTTGGATGTAGGGTTCACGTGGAAATACTGAAACTAATGACACCGCGTAGGACTACTCACGGCCACAGACCCGAGTCCCTACGACTCCACATCTGTGGAGGAAATATGGCGCGCTTGAGCATGGCACGCTGTAATCTGATTGGTCACGCCGAGTTTGGACATGTTGCATATTCAGCCAATGAGCGTAACAGCAGTGAAATGCAGCCACAGGCAGCGGAGGAGAGAGGAGACTCACGGATGAGATTTCCAAGTGGGAAAATGTGACACCAAACTAGCCGACTTCCTGGGTGGTCCACCCAACTGGCTTGGCTAGCTACCTAGCGGACTGTTACAACGGCTGTGTACTACCTGGGAATCAAACCTGCAACCTTCATGTTGGAAGCCTAACCATTACATAGCACTGCCAACGTAAGGAATACAAACTCCTTTCTGTAAATGAAAGCCATAGAGTGACTTTTTGTTTGAAAATGCTAATTCAAGCCAACTGTTTCAACATCAGAAGGAAAAATTAAAGTTTTGATTCTGACCGCCTACTCTGCGACAATTCAACCAAACTGTCAATTCGGCAATTCGTATTCCCAAAATATAGGCGATTATACCCGGCTGAGGGGGACACCCTCTCCAGCAGGCTGATACTGAAGAGCCAGTAGCTGGCAAGGAGAAGATAATTTAGGACACTGTGACACAAGTTAATCCAGGTCCCGGTGAGAAGTAATAAAACGAACCCCCCCACACACCACCCTGTTCCCTCCCTTTTTTCAGGTCATCAAAACTGACTTTGAAACCATTAAGGAAATGACTGGTAGTGCGACTTTGCTTCCCACCCCCCCCCACCCCCCCTCCCCCCCTCCCCTCCAAGCAAAGTGTGCTTTGTATTTTCCTCACTTCCTTAGAATGGGAAGCAGGGGGGACAGCATTACACGCAAACAAACAAACAAACAAACAGGCAGACAGTCGTGCGAGCGCACACACACAAAAACACTCACGCACACACACTCATGCACACACACACAAGCGCACATGCATGCACATACACACACACACGCATACACACACACACAAACACAGAGACACAGACACACACAGTCACAGAGACACACACATACACACACAGTCACAGAGACACACACACACACGCAGTCACACAGACACGCACATACACACACGCGCACAGAGACACACACACACACAGTCACAGAGACACACACACACACACAGTCACAGAGACACGCACACACACACAATCACAGACACACACACACAGTCACAGAGACACACACACACACACACACACAGTCACACACACACACACACACACTGGGGCTTATATTAACCCGGAGCTCGCTTGCAGGAGTACAGCGGGGTCACCCCACACGCCGCTGCCCTACAGCAAGAGCACCAAGCGGGAGAATACCGCACAGCATCCCCCGGGGAGAGAGGGAGGGAGGGAGAGAGAGAGAGAGAGAGAGAGAGAGAGAGAGAGAGAGAGAGAGAGAGGGGGGGGGGAGAGAGAGAGAGAGAGAGAGAGAGAGGGAGGGAAACAGGGAGAGAGGGAGGGAAACAGGGAGACAGAGAGGGAGAGGGAGAAAGGGAGAGAGAGTGGGGGAGAGAGAGAACGAGGGAGAGAGAGAGCGAGAGAGAGGGAGAAGGAGAGAGAGAGAGAGGGGGAGAGAGAGAGAGAGAGGGAGAGAGGGGAGCGATAGAGAAAGAAAGAGAACAAGAGAAAGAGAAAGCGGTCGCTCATATTCAAATGACCCCGGCCCTCATTTGCATATAACCGGCTGATTTGCTGTGCGCCCGGGGGGGGGGGCAGACGGAACAGACACCGATTGTCTGCGGCTGACCCCGCGTATCCCAGCAGCCCTTGCATGATCTATGGGTCCCCAAAGACCCGTCACAACCACAGCCTTCAGGCTGGAGCGGAACCTCGACATCACTGGGTACACACATTACCGCTTTTTAAAAAAAGGGGGGTACGCTACAGTACACCCCCCATCGTTCTGATATATCAGTCTCAGGCTGGAGCGGGACCTCGACATCACTGGGTACACACATTACCGCTTTTTAAAAAAAAGGGGGTACGCTACAGTACACCCCCCATCGTTCTGATATATCAACACGCAGCGCCCAGGCTAAAAATGCCGGCTGGAGCTTTTTACTGGGAGTTAGCTCATCATTACACGCGAGCGTGACGGGTAAAGATGATTGGCTAATGACAGGACATGGGAAAACACACGAGCACGCGGGAGGCGGGAGGACTGTTAAACGATATCAGCGGTTATTCCAACGGGCGGCCTCTGATCACACGCCCCGTGACACGAAAGGTGAGGAACGGACAGAGAGTGTCGCGAGAAAATGATGAGGGTGTGTGTGTGTGTGTGCGTGCGTGTGAGTGCGTGTGTGTATGTGTGCGTGTGTGTGTGTGTGTGCGTGTGTGTGTCTGTGTGTGCGTGTGTGTGTGAGTGCGTGTGCGCGTGTGCGTGTGCGCGTGTGCGCGTGTGCGTGTGAGTGCGTGTGTGCGTGTGCGCGTGTGTGTGTGTGAGCGCGTGTGTGTTTGTATGTGTGCGTGTGTGTGTGCGTGCCAGTCAGTGTATTGGCTGTGTGCACTCGTGCGCCTGTGCATCTGTGCGTGTGTGTGTGTGTGTGTGCATACGTGTATGTGCGTGTGAGTGTGTCTTCATGCCCTGAGGGCATAGACAGTAATATAAGGAAAATGGCTTTCTCCTCTGTTCTCTCTGCCTCTCTCTCCCTCTGTCCCCCACCCCCCCCCAACTTCTCATTCCCTTGGTGCCAACACTCACCATGGGGAAGAGGGGGGGCAGAAATTATATTTACTACACCCTGTAGGGGGGGCAAGGAGGAGGAGGGGTTAATACAAGATGGCAAAACATACAAAAAAAGATTGAGATTAGAAAAAAAAAAAAAAAAAAAGAACAGAGAGTGCTTTCCCCTCTCCAGCACAGAGCGGGGAGCGGGGGGGTGGAACACAACAGAACAGAACTCTGGGAAGGGTAAAGGAGGGGGAAGGAGGAGTGGGAACATAAGAGTCGCCATCATGCCCGCATGAAGACCGCCGCCGAGCTCCGAGATTACCCATCAGCCCCAGGACCGAGCCGAAACGGCTCCCCGGAGACGCGGCGGGGGGGGAAGTAATTCCGTTTCCATAATTAGCAGGAAGCAAATGATAAAACGCAGCGAGGAGAGAGCACTCAGCGGGGGGGGGGGGGGCACTCAGGGGGGGGGGGGGGGGGGGGGGGTTATCCATACTGTAGTAAGTAAAATAAATAAATAAATAAAATACAATACATTTTTTTTTTTTTTGAAGACGCATCGGAGAAAAAAAAAGGGACTCCCACAACCGCGAATCCTCCACTGCACCGCCCCCCCCCCCCATTCCCCTACACGTCTTACAGATGGAAGACATTTTTAGGCGTCTTTCAGACACGCTCATCCAGGTTTCGTTACGCTTGGAGCCTCACGTGCAGCTGGATATACGCTGGAGAAAGCGCCTTGCTCAAGGGTACGGCAGCAGTGCCCTGCTGGAGGGGAAGAGTCAAACCCGCAACCTCCGGGACACAAGCCCAGTTCTATACGAGGCCATTTTTCAATGTTGTGTTCAGTGTTGACTCTGAAGGGCATTAGCTCCCTTGTTTGTGGGGGTATCGGAATGTTTCTGGGGGTTACAGGCAGCCCGGCAAGGCATTACCTCACCCCGATCGCTGGGGGAGGGGGGCGGGGCGGGGGCACATTCAGATTCAGCGGCTGTAACTCGACGCCACGGAACGCGAGGGTGACATCATCAACCCATTGACCTCTGGGGGGCGTGAGGGGGTAGAGGGACCCTTACAAAAGCAGTGTGTGTGTGTGTGTGTGTGTGGCGGTAATTACAGCCCTCTGCTTTTTCCATTCAACCCCCCCCCCACCAGCACCGACCCCCTGCACTCGGACATTTGTCACCTCCGGACACAGAAGCCGTAAAAGGGGAAGAATGGAAAAATGAAGGCCATCGCTTTCGCCCTTCGCACCCAACTCCTGTGACAGCCAATCAAACGACGTCCCACGTCCGCCAGTGCAACAAGCACTTCACACAGCACGCTTCCGCGGGCAGAACAAACGACCACTTATGCGGCGGTCCTGTTCTGGAATTTTTTTTATATACTTTTCTTTACGAGGTTCTCCTCCCCCTCCTGTGGAACCCTGCCCTGCCCTTTGCCCCACCCTGCCCTTTTGACCCCCACCCTGCCACCCCCCACACCGCACCCCCCAACCCACCCAAGATGCCATCTCCGGACACGTTCACACAACCCGTCTTCAACTGACCAAACGGGCCGGAAAAATCGACTTGACCGCGTTCGCCATGTCCACCTGCTGATACCCAGTCTGCACGGTCAGACTATTTTTAACCCCTGTTCCACCTCAGTCAGGTTAAAATGATTCTAATTAGACACCTGCGTCCATTGGGGTTACAAGAGAAACTGACTTGACAGTGTTGGCTAGCATGAATCCACACGCTGAGCCGGTCAGAGTAGGATGGGATTTCTCTCCTGAGGCTGGGAAAGTTTTTTCTTTTTTTAATTTATTTTTTTTACATGCTACCCATGGAGCTCTTCCTCGCCACTGTCTCGATTGGCTGGCTTTGTGGCTCTTAGACCGGATAGCGTTGTAAATTCTTTGTAAAATTCCCTTTAAAAAAAAAAAAAAAAAAAAAAAAAAAACAATTACATTCTCATTTTGTTTGGACATAAAGTTCGCAACTTTAATCACCTCACGGGGAGAAGAGTGCTTACGCAGCAGCTCGAAAGTACGGGAACGCGGAGACGAGTTTAATATTCGCGGAGCCTAGCGTGACGAGAAACCGTGTTTAATTCAATTAAACCAGCGCGGCACCTCGGCAACAAAAACAGCGCCGAGACACCGCCCGCGTTTCTTAATTAAACAGGCTTCAGCCGCGGCGCAACTCGGCGACCGAAAGCCTACTCCCTGTAAACAAGGCCAGACGAACTTTCCCTCCCGCCGGCTGATCGGTTAGCTGTGGAAGCCTCGGTTTTCCACGGAATTCCACGGCTTTTCGTCTCCCACTTGCCGATCGTTAGGGAATTCCGTGGAATTCCAGACCCTTTCTTTCCCGCCGGCTGATCAGTTAGCTGTGGAAGCCTCGGTTTTCCACGGAATTCCACGGCTTTTCGTCTCCCACTTGCCGATCGTTAGGGAATTCCGTGGAATTCCAGACCCTTTCTTTCCCGTCGGCTGATCAGTTAGCTGTGGAAGCCTCGGTTTTCCACGGAATTCCACAGCTTTTCGTCTCCCACTTGCCGATCATTATGGAACGCTGTGGAATTCCAGATCCTTTCTTTCCCCCAAAATCACTGATCATTTGTTACGGAAGAATCGTTTTCCTTGGAAATTCCAGAGCAGTCTTTTCCCCAAATCACCGATAATTCGGTTGGGAAGGGTTTGTTTTCCTTGGAATTCCAGGGCATCCCATCCCATCCCATCCCTCCCTCCCTCCACCGCCCCAATCGCTGATCAATAGGTACGGAAGCCCGGCGTCTTTCCCACGCGAAGCCAGGTGGTTCCCTCGCCCCGCGCCTGCGGGTCATCAGTCATGGAAGGCTGTTTTCAGCGGGGGTCCAGCGCGCGCCTCGACAACCGTTTCGGCGCGAAGGTAATTTTCAATTTCCGCCTCGACGGAGGTTTTAATTCAGCGCGCGCGGCCAAAGCCGCGTACCAATCTCAGACCGAGCCGGAGCCTCCAGCAGCGACGCACGCCACTGAGCACACGGCACACACGTCAGGGAGACAGAGAGAGAGAGAGAGAGACAGATACAGAGCACACAGCACACACGTCAGGGAGACAGAGAGACAGAGACAGAGACAGAGACAGAGCACGCGGCACACACGTCAGGGAGACAGAGAGAGAGAGACAGAGCACACAGCACACACGTCAGGGAGACAGAGAGAGACAGAGACAGAGACAGAGCACACAGCACACACGTCAGAGAGACAGAGAGAGAGAGACAGAGACAGAGACAGAGCACACAGCACACACACGTCAGGGAGACACACAGCACACACGTCAGGGAGACAGAGAGAGAGAGACAGAGCACACAGCACACAGCACACACGTCAGGGAGACAGAGAGACAGAGACAGAGACAGAGACAGAGACAGAGAGACAGAGACAGAGCACACAGCACACACGTCAGAGAGACAGAGAGACAGAGACAGAGACAGAGACAGAGACATAAAGATAGAGATGGAGGGAGAGATATAGAGATAGAGATGGAGAGAGATAGAGATAGAGATGAGAGAGAGAGATCGAGATGGAGAGAGAGAGAGATATAGAGATAGAGATGGAGAGAGATAGTGATAGATCGATAGAGATATAGAGATGGGGTGAGAGAAGAACAAAAAAGAGGAATAAGAGGACAGAGAGACAGGACAGGCAACAAGGGTGGCAGCACCAGAAGAGAAGAGAAGAAAAAAAAAACAGCATGAAGGAAGAGAGGGAAGGAGAGATAGAGGAGACATGATGAGTAGAATGGGGGAACAGAAAGAACAGAGTGATCAAATGTTCTCTCGTATTCAGCACTGTTCTCCAGGAGTAAGAGATCTTCACAGGCCCTCCCTGTTCATTTATTCCATAGTTTGAGTGCACAGGAAGAGAAGAAAAGAGGGAGAGATATAGAGGAAGAGGAGAAGAGAGGCAGAGATGGACCCAGGCAAAAAAAAGACACAAAGTCCCACTCCTGCCACTGCCAAGCCCAAAAATAACTCAACCCACTGTCACATAACACACAAGAGAGAGCATATTTGTTTTACTGGAGTACCATGAGGACACGACACTGTGGCAGACCATCGGTCAGCTGTGTATAATAAACAAATAAAATAAAATAACACACAAACTGACAAAGTACAGACTCTGAGAGCATAACCTGCTAACCCCAGAAGGAACAGGCTGTACCGACGCACTTGGTGGTGGAGACAGAGATACAAGTCAAGAATTACAGGGATATAAGACACGCATTCTTCCCACAGAGGACACAAATTTATCCGCAGTTCCTTAACGTTAAGGACACGGGCTAATGGTGACTATTCCTCAAACAGTCAGAACGGGCAATCTGATATAGGGCATTCAGTCACGATTTGAGAGACAAAATAACTTGTCAGTCACTAAGTAAAAGTCATCAGCCGCTTGGGCTTACAACATCTTGAACAAACAGGCTGACAGACAAACAGGGACACGGCTGAGTCTAATGGCTTTTCTTTATATATTAATACGTTCCTTTTTTCAACAATGACTACCCTTCATCATTATAGATGGCTAGCATTAGCTGCCCATTATGTTCCAGAGCTTTTCCTACCCATTGTTGTTGCTTTTTTTTTTGTGCTCTGTACAAGCCCTGATGGCATGAATGCGTGTTTACTCTACCTACAAAGCGCACGGGTTATTAACAGAGCTCAAATAAGTACAAGGAAGAGAGATAAAGAGGGGAGAGAGTGTGAAAAGGAGAGGATCCGACCGCAGGAGAGGATTGCGAGTGGGGGGGGGGAAAACAGTGAAAAAAAAGAACAAATGAGACAGAGAGAACAGAGAGCAAACAGGACAGAGAGAGAGAGAGAGAGAGAGAGACAGAAAATGAGAGAGAGGAGAGGGTAGAAGGGAGAAAAGGAAAACAAAGTGAGAGAGAGAGAGAGATAAAGAGAGAGAGGAGAGGGTGGAAGGGAGAATAGGAAAACAAAAGAGAGAGAGAGAGAAACCTTTGAAGGACCATGACATCTTTGGCTCATTAGGCAGAGAAAGCAGCTCATGCCCAGACTTGCACCAGCGTACAGTTTAGTTCCACCTGTCTTCCATTAGCCCAAAACGTCCCTTCACTCGTCACCACCGAGGAGGGGGGGGCTGCACCCCCAGCTACCTTTGAGGCCTCGCCCGGAACCCCAAAATCACAACACGTCCTTTGCAACGGGGCATTCTACTGCTGATGTAACAATCACTATGCTGGTGAACGACAGCGATGGTGTTCTAGAACACTGCAAGAGTGGATGTTTAAAATTCCAAGTCGAAGAGATTAAAAAATTCTGGCCAGCGAGACCATTTTAAGCTCTGTGAAGACCGTAGACCACAGCCAAAGACTTTTCCCAGCAACTGAAACATATTCACAGCTGCACAGTCAGACTCAGAGCATCACAGTCAAGCTCAGAGCTGCACAGTCAAGCTCAGTGCAGCGCAGTCAAGCTCAGAGCAGCACAGTCAGGCTCAGTGCAGCACAGCCAGGCTCAGAGCTGCACAGTCAGGCTCAGAGCTGCACAGTCAGGCTCAGAGCAGCACAGTCAGGCTCAGTGCAGCACAGTCAAGCTCAGAGCAGCATGCTCATGGTCTGTTCGCAGGGGTGGCTATGTAGCATAATTTTTATGAAACTGGGCTTGCAAACCCCAGTTTGACTCCCAGGCAGGGTGCTGATGTTGTGGCCTCGAGCAAAAGTATTTAACCTGAACTGATACAGTAAAAGTTCATCTCTGGAAAAGAATTTCTGCTAAAAAAAAAACAAAACAAAACAAAACAAAATGGCTCAGCGAGGGCATAGTCAGGCTCAACAGGGTCAGTCCCAGGGCGATGTGGTTAGCCTCAGTGGTGTGGTTTTGCCCTTCTGCTACTCTGTAAAACATCTTCGTGACCCTTTTCTGTAAAAACCGCTATACACACAAAATTGATTTGATATGATATGATTAGGCTTGGCGAACAGTCCGATAGCACGTATTACAGTCAGGATTCAAACGGAAAGAGCTACAATATGGCCAACATTAATAGTCTAGCAGCCGTACGTTCTCTGACACGAAGAAGAGATTTGTTCAGTCAATCTCCAAGGCGCTCTCCAAATGAAATGAAATTGCTGTTTTTTTTTTTTTTGTTTTTTTTTTGCATTTGCCATTGAGGGTGGGCAAGGTCGGATTCCGAGGATCATTCCATTTTTTGAGGCCCCGTGGGGGAGGAAAGCTGGGGGCAGCAACGGAGTCTGCAAGTATCCGTTTCACAAAATCCATAATCTACGGCGGATCCCCTAAAAACTTTTAAACAGGGCTACACACACACACACACACACACACACACACACACACACACGCGGCATAGTCTCCTGACATCGCAGCTGTTCTGGCCATCAACAGAGCTCAGCTTGCAGCACTGCACACACGGGGGCGAATCTACTCGCCAACATACCCCCCCCCCCCCATCCTATCTCCCACACACAGAGAGGGGGCACAGCACCCTGCCACCCCACCCCCCCTGTCCCCCTTCCCTCCCCTCCAATGCACACCCCCCCCGGGCCATTCAGAGAGAGGCCCCCCCCCCCCCCGTTTTCACCTAGAGACCCCCCACGGAACACTGGAGGAGCAGGGCCCGTTTGGGGCAGCCGGGCCCAGCAGTCGCGACGGCCGATTATGTTTCCGAAAACAAGCAGCACCCGGACAACTGGGTAAACAGCGCTGAGCTCCACCTGCTTCTGCCTCCTGCCCACCGCTGCAGGGGATCCTGGGTAACCGTCACCTTCCTGACCCCCACACGACCGCTACAGCAGTTACGCGCATACCCAAATGACACGCGCGCACGCACACACGCGCACGCACGCACTCACTCACTCACTCACTCACTCACTCACTCACTCACTCACTCACTCACTCACTCACTCACTCACTCACTCACTCACTCACACACTCACACACTCACACACTCACACACTCACACACTCACACACTCACTCACACACTCACACACTCACACACACACTCACTCACTCACACACACACTCACACACACACACACACACACACACACACACACACACACACACACAGACAGACTTGCAGACGCACAGTCGCCCAACACAAGCTCGCAGACACACACTCGCTTGCTCATGGACGTACGCTCGCAGACACACACTCGCTTGCTCATGAGCGTACGCTGGCAGACACACACTCACTTGCTCATGAGCGTACGCTCACAGACACACACTCGCTTGCTCATGAGCGTACGCTCACAGACACACACTCGCTTGCTCATGAGCGTACGCTCGCAGATGGACTCACGCAGACAGGCTTGTGACAAAATATCCAGGGACGCACCGAGAGCACACACATCCTTCACGTTTAGAACACAAGCCCCCCCAAAAAAAAGTTTAAATACAAAAAAAAATCCCTCACAGTTTCCCACAATCTCCCAAGCTCCCGCCAGCTAAACTTAACCTGCATTTTCAGCGAGGGTACGGAGCCATCTCCCCCATCGTGCCTGGAGACAGGGGGTCCCAAACGGGGTTGGGGTGGGGGGGGTGCCTCTTCACCCCTCCCAGGGAGAGGACAGAGGCAGGACCGGGGGCCTCTCTGGCAGCTGGCCCTCGCCGGACCCCCGCAAAGAAGACAAAGTGAGGGGGGTCCCCCGAATTTGGCACGCCACTTACACAAATTAATTACCCCCCCCCCCAGCTCCTCCCCTCGTCTGTGCAATGGAATGGAAGCTAGGAGAGGCGAGAGAGAGAGAGACATAGAGAGAGGGACAAACAGAGAGGGAGAAAAGAGAAAGACAGAGAGAGAAGAGAGGGACAGAAGGAGAGGGAGACAGAGGGGGGAGAGAGAGGGGACAGAGAGATAGGGAGGGAGAGAAAGAGAAGGAGAGAAAGAGAGGGAGAAAAGAGAAAGACAGAGAGAGGAGAGAGCAGAGAAAGGAAAGAGACAGAAACAGAGGGAGAGAGGGAGACAGAAAGGATAGAGAGGGAGCCAGAGCAAGAGAAAGAGAGAGAGAGCTTGGCATCATATTGAGCCAACAGCAGTATCCAAGCCTGTTCTGCCAGCACTACGGGAGGAAACAGAGTGGGGATAAACTCAATGCCAGCCCCCCCCCCCACCCACCCCTGCCCATTAACACGCCTGGGGCCCATCGAACACCCCAAGCGTGTTCACAGGCCAGTTAATAAACGAGTAGTTTAGTCAAGTGGAAAGCCTCCGCTCCACTCAAAGTCCCCCTCGCCCTCCCGTTGCCACTCCTGACGCAAGCCTTTCACCGCTTTGGCTAAGGCCCCGTATACGCACTCCGTATGCCGTCGAACAACCTATGAATACAAAGCCAGCGGGTAATTAACGGCCAGGCCTGTCCCGCCCCCAACCCCAAACCCCATCTTAATTTCGCTGGGCACTTCACCTTTCAGCATGTGTGAAATAACTCTGACGCTCGCTTAATTTCTTGTCGTTTTGAAATTTACGCTATCAGGTACGCTAAAAATCTGTGGTTTTTAAATTAACGTGAGGAGGAGGAGGAGTTGCATGTTCAGCTTAAACAATCACACTTGTGAAAAAGTGACTATTTAACCCCCCTCAATTCACATACGCCACCCCCGTTAAAACTTCTTTTATTTTTCTTTTTTTAAAGAAGCCATAACCTAATAGCAGCAACGTATACATTAACATGTTTTCTAAATGCATAAGAAGGCTTTTAAAACTGCGCGTGACCATTTATTTATTTATATTGAAACGGCGGATTCGGTATTATCAGCAGTAATGGAGGAAACGCAGCGGGGGAAGAAAGGCAATGCATCACGCCGGTAAGGGAAGTGTCACCTGGTAAATATGCGAGAGAGGCTGACGCTGCACAAAGACGCCTTTTCCAGGCGAGATTACGCACTTGATCTCCGCTTTAATGGATGTTAAGATGGGTGCGGCAGGATCTTAATAAGCCCCCTATCTGCCACCACGGGGCTTAATAAAAATAAAAAAAGGCTTTTTAAAAAAGATAACATTTCCTCCACGTTTAGAAAAACCTGAACTCTCGGCCATAAAACAAATTAAGAGATTATTATGGCGGTTAAAAACAGACGCTTCTCATTCGGCATCAAGGACCATTTAAACTGATTTGTGTCCGAGGGACCGGGACGGCGAATCTTAACTGCGGATCGCTGAAAGAAGTTAATACGGGCTCACAGGAACATCTCAGGGACAAATTCTGCGCTTCGTGCAGATTTAGAATTTATGCATCTTAAACATGCAAAACATCCAACGGTTACTGCTGGCAAAAAAAAAACCTAGAAACACAAGACAGCTGCTGAGCATTTAAGACATAATCCCTAAAAATATATGGCTCTCCCTTGAATTTGGCATTGTTGCACACTGTTGAACGGGATTCAATCAAAATGTGTCTTATACGGATTAACAATGCAAAGTAAGAATTACTCTATTCTTCTCAAACAGTTCCCTGAGTGCGCTGATCTCAGAAATGAACTTGCTCAACTGGGCTTGGGGGTAGAAATTAACTTGCCAAATGGAGCTGGGGGGTAGAAATGGACTTGCAAACTGAGCTGGGGGGTAGGTACTGCTTGTGTTCACTCTCAATTCACAGCTAAGCCCAAAATGTTGAGTGAACACAGGCCCCCAGCTCAACAACTCAACGAACAGCTAACAACTGGCAATCGTGGTCATGCAGATGTTCCACACACGGATTCCTCTAAACCCACAAAGGACTCAAAGCCGTCGAATTACCGCTAAACGCCTTTGATTCTGAAATCCATTCCAACGGTTCTAGGTTTCCATGGAAGCGGATCGCTGCTCGGAAGTAGCCCCTTCCGCCAGGCTGACTCACGTCGCGCGACTTGCCTTTGTCTCCTTCCTTCCTCCGGTCTCGGAGGATAAAGTCTTCCCTTCCCTCACATCGCGAAGGCCCCAAGATCGATTTTCCTTCAGCCCTCCGTGTCCGTCACACTGGGTCGCCGTCGAGTTGACAACTCGAAAAACAAGTTGTCAGCGCGTCCCGTTTCCCGTCGGCCAATCCCGCGTCCGCCGCGAAGGCGGCAGTTTGCGCCCGCCAGACGGCGCCCCCCGGAGGAAGTCGCCGGCAAATCAAATCAAACCGAGGGCGCGAGCCGCCTGCCGGCGGGCCGTCGGCCTCCGCCAATCACAGCCGCGCTCCCGACCGCCGCCACCGCTCGCGCAACAACGCCTTTTTCATTACCGCCAAGCAATTAATTTACGTCGGCTTTTTACCGCCGCGGAACCAAAGCACCCTCTACGAGAGGGATAAATCAAACGGGGGCCAAACAGACCAGGAATAAATAAATAAATAAATACATAAATAAATAAATAAAGCGTTTACCAAAAGACAAAAAAAACTATAAACAAATGGCAGAATTTCACTGCACCATAAAACACTGAGCGGTGCGAGGCACTGGCATTTCACAGCGTCTCCAGACCCACGCTTTCAAATAAGCATCTTTCAGACATTTCCCCATTTTGAAGGTTTCACAGACACACCCGGGCCGTACCCATTTCTCCCCGGGAGAAACGCACCGGGATGAACAGCGAGTTTTGAGAATAGAGCACCTTTTACAAACACACCGAGGTCAAAAGCATAGCCTACCACGCATATATACGCACACACACAAACCTGTACTTCTGTCTTCACGGTAAAAAAATAATAATAATAATAAATAACAGGAAAGAACAGTGTAAAAATGAAGAGAGCGAGAGAGCGGCTGAAGGGTAATGCATTAGGGCCTACAAGGGAGATGACAGAAGACATTTGGATCAATGCTTTTTTTTTTTTCGTGATCAATTTGCACATTTTCTGGATCTTACTCTCGGTTATCTCGGGGTGGCGGGGGGGGGGGGGGGGCTTGGGGGGGGGGGATCCGTCGAGAGGGGCCGTCGGAAAAGAAGCCATCGATCTTCTGTCACCGAGCAGCACCCGCCGACGAGGTCACATGTGAAAATTGTTTGTTAAATAGTGAATTCCAGGTTCGATTTGGAACTAAATAGCGCTATTAATACCAGCCCCTCGGTCGTCCAATATGGCACTAATGAGGGAGCGGGGCCTCAGGGACACACGGGCGAGGGACCCAGTCTATTACCCCCCCCCCCCCCCCCCCCCCCCCCCCCCCACGTCTCTCCGTTTGTTTTTAACCCATAAATAACAAATAAGGCCTAATTTTCACATCTCCATCACAAATAACCTTTTACAAGAGCGGGCCGGGGGGGGGGTGGGGGGGGAAGGAAGGGCCGCCCGCACGCCCTTTTAATGAAACTACAGGCGACGGCCATAAATCAGTGCACCTGCCAATCTGCTCTCGCCAAAGAAATAAATAAATAGAAACGACGTCTCTCAAGCACACACACACCCTCAGACAGACACACACACACACACCCTCAGACAGACACACACACACACCCACCCTCAGACACACACACACACACACACACCCTCAGACACACACACACACACACACACACCCTCAGACACACACACACACACACACACACACACCCTCAGACAGACACACACACACACCCACCCTCAGACACACACACACACACACACACACCCTCAGACACACACACACACCCTCACACACACACACACACACACACACACACACACACACACACCCTCAGACACACACACACACACACATACACACCCTCAGACACACACACACACACACACACACACCCTCAGACACACACACACACACACACACACCACCCTCACACACACACACACACCCTCAGACACACACACACACACTCTTCACTCCTCCTCCATACCGCACCGGCTTTTCCACCACCTAGCACCTCCACCTCTGGTACAAAAAAGCCCTTTCAATCCCTCAGCCCTATTAGCGAACAATCGATGGGAGCTCGTTTTACAGAGGGGCGAGGCGATTGGCTGAAGAAGGGCCCGAGAACAAAAGGGAGGGAACTTCTCCCGCGTATCGGTTTCCGGCCCCAGAGCGAGAGCTCTGAGGAGCCCGCCGCTCTCTCCCAAATCAGCTTCTCTCCCCCCCCCCCCCCCCCCCCCCCGGCGCAAAGGAGAAAGAAAGAAACAAGCCGGCCTTTCCATCTCAGCGAGATCTGACTCGTGGTTAAACACCAACCCCAGACATTACTGAAGGGAGGCTGGCTATCTCTGGGGGGGGGGGGGGGGGGGGGGGTTTGGGGGGGGGGGGGGGGGGGGTTTCTGGGAAACTTGAGAGTCGTGACTGCAGCTTAAGCTTGAACTCAAGACCCAATCGATCCAGACGGACGGTCTTCACAAGGGGCCAATCGGACGCAAGGCCTGCAGCGGGAGGAAGCGCGCCTGCCACAGGTGACATCATCGCCTAGCGCTGGCGCAAGTGCATCATTTGCCCTCCTCGCAGGGGAACCTTGGTCTTTAGCTCAACAAGCCAATAAAATCGACTGATACGCCCCCCCCACCGCACAGGTAAAAGCTTGTGTTCCGAGTTACGGCCCGAGGAGCCCGAGCGATTTAAGAGCAAACGGTGTAAAAGCCTCGCCGCTTCTCCGCCGCGCGTCTTCGAGGGCCCCGGGGGGAGGGGGGCCCCGGGGGGAGGGGCTCCGCTAAGCTGTCCACACAACGCGAGGAGACGGAGGAGAAACAGCCCGCGTCGAGGTCTGGGGTTTTCCGTTTTGTTTGTGAGTCACACTCCCCCCCCCCCCCCCCCACGACCCCCCACCCCCCCACCCCCACCCCCCACCACCCTCCACCCCCACCCCCACCCCCAATTACAAGCCATCCTCCTCCTTGCAGTGCTCTCTCAGTCCGATTTTGGGTTTGTTGGCAAGAGGCACTGTGGAAAGCCCTTAGCGGCGGCTAAACAGCTTGGCTCGCTGCGGTTTTAGGGCGTGAGGTCACAGATGTGCGATTGGAATCCTCTTGAACCGAACATTCTAATGCTGATGTAACAATCACTTTGCATTCCCAAGAAGAAAAAAAAAAAAAGAAAAAAAACAGCTCTCCGTTTTTTTGGTCCTTCCTGTTCACCCCTCTCAGGACTAATGAAGCTCTCTCTTTTTTTGTCTTATTAAATGGTGCCATATCCATTACTCTCGGCCCGGTTCGATGCTATTGATCGGCGTTTCGCCAGGAAGAGAGCCGCAACGTCGCCTCGGGACTTACAGAGAGGGAGAGAGCGAGAAAATGGAGGGGCCCCGGGGTTGAGCCCCCCCGACGGTTTCGTTTCCGTGGCGACCGGACCCAGCGCTGGACGGGTGCGCAGCCTGGGGTTCGACGGCGCCGTTCACTCAGTTTCACAGCGCCAAAGCCGGCCAAGGGCACCTCTTCCAACCTCTCCCGAGCAGGGGATTGTGGGAGAGTGCCACCCCCCCCCCCCCCCCCCCCCGATTAGGGCATATTACCCATACACCCTTCAAGAACATTCTTCCCCTCCTGCTCTCGCTCGCCGCTCACTCACATGTGCTCAAACTCTCTCTCTCTCTCTCTCGGTTCACTGCTGGAATTAATGAGACGAACCCAGAACGAAGTAATGAATTCTGGATGAAGTCGGGTGAAGGTTACTTTCCCCTTTCGGCCAGGTTCAAGCCCCCTTCCCCCCCCCCCCCCCCCCCCCCCATGCATCGGGCTCCCCCCCACCCTGACCCAAAACCCCCACCTCCACCCACCGCGCGATTAAAGCCGAAACTGACCCCGGGGGCAGCATCTGTTGAGAACCTAATGAGTAACTTCCACTGCCTGTTCCCACTCAGGACCAACAGACACGGACCCAGGAAAATGAATGCAGAAGCAGTCCACGCGAACCACCAGCTGAGCAGTTTCAATTATACATATAGCACATTACATAACGTTAGATGCACCAGAAAATTCACTCCATTCAATCATATTCTGATTTTTTTTTATTTTTTATCCCCTCTTCCTACAATTAGGAGATCGACATGACCAGCTAGATAAATCCTTCAGCCATTAGGTTCAGCTCCGCAGCTCAATTCTTATGATGATAACAACACATTATATTAAAGGCCATAACTTCTCTGCATATGAATAAATTTCCATGTCATAATGCTCCTGCTGTCATGCATATACAAAATTACGTGTAAAAAAAAAAAAAATCTTTTAAAAATGTGCTGATGACAGATTCTCACCCAATCTGGCTGACTATAGAGAGACTGTGCAGAGAAAGGCAGAGAAGCAAGAAGGACCGAGTGTGCCGATTGGACAATGAAAAGGACCAAATGTGCCAATTGGACATCGAAACAGGCAGAGAGTCTGCTGATTGGACATCGAAAAGGACCGAGTGCACCGATTGGTGGTCTGCCTGGGACCAGGCCCCCGCTGTTTGGGGGCACAGGGGTAAAAAACACGGACACCTCGGCGCGTGTTCTTGACGGGACATGGGTGCGGCACCAAACGGAGTTCGTCCTCGTTACGCTCCAGGCTCCGAACCATCCCGCTCCCCCTCTCTGGGGGACGGGCGGGGGACAAACATTCGGTGAGCGGGAAGGAGAAACGCCCCTGCTGATTCTCCACACCATCTGCACTGATCCGGATTTAGATTTAAATAAAAATAAAACGGCCCTCCGCTCAATAGTCTGACCGAAAGGGCACTTGGGTAACAGTCAGCCTGTTAAAACCCCCCCCCCCCCCCCCAAAAAAACAGACCCTGCGGCTATGGATTTCAGGTTGGCACACCAAAAATTGAACACTGGGCTTCCCCCCCCCCCATAAATTATTCACAAGGTCATCTAGTTACTGCCAATTAAACCAAGTTTAAAATTCAAAGAATTTCAACCTGACACTCATCTTTCTCAGACAAGAAAGGAGATATTCTCTGTTCTCTTTGCTTTTTCCCCTTTCTATTTCTTTCTTTCTTTCTTTCTCATCCTTTCCTTATCTTTCTCTCTGTGCTAAATCCCAAAATCTGCAGCGGGAATCAGTCTGTAGCCAGAGGGGCTAACACACACCCTTGGTCTGCAAAGGCTGCCAGAACTCAACACTAATGGCACATCTTCAGCCAGGGCTTGTTCACACACCCCCCCCCCCCCCCCACCCCAAAAAAAAAACCCCACAGCCAACCCCACCCACTGTTTACAACGGGAGGAAATGTCCCACTACCTTTTCTTACATGTCCACCATAATGACAATCATTCAAATACAAATATCTGTACAGAACAACTTTGGGACCAAAATATAAGGTTTCATTCCATGTTTAATACACAGCACACGGTCGCTGACCACCCTTTAAATTATCAGCATTGGTTTTATTTTTTTAATCCTTCTTCACTCCCCCTTTCTTTGTGGTTGTTTGATTACATTTTTTGTGTTAAGAAAGAGAGGACAAGAGCATGTTTTTTGTTGTTGTTTTTTTCCATTAGGCTACTTTGCATGTGGAGGGTAAAACTTTATATCGTCCTTAATATACCTGACTCAAGTTTTATCTTCTTTTAAATCGTCACACTTCCGTGCATAATTTAGTTTGATAAGCTCCGTGATGCCAAGTATAAAAAAAGAAATTAGTGGATCCCTCTGTATCAGTATTATTTTGGCCGCGAGAGGGCTGATCGTGCACAAGAAGCATTGGTAAACAAAAGCCCCTGTGGGGCAAGGTAGCAACAAATAGCCTATGCACTCTGTCGTCAGGTAAAAGTCCACAAGTTAAAACAAGGTTAGGTGAACAGGCTTTAATAGAAACCGTAGTTTGAAATCCGGGCACATATTTGGTGATATTTGTACAGGAAACAATCGGAATCTTCTGAAATATTTCTTGGTTGGCTAGCCTACAGTACTGCCCAAGAGGAAATTCAAACTGTCGATTCAGAGAGCTATAACGGCAAAAAAAAAAAAAGAAACGGATTAGTCTCTCCTGTTTTTGTAGGCATGCCTTCGCAGCACATTCCCTTTGCCACAAATGATTATACCCTTTAAACTCTGCACATCTGAACAAAACAAACACTCTCTCCGTCTTTGTATATAACAATCGCGCAGATCAAATAGCCGGACACTTCGAAACCTTTCCAGTGAGATGAGCCGTTACATGCAGGACAACAACCTGATTTAGTTGTGGGTGGAATTAAAATTAAGCACACTGGCCAGGCGTGTCATATTCTGAGAAAACGACCTATTAAATCGGCGCACGAGGGACACCGACAACGCTACGTAGATATTGCTATATTTTATACTCAGCGGGGGGTTTTATTTTCCGAGAAAATAAATGTGACTAACTTCCGAGGCATCTGGTCAGTCGAACCTAATATCCTCATTTTCCATCTGAACTGAGGCAAGCTACTCGCAGCAAAAACGTGTCGAGGGGACAGTGGCGCGCGACCTACGCCGACCCTGCAACAAGCACCACTGTACGGTTTTGACAGCTCTCCCCTTCCAAGCGCTCGCGGACACCCACCGCTTGATTTACGACACTACCTTCTCGTAATCACTCGCCTGCCCGTAGCCTACCCCCCTTTTGCTTGTCGCGGGGAGTCTTATCCGGCAATCACCTAATGAGGTCCCGGGGTGTAGCTTCACCGTTCCAGCTGATATACGCGTCGATTAGACTGATACACCTTTACCAAGACGCCTTCGGCCCGGAGCTCAGTTTATCATCGTTAATTAGCTTCTATTCTACAGTAGCATACATGTGAAGATGAGAACTGGGCTCATATACCCAGAAGCATGTAGGATATCCGATAAATCGTCAGCAAATCTGGATAATGCTCAAATTGTAACCGTACATGCACACTGGCTGGCTTGAATTGCGTGGCCCATCCCACACTAAATGTATACAGTTTTACAAGTCTCTGTTTTAATCAACAAGGCATACATGTATCAAAATAGACTGACACTCGCGGATATTTTGCAAACTAAACAGTAAATAAGAAACTTAGCCAAGCAGCTGCCAAAAACGCCACGCTCTCTCTCCCCGATAGCAACATGAACTCTGCTGTCACGTGAAAGGTTGGACAAAAATGACTTTTTTTCTTGCTAGGTAAATGGGTGCAGAGAGTGAAGATTAGTTGTGTGAGAACTTATTCCGATTTATGTTGTTTGTTTGGTTTTAACACGCAAACTTTTGCTACTGTCCACTAAATCTGTTGTGCCTCGCCGTAGTACAAAACAAGGAATGCTTGCGATCTGTTTCGTTTTTTAAAATACCTTAAACGTGCCTTTCATCTCCTTGCCTACAAGGACTTACGCGCGGCTTTCGCCGCTTTTCCAGAACTAAGCGTGCCTTAAACAAATAGCCTACCATTAGCCTACCAAACCTAGCGCGACTTTACTTGTGTTCAAAGAATGCCGTGTGCCGCAAGACTCCATTGAGCCCAGTCTCGGTTCTCTTGTCCGACTAAAAGAAACACAACCCCTGAAATGAGACCCAGACGGCGAACAGCCGAAAGCTGACGAGGAAACTCCACTCAAATTCCAGGCTTCGTTTTCGCTCCATTAGCATGTCAGGCCGAACCGTACATTCCCCGAAACCTCTCAGTCGGAAAGAGAAAGGGCTAGAACGCTAGCTACTTGTACGTAGCAGTAGCTTGGAGTCACGCACAGCCTACACGTCGAGCTTCTACGAACAAAAAAAAAAAAAACACGCACTCGGAGGAAAAACCAGAATCACTCACTCACCCCTTTGTCTGCGTGTTTGATCAGCCACTGAGAGGTTCTCCCTCTCCTCGGTGTGAACTAAGCTATCCTTTCACAACGGCACGGACACCAGGGCGCTACGACGTCTTGCCTGGCTTTCTTCAAACGGGGCTCGCTGCTTGGCTCAGCACTGGTTTGCGTTGCGGGCTGGTGTGGGAGAGTTAATGCGAGACAGTCGCTCTCTTATTTCTGCCGCACATCGCAAGAGCGAAAACATAACAATCGCTAGAGGGCGACCGACAGCGCCGTCACGAGTTTAACCATTAAGTGCACACCCCACACAGAGGGCAGAAAGTTTCGCACTATCCGTAACCATACTCTTATTTTCAGTCCCTCTCACCCACCCTTCTAGCGCGCTATTAAAATGCCCAACGTAATCATTGCATTGCAGAAACGGAGCATCTGCTATTTTACTGCAATTGGACAGCCTGCGGTGAAACTGGGGTAGATTTCGAAGACTTTTAAAGTGGCAAAAGAACAACGCAGTTCTCATTAGAAAAATCCTACTACATTGAAGGAGATTGCGTCAGCGAGGGATCATTTGATAACGCTCAAATTGGATGCGAAAGATTCAAGTCATGCTTGAATAATGCTTGCCGGCATCGCACGTATAAGTATCTTAATTTCCTAAACGAGTAAGGCTGGGGAGTGAGTGGGCTGCCTAGCCCATCTATTGAAAAGGGTTAGCTATATGGGAAAGGCTTGCATTTAATCCCGTGTGCTCATCACTTATTTAAGGATTAGAGTGGTATACCATGTGAGTGCATCACAGTGAATGAAGAGTGAAACACTAGAACCTCTTTTCTCTCTCGGAGTTGAAACCGAACCCCGCAATCGCAGTCACTTCCTGTTTGAAGTCGACCGTATCAGGCGGCGAACGGTTCCGAAATCTGTGTGACTTTAATGGGCCCGCTCCTCGGACTTCGCCGCCTGAAAATGTTTCTCATTCCCCTTTTCCCTTTCCGAAATAATTTGCGATTTCTGTCAGCATTAAATGTGCATGGGGCATGGGCATTGCCTGCCCCCGCGACGTCTTTAATCCCGCAACCTCGACTCTGCACTTTACACCTTGCTCTGTGCACCATTCTGTTCCATCTCCAGTTAATCTACAGCTTTTGTCACGTCATGTGCATGTCAATTCTTTGCCCAGGTGTACGTATTAAAATGTAGGCTACAGTTGAATCAAAGTAAATATGAAACTACAAAGGAAAGTGTGAAAGCAAAAGACTTCAACCAACTAAAAAGAAGGGCAATCACAATGTCTTCAAAAAAAAAGCGGGTTTGATTGTATCACGTCAAGAAACATATGCTTTCTGATTGGTTAGGACAACCTACAGGTGGTTGTTCTGGGCCAATCGAAGAGTGATTGGTCCACACAGGGTGCAAAACATCCAATCACAGTGAAGGTTCGATCAGGTTTAAGAAGAACAAGTAGTTTTAATTTCTTTATCCGCAGTAGTTGACCTTCATCAGGGCTGTTTGAATGAGCATTAATACAGCAAATGCTCTGATTAGAAGAGACTTGCCTGCGTGACAAAGTTTTGTTCTTAGATTATATACTTTTTCATCTTTATTGCGCTTGGGCGTATTTGATTATCGGATGCGCGCACACTCTCTTTACTTAGGCTACAGAAGTCTCCGCAGTTCTATGTGGTCTCCATGACGACCTGTGTTTAAAAGGGATAACCGGTGGAATTTTAATATTTCATAGAACACGAAATCAAGGCCTGAGTGTCTAAGGTTGAGAGTCAGTTGGAATTTGGCTGAGAGATCCTCCACACTTCATTATACAATTATCCCCTCGTCAAAAGCATGGTTTCTGAAACGACCATCGAAGATAATCAGGTGTCCTCACCTGCCTGTCTCTCGTACCATGCCTTAACGCCAGGATTAGCTTGCTCTGTAAAAGAAAGTGATACATTGATGGATAAATCCAACATTCGTTTTTTTGGGGGGGTTTTCTTTTTCTCCTTCGGGCCCGCCTTCGCTAAAGAATGCTACGTACGCCGTATGAAATATTAATGATCCTTCGCTCTGCTCGCAAACGGCTTTAGCACACCGCCTCTTTCCTCCTACATTACAAATCAATTAATGCAACCCGCAGAGGTATTTAGAAACACAGGCAGGGTATAAAAGGTGGAGGAAATGCATTCGCCGAGCGTTAAAATCCGAGGGCTTTTCCGTATTAGGTCGTCTGAGGAGGAGTGGAGCGGCGCGCGGCATTGCGTTCCGCTCTCCGCATCCTTGAATTATGTTGTTCAATGGCAGTAGCAGATAGGATGAGTCATTCATATTGGCAGGGTATTTTTATGAAAAGCTTTTACCATAGGAGGCGGACGAGGCTGGGATGGGCGGTGGGGGCTGGGGGGCAGCTGGAGCTAACCTTTAGTGTTCCGGTCTCTTAATGAAAGATGGTCAATCACTATTGGTTTACGGTGGGATGACTTTAAACCCATTTTTCCTGCAGCCCTGCAGACAGACCGGCCAGCAACTTTCAAATTAGCGATCCACTGGGAGACAAAAACGAACTCAAAACTGTTTCAAGACCCTTGAAAAAATGAAACAAAAAACAAAAAAAAAAAACCCAGATTGGTGCTTTAAATTGAAGGCCTGAAGATATGGATGATAAAGAGGGTGTTTAAATTCCCTGTTATTTCCAGAGAGATTGCAATGCTTGCAGCGTTTATTTTTTGACGGTTTGGCTCTTAATGTCGTAGTTTGGATTAAGAGAAGAGGACGGAGGCTCGGGCCTAGATGATGATAGTAGCCTTGAGACCCGGCGGCTCTCCATTCCAGAACGACAGAACGCGGCAGCGGTGATGTCATCTGTCACGCTCTCGGTCACATGACGGCAGGTCACATGGACACTGTAACGAGGCAGTGGTGGGATGTCTTGGCCGACACAGTGCGGAACAAAGCACATTCTTCACTGGACTGTTGCAGGCTGTGGTCATCAGGGAGCTATGGAGGCTGTTGCTGATCTGTGTGTGTGTGTGTGTGCCTGTGTGTTGGCTGAATCTTGGTCTAAAGCAGAGCTTTAGGGGCATCTGTGGTGAAGGCTCAGTAACTGGGCCTCTGCCCATTACAGGCTGCTGTTGCTGTGCCCTGTGGACCGAGAGAGCAGGCTGTGTGGGATCGAAGCCCAATCACAGGCTTGATCACAAACACCACTGGGGTTCTCTACCTTGTAATGGCTGCCAGCAGTCAACAGATATCCATCTGTGAAAATGGGCCACTGAATTTAACTACACTGTTAGCATTAGCAGACATTTCGATTATTTTGGGGGAAGCTGTTGGACAGTGCATGCAATGAACGGGATTTGTGACCAGTTGGTTGTGGGTTCTAAGCCCAAGTCACTAGCACTGGTGAGCAAAGAAATCAACCCTCTGTGCTTACGGTGTCTACCCAGTTGTGAAAAAAGATGATGTTTAAACTTTACAAGTTGACCATTAAGCTATTAAAGAATGTAATAATGTTTCATAGGGGTGGAAAATCTAGAGTCAGACAGTAAAAGTCCTCCCCATTATTTTGCTCCAATCACCTGAATTTGCTACTTGGCACAATTCTTCTTCCAGGAGGTAGAAGTAGAATTAGTGCAGTCACCTAGGTGAGTTCATGGTGGGGGGGGGGGGGGGGGGACATGGGAGGACCTGGGGGCTTTCTAACCCCTTCACTTTCCACCCCTGTGTCTCCGGCACTGTCATTCTGCCGTGCTGTCCGTTGACAGGGTTGTGTGGGCGAGATTAAAACACTTTGCTCTTAATGAGGCTGTAGAGGAGAGCGGTTGAATGCTCTGGTAGGATCATGGCAGCGTTGCCCAGAATCAGTCCCGCCCTCAGGGGAGGAGGCAGAACCGTCCAAGCGACCAGATCCGGGGGCCGTCGTGTGCCTGGCCCAGGGGAGGCTCTCTCCGATGCCAGGCGGGGATTTGGCTGATCCGATCCTCCATATTTGTGGTTCCGAGGCACTTAAAAAAGCTCAGCCGACCGTTCGTTCCTGGAATCCTTTCACATGGGGGAAACTCCGCGCTGGTTCAGTGTGGAAACTGAATAA
Organism: Anguilla japonica; assembly: GCA_025169545.1. Lineage (NCBI taxonomy): Eukaryota > Metazoa > Chordata > Actinopteri > Anguilliformes > Anguillidae > Anguilla > Anguilla japonica. The sequence goes on along the minus strand of CM045885.1, from coordinate 8,021,570 downwards.
TTAAACCGAATAATAAGGATAAGGGGGGGGGGGGGGGGGATAAAAAGAGAGCCTGTTTGATTTATGGGCATGTTGGTGTGCTGCTAGTGAAAATGTGTCAAAATTAGAATTTGACAAACACGTCCAGATGAGTTGCATGCATTTATTCATGGTGTTTTTTTCCATCTCTTGTTCCAGCACATTCCCCAGCCTCCAGCTTCTCTTATTGATGTGAGATTGATGTGAGTTACAGCATGAAGAGAAAGTTACATAATGAGTATTGTACCTTATTGGACTTGTGTTTTGTTGTTGTTCCAATGACCTTGGGTATGCACTTATTTTATGTCGCTTTGGATGAAAGCGTCTGCCAAATAAATGTAATGTATTGTAATGTAATGTGAGTTGTAGCATGGAGAGAGCGAGAGTTACAGCACAGTTGAGTTACAGCACAGTGAAGGAGAGAGTTACAGCACAGTGAGAGGGAGTTACAGCACAGCGAGAGAGAGTTACAGCACAGTGAAGGAGAGAGTTACAGCACAGTGAAGGACAGAGTTACAGTGACAGAGTTACAGCACAGTGAAGGAGAGAGTGAGTTACAGCATTGAGAGAGTTACAGCGCAGTGAGAGAGGGAGTTACAGCACAGTGAAGAAGAGAGTTACAGTGAGAGAGTTACAGCACAGTGAGAGAGAGTTACAGCACAGTGAAGGACAGAGTTACAGTGACAGTCACATCACAGTGAAGGAGAGAGTGAGTTACAGCATTGAGAGAGTTACAGCACAGTGAGAGAGGGAGTTACAGCACAGTGAAGGACAGAGTTACAATGAGAGAGTTACAGTATGGTGAGAGAGAGTTACAGTATGAATTGCCTGCCGGTTTGCTGGACATCTGGGGCACTATGGCAACAAGGAGCCACATTCCTGAAAGTGGCAGGCTGACTCACAGCCTTGTTTCTCACCGTGCTGTGACTCCGTTCTGCTACAGACTAAGCGAAATTAATTAGCTGGGTTACCCAGCTGCTGTGTGTGTGTGTGTGTGTGTGTGTATGCATGTGCATGTTTGTGCACATGCCTGTATAAGTGTATGTGTGTTGTAAGCATATGTATGAGTGCAAGACAGAGTTACAAGTGTTTGTGTGTGAGAGTGAGCAGTGTGTAAGTTTATGTGTGTCCACGTGTTAGTGCATGTGTGCATTTCAGTGTGTTTGTATAGTATTGTGTGTATGAGTATGCGCATGTGTCAGTGCATGTTTGTGTGTGTGTGTGTGTGTGTGTGTGCATGTGCGTGTGTTAGTGTGTGTGTGCACGTGTGTGTGAGAGAGAGCGCTAGCTTGCGCAGTAGGTGAAGATCCAGAGGTCTCCACAGGTCAGCTGGCTGTCTGCCCCCGCCCCCCCCCCCCCCCCCCCCCCCCACGTGCAGTTTGCTGTCTGTGTGTTTAAAAAGATCAGAGGGCTCGGCCCCGGGTTCGGGCGGGCTCAGGGGGATCCTCTCCACCCCGCTGGCACGGAGAGGTGTCAAGTGGCAAAGAGATGAAAGGCTTCGGCCCGCCGCATCTGACAGGCTGACACATCGCCACGGGAACATGCCTCCATGGGAACGTGATGATGTCATATCTTTATTCTCTGGTTCCCATCATGCACTGGGGTGGGTGGGGGGGGGGCTGGGCTTAGTTCACTGTTATGTCTCTGCATTGAATGCATTGAACACTTTGGAAATACTAATTATTCATAATGCACTGTTACACAAGCAGTTTAAGGCTCTTAAGAGTTGACATTTGCAAATGAGTGCTCCCAAATTAACCTCTCTTGTGACTTGGTGTGGGGGGGGGGGGGGGGGGGGGGCTGGTATAACACAGTGTTAAATAAATCATTTTCATTTTAAAGCAGCAATGCTTTTAGTATTTGTATAGATTAGTCTGTCCATATTAAAATGGGAAGCAAGAATAAGCTTTGAAAGAATTACATAATTGCACAGCTAAAAGCAGGATAATTATTTCTGCACTTAATGGGCCCCTATGGTTTATTTCATAATTCCCCTATATTTGCTTGACATTTGTCATTTAGTATGTTTGCTCAGTTAGAGCACTGCAGTTATTTTTAATGACCTAAATGAGTGCTGGGGACAATGGCGCATGTGAACTAAACGCACACATAAACATTATGGCTGAGATATTTGTATAAATACTGGGCTCCAGATTCAGGCGAGCAAATAACAGGTACTTCCCTTGGTTACCATCCTTTCTGTGCCCTTTACCCCTTTAAAGAGAAGTTCTTTTTATGTTTAGGACTTAATTGCAAAATAGAATATTTATATTAATAACTAAATATTATTATTAATAATAATAATAATAATAATAATAATTACAATAAGAATAATAATAATAATAATAATTTGACTCTTGTTTTGTGCTTCCTCCCTCCTTCCACCAAAAAATAAATAAATAAAATAAATAACGTAAAAAGAATGGCTGTTTTAAAGAAACATTAAAAATTCTCCCTGCTCCACAGCCTGTCCGCCTTGTTGAAACAAAAAAGAAAAATTGTCATACATCTCCCATAATTTTTCTTGTGAGAGTTGCAGCCCTGCTCTCCTACCAGATCATATTGCCATTTTTCTCAATCACAGTGCTTCAGATGGAGAAAAAAATAAAATAAAAAAAAAACAACTGAAGAAACATAGTACATCACCCTCTGCCATTTGAAGGTCACGAAGAACGGCACAAGCATTATGAATTATGCAATACAAAACTTGAGTCTGCCCTGGCTGGGTCCAGCCCAAGAAATGACCGCAAATAACTTCAAACGGGTTTCGATCAGCTGTGCAAAGGTTCGGAACACAGCGAGCATTCCGAGGCCCCTCCCACTCCGTGCCCTTCAATAAAAAATGGATTTTATTTCATCACTGCTCAGGGGCTGGCGTTTGAGCTCTAGGAAGGGAGGCAGCGACCAACTCCCTGTGCGGGCGCAAAGCTGGCTCTGGAACCCACCTCCCCGTTCGAAGCGCTAACTAAAACAGGCATAATCAATCCATCACCGAGAGGCACTGGGCACTGGTGGTGGGGATAATGTTATTAAGATAAGAGATAAGATATACTTTACTGCAACACCCGTGGGGTAATTTGTCCTCTGCATTTAACCCATCTTTGTTACTCGGGAGCAGTGGGCAGGCACAGTGCAGCGCCCGGGGACCAGCTCCAGCTCTGAGGCCAGTGCCTTGGTCAAGGGCAATGGCAGGAGTGCACCAAACCAACACGTACGTCTTTCTCTGGGTCTTATTGCGGGATAGTGAGGGCAGGCAACTCTCAAACAGCACGCGTAGGGCCTGAGGCAGCGGGGAAATTTTGGGCAGTGTTCCAAAGCCTGGCTCTCGCTGTCAGTCTCCATCCTGTTCCTCATGGGGGGGGGGGGCGCTTTTTTTGGCCTCTTCCCTCTCTTCCGCGGCTTCTGCAAACATGTGCCCGCCAGAGGCTGGCGCGGGCACGGGCACGGGCGCGGTTTTTAAACCCCTCCTCGGCGTCTCTGGAACACGCCGCGCTGCCGCACCTTTAAATAAACACCGGGGGGGGGGGGGGGGGGCCTTACGCCCCCATTAGTGTTTATCCCCCATCTTAAAACATCCTCCACCTGATAATTGGCTTTCTGTCCTGAGGCAGAGGGACAAGCGGGAGGGGAGGGCTATGGGGCTAGTTCAGGCCGCTAATCGTTTACCATGTAAACCCGAGGCAGAGCCACTTAAAAGGAGAGCTCTAACCGCACCGCCCGCCAGCCTCAGACTTGGCACGATAATCCGGGGGGCCTCTCTTTGTACATACCTCGACCCCCTTTTTTATTTTTGCGTCTGTACCCGCCTAATCCGACTGCCCTGCCCGCACCCCCCGCCATCCCAGCATCCCTAGCCCCGGGGGCCTGAGGAACTTGAGTCCTGCAGCTCTTCTGAATGGACACTGGAAAAACAGAGTAATCATTGTTAGCGCCCATTATGTAGCCAGTCAGTGGATAAACACAAGGCCCTGTTCCCCACGGCCACTAATCTGTCGCTTCAAAGACTCCACAATGAAATTCAGATTTCCTACTGCTCCACGGCGAAGCAGCTCGGTGGGGCTTCAGAGCTTTGTTTGAAAGCAAGTTTTATCCCCACCTCCCCTCCCCTCCCGTCCCCTCCTCTCTCTCTCTCTCTCTCCCCCCCCCTCTCTCTCTCTCCCTCTCACTCACTCTATTTTAATTTTCAAAGAGCTTAACGAGCATGGCATTACATTCTACTGAAGCTAAGAAGATGTGCTGTAAATAATAATAATAATTATTATTATTTTTTTTTTACAGATAATCTGACTGCTTTCAAACTAAAAGCCATATTTTTAGAAAGGTACTCTGACAGATACTAGAGTGATGTATAACTGCTATTGCAGCTAGAGTCACTATGGTTCACTAACAAAGTTAAGGGAAAGTTTTAAAAGGTTTTTGTGTGTGCGCGTGCGTGCGTGCGTGCGTGCGTTAGTTTGACCAAAAATTTGCAACTAACTTTCTTAGGCTTGACGAATTTGTAGTGTATTTCCCGCAAGGGGGGGGGGGGGGGGGGGGGGGGAGCGCATCACTCGCCAATTCAACGCCGATTAAATTCCTTGAAATGTTGACTGATAAGACGGAGTAGCCTACTGTTAAAGATCAGATCACGATGACTCACTGTGAATTTAACAAGGCACGTTTAAAAAAAAATTAATTTAAAATATATGATTTAGTTAACAGCAAATTAATGCTGAATTCAATATTCTCCAAGATGAGAGTCTCCCGTGCTGTCGGCGGTTTACTTATCTAAACAGGTGCTCTACCGCCCCCTTGCGGTAGTGGAATGTTCCTCGGAATGTCCACGTGCAGATTTCCAACCTCGGTTTGAGGCATACTGCGCACCTGTGTGATTCGTTAGAATTGGCTAATGTTAAGTGATTCATTTGTTGAATTGAAGAGATATCTGAATGCTGATACGTTGACTCCTGATGCAAATAGTTTGTGAAATAAACTTATAATTGGGTGGTGAGTGATACAAAAGTTTTCTAGTTTTCTAAATAATGCGCTGTCATAAATTCGCCAACTTCTTACAACTGCAAGTGCGTTCATTTGTCCTAAGGAACCAACATCCTGACCCGACCAGACGAAGATGGGTCCCCATTTTTTAATTGTGAATTAGTTCATTTTTACAGAATTGATGCAAGAAGATGAAGTTCACGGATTGCAACTAAACCCCGCCCACTTTCTGCTTTATCCAATCAAAAGACTGAGAAGCCGCGTGCCCCCTGACGCAGGAGACGCAGGTATAGTGTTGTATTCCGCGGTGAATGCTGGGAGGCTGAAGATGGCGACTTCGTTAGGAGCGAATACGTACAATAGACAAAATTGGGAAGACGCGGTACGTTTAAAATGAAAATGGTTTAAGTTACTGAGCTAACATGTTTGTAAACGCTTTCGGCTATAGTAAAGTGTCGCTTGTATGTCAGAAATGGGGATGTTTTTGCAGACCATTGTTGAAACCGTGCCACAAGGTTGTTTGCTTACTAACTGCCTGCTAACGTTATAGATTGCTTACTAATGCCTTTTCAGTGTTTATCGGGCTGGGTCGTTTATTTTAAAAACGACACGTTGGACGGCATTACTTGGGTACAAGCCATTCAAGTAACAAACTGAATTGTTTTCGCTGGAGTACAGCTTGCTGACATTCACGCTAGATGGTTATCTCACGGTAGACAATCAAGTAAATGTTACGTCAGCAGTCGAAATGCCTGAAAATAGGTAAGTAAAAGAAAAGGTACTACCTAACGATAAGGTTCCTTATCAGCTAACTTGGCTTGCAAGTTTGCACGAAAGCAGTATTAATATCTAGACCAAAATATAGCAATAACGTTGGCTGATGAGCAACTGACAGTGCTTTATTTCTCTCTGCCTATCGCTAGATATGTGGTCGTACCAGGAATATAGGCTACACTCCAAAGATTGTCACTGTGCATTTATGCATTAAGAGGAAATTTTAATGTGATAATGCGTTGCAGTGAGTTCAGTGTGTTTCTCCAGATTGGTGCAATACAGCCAAAGACCGGCTTTTTGGCGATTGTGTTTTCATACCGCACTGTTGACGCACATTTGTTGCTCGCTGAAGGTTGATGGCTTTACATTGGAGTGTAGAGCTTGATATTTTGTTACGCGTAGCTAGCAGAATTCATCCTCTAACTACATTTAACAATAGGCGTGCCGCGTTAAAATAAACGCGAAAGTCCAACGGGGGAACAACATGCTTTGTTTTACGCGAATAAACAGCTGTTCTCCCCGTGCTGCACCTCGTTTGGTCTTGCATTTGTTGCATTGCCGCTCTCCTGTCCGTCTGGGGTGACGTGAGCTGGTTCAGCTGCTCCTTGGGCCTTTTCGTTTGACAGTTCCATTTTGTGTTTTGCGCTGAGGTGCTCGAACCTGATAGCCTCAGAGTGTGGCAGGTGTCCCTATGATGAGTCAGATTGTTCCCCCCAGAACCGCGTGTGCCAATAAAACCTGATACTTGGAGCTGTATGAACAACTCACCCTCAAGATCTTTTTAATAATGGTGGAATCATTTCTTTTTTTTTTTTTTGTTTTGTTGCTAATCAGTTTTCCGTGTTTGCAACATTTAAAAATAGATGCAGCGTTAGAATACGAACCACTCGTGTGTCTCAGTTAACCAGCCTGTGCCAGTTTCCCCCAGTGCCAGCAGAAAGGCTTTCTAGGGCAGGAGGCGGTAGAATTGTGTTTCCTGCTGACCAAGGATGTTCTCTCCTCATTGGGGTGGGGGGGTTCCCTGTCTGTTCCACTCCCCCGAGGAGAAGCAGGCTGACCTACATACTTCTGCCGGTAATAGCCCCACCACGGGGTAGGATCACCAGGTGACGTGAAACAGCCGGAGAAGAGGCCTAATCACTGAGCATAGCTGTTCAGGGCATCGCTGGGCATCGATGTTCAGGGCATCACTGGGCATCGTGTTCAGGGCATCGCTGGGCATAGCTGTTCTGGGCATCGATGTTCAAGGCATCGCTGGGCCCTGCTGTTCAGGGCATCGCTGGGCATAGCTGTTCAGGGCATTGCTGGGCATCGATGTTCAGGGCATTGCGGGGCATAGCTGTTTAGGGCATCGCTGGGCATCGATATTCAGGGCATCCCTGGGCATAGCTGTTCAGGACGTGTGTTCACAGAGAGTAAGGCTGATGTACCGGCGAACGTGTCGCATGGACACACGACGCAAAACACAAGCTATTGGTGCCTAAAACACGTGCCGTTCACTCTTAAACCAAGCAGGGAAAACGCCGCAGGTGCAGAAGCACACGGTGTAGGAAAGACGCAGGGCCATTGGCTGTCTGTTCGGCACATGCACCCTGTCACTCAGGGAGATGTGCTGAGATGGTGCTCTGTAATGCACGTGTGTGTGCCTGCATGTGTGAAATCACCCAGCGTGAGCTTGCAGTTTTCCCTGGGCGCAGTTGCAGTTTTTGGGGGTGCGGCCCCATGCGTGCTGGCCCGCTGGCGGAGGACGCGATGGGTATCGAATAACCTGGACGAGGGGTGAATTCAAACCGCGCGTTCCCAACACCTTGAGCAGGTGGGGAAACGGCGAGCGGGGGGGGCTCTGAAGACCAAAAGTCACGATTCGGGGATTTGAGCACACGCTCCTGCACTCATGTCACTGTTTTGAATGTGGTGATATGATTTAAGCGTCTTCATGGGGTCCTGTCCACAGAGAAATACCAGCGCAGAAATGGCATGTTCTGAAAAGGCATTTGAATGGTATAGACACATGGCCTCTTGCACATTGTTCTCACTGAAGTCCTGAATCTTTGATCTTCTTGCAGGATTTTCCCATCTTGTGTCAAACATGTCTGGGGGAGAATCCTTACATTCGGATGGTATGTACTGTACCTGGATGCTGTCGCAAACTTACCCGCATTAGTTTGACTTTTCTGGAATTTTTGCCTTAATTGTGCACAATATATTTTGAGTTATAATTTGCTTTGCTTGCAAATTTCGCTGGTGTATTTGGTGAGACTGAAGGCGGGTTGTGAAATTGTTCTCTCATTCTGTTTTTTTTTTTTCTGTAACCTGTCCACTGTTAACTGCCTGATATGAAGCTAAGTTTGTTTCTGTTTTTCAGACAAAAGAGAAATATGGAAAGGAATGTAAGGTAGGAATGTACTGTTCCTGATTTTAACACTGTACACATCTCTCTGACCTTAATTTTCGGAGTGGCCTTAACGTGACTCTTATTGGTTATTGGTCAACTTCACATGCTTACTTTGCAGGGAACTAATTTGAATTTACCCTGTCTGTCTCAATAAAACAGGCTACCATTTCTTACTTTTTATTCAATCATTAGCTCTTTAGCCATATTGCTAGTGTCTACTCAGGGCTCTACGCTAACATTTTTTCAAAGGAGCGCATGTGCTTCGGCTGAAAGTTGAAAAATTTAGAGCGCACTAATGCATCCCAGTTTGTACATGTGCTCCTGAATTATTTTTCCAGTTGGCACGCATCAATTTTCATGAGTAAATGCTCTTAAAACAGGAGCACTGTAGAGCCCTGGTACTTAAGATATTTACAGTCATTTTGCCTCCCCCCCTCGGGGATTAACAGGAAATGAAGGTGTGTTGAGTTCATCCTTGTTTGTTCCTTCCAGATGGCTCATAAGGAGATGAATGCAAGCGTTCTCTGCAGGTTCAGATAACAAGCGGGGAAAGAACTCAGATCTTTCAGAATAATTCATAAACTGCCCTCTGCCTTTTTTTTTTAAAGGCTCATAAAATATGCATTTACTGTATGGAAACAGATGAAACAGCCCCGTGAAACAGACCAGCGGCACTTTCAGTTTTACCTTAAAGGACCCGTCTGGAGTGTTTCACGGTCTAGTAATCTAGTAACATTTGCCCTTTTTGTTAATAATCCACATCAGACGACCTAATGTAACAGTGTTTGATATCAACCTTAAAAACCGTTTGCTCGAGAAGATAAGGAACATGGAGGAGAGCCTCTGTGTTAAAGAGTTTCAGGAAGAAAAGCTGTCCTGAGGCAGCGTCCGACAGTCTCAGAAGAAAGTCTCATTTCTCTGTAGGTGTGTTTTATTCACGTGAAAGCACTGGTGTTATAAAAGCACCCGGGGATGGTTTCTGAGGACATGCAGCCCAGGGACAGTGTTTTGGTTTAGAGGAACCTGTGCGAGGTGTGTCCCCTTAAATGCCTTCCCCAGGGTTTGCCTTTTCTGTCTGTCCTCGTAAGGGCCTGGTAATAGGTTTGTGTGAGGTGTGTCCCCTTAAATGCCTTCCCCAGGGTTTGCCTTTCTGTCTGTCCTCGTAAGGGCCTGATAATAGGTTTGTGTGAGGTGTGTCCCCTTAAATGCCTTCCCCAGGGTTTGCCTTTCCTGTCTGTCCTCGTAAGGGCCTGATAATAGGTTTGTGTGAAGTGTGTCCCCTTAAATGCCTTCCCCAGGGTTTGCCTTTCCTGTCTGTCCTCGTAAGGGCCTGATAATAGGTCTGTGTGAAGTGTGAACCTAGATCTCCAGGAACGAGGTTGGGAACCACTAACACCAATGTCCTAACTGAACCTGCATTGAACCTACAACCTTGGAGTTGCTGTCCAAGTTCCCTGAACAGGGGGAAAAGATATAAAGAATGGCAGTTAAATCAGGATTTCTCGTTTTGTTCGGTGAACCTCCCTCTGTGCTCTCGCTAACCCCCGACTGTCGTCGTCCCCCCCCCCCCCCCCCGCCCCCCCCCCGGCAGATCTGTGCCCGCCCCTTCACGGTCTTCCGCTGGTGTCCGGGGGTGCGGATGCGCTTCAAGAAGACGGAGGTGTGCCAGACCTGCAGCAAGATGAAGAACGTGTGCCAGACCTGCCTGCTGGACCTGGAGTACGGTAGGGGGTTCCGGAACATTCCGCCGGACCAGCGCCGCGGGCGATTGGCCGCCCGTGACCGAGCGCCAGGAGATCCGGAACATTCCGCCATTCCGCCAGCAAGAGAGGCTAGCTGCCATGACCGAGCGCCAGGAGATCCGGAACATTCCGCCAGTGCAGCGCTGAGGACGGCTAGCCGCCCGTGACCGAGCTCTGAATGTCGAGAGGCTGTTTTATTTTCACGCTTTCGTTCTCTTTGCCGGTAGTTCAGAAGCCGTTTATCTGAACTCATTGACGGCCGGCTGCCGTCGATAAGCCAGGCGGTGAATGTCGAGGGGCAGTTTTATTTTTTTCGACGCTGGTTCAGCGGCCGGGTCAAGCCACTTATCGGAGCGTATCGACGGCCGTCTGCCGTAACCATGCGATGAATGGCCAGAGGTCGTCGTGGTGGTGCTTCAAAAACGCCACCGCCCCCCCCCCCCCCCCCCCCCCTCCCCCCCCCCCCGTCGATATTTTTCAATGAGCCGCTCTGACCCAGCTGGTGAACTAATGAATGAAAAGAATGAAAGATTGAAAATGACAGCGAGTGCATTTTCAGCCGGTGTATGGATCCTAATCCATGTCGGAGGGAATCGATGTTTGCTTTTGTGGATTCTGCTCGTGGCTGCGATCACTCTGACCAACATTCACAATCAACTGTGGCAGGTTTACTGCAAGCAGCAGATACATTTTTCACCATTGCACACAGAAATTTATATTGCTATTATTAATAGTAAAAAAATGGCAGATTTTGTGTTAGAAGGTTAGTCTGAAGTATTAGTATCTGTTCTTATACCTTTCAACAGCTAACAGTGTTACTGTTGCACTGTTCATTTTATTATTGATAATAAAAAATGGTTAATTTCTGAATTCCCAATGTGTGCCACCCCCTTTTCTGCATCCACGGTGATGTTTAAATCGGTTCTCTTTGATCAACAGGCTTGCCGATCCAGGTCCGTGACACGGGCCTGTCAATCAAAGATGATATGCCGAAGTCTGACGTAAATAAGGAATACTACACCCAGAACATGGAGAGAGAGGTAAGGATTGCTTGGATTGGACGAGCTTTCTGCCCACACGACAGACCAAATGCTGGCTGTCTTCCGTATCTGTGATTACAGAATATATATTTATATAGAATCTGTCTAAACAGCCAGATTTTCACTGCAGTGGCGGCACTCGGGATTTGAACCTGCAGCACCATTATTGCTGTGCCACTTTGCCAGCTGGGTGTTTTGTATGGTACTTCGGCAGCCCCCTGGGGTAATGATAGAGGTCTGCTGACATGTTGGCACTTTTCCCAGCCTCCTGTATTCAGGAACTACATTTCCGTGTCAGCGAGTACTTAAGTGTTATTTATTTTTACACCAAGTTGTCACAAATGTCACCTAAGCATTTTTCTCAACCCTAACCCCCCCCCCTTATGAAACCACCTTGGCGAGTTTACACGGTAACGGTCACTAGGGCGACAGCTGTGCGGCCCCCCGAGGCAGGATTGAAATACCCTGAGGGGTCCAGACGGGTCCCTCATCCAGAGAACCTTTTGTCAGACTCAAGCGTGCTCCTCGCTGCCCCCTCTGGTGAGAGACGGTAATTGCGGTACGGATGAACATGGCTCCCGCTGAGCGCTCTGGGTGTTTTTGGGACAGATCCAGAATTCGGACGGGTCGCGGGGTCCCGTGGGGCTCCTGGGCAAGGCGCCCAGCTCCAGCGACATGCTGCTGAAACTGGCGCGGACCACGCCCTACTACAAGAGGAACCGCCCCCACATCTGCTCCTTCTGGGTGAAGGGAGAGTGCAAGAGAGGGGAGGAATGTCCTTACAGGTGAGCCAGCCCCCCCACCGAAAACCCCGCCCCTTTCTCTACAGAAGGCCATTTTATCTCTCTCTAGGGACCCTGGGGACACGGGTTTGAGTCCTGGTACATGCTTTTGCCTCACCTGCTCTGGTATTATTGAATCAGAGGGTGGAGAAGATCGTTGGCTTATAGTTCACCTTCCAGAGTTTTTCTGCAAGTCTGAGCAGGGTTGAGCTGAGCATCGCTAGTGCGCTCCACTAGGCCTCTTACACTTTCCCTTTGCAGTACTCCTGAAATGTGCCTAGGTGGTGCTGTTGTTCAAGAAATCTTCCTGCATTACCTCCTCCTTGCTTTGTTGGCAGATTCCCCTTACATTTGACTGCCAAACTTAGAAAGCAGTTCCCTTTTCCTGATTGTACTGCTCTGCGAATTTTGACTAATCGGCTGGTTTTAGAAGCACGGGTAAATTTCACTCTGGGTTAAATTTAACAGTTGGTATTTCTACAAGAAAATGGCATGTACCAGCTGTTTGTATTTAGTACGGCTGCACAGAGCTGATTCCCTTCGTGATTTGGCAACCCCGTCTGTGAACCGCGCAGGCACGAGAAGCCGACGGACCCCGACGACCCGCTCGCCGACCAGAACATCAAGGACCGGTACTACGGCATCAACGACCCGGTGGCCGACAAGCTGCTGAAGCGGGCCTCCACCATGCCCCGCCTGGACCCCCCCGAGGACCGGTCCATCACCACGCTGTACGTGGGGGGGCTGGGGGACAGCATCACCGACACCGACCTCAGGTGAGTGCCCCGCCCACTGCCTGCGGAGCTATGAACGTGATTGGCTGGTTTGTTCGTTTTTGTTTGGGGGGGTGGTGGCAGTTGAGGGCAAATTATGTCCTGTGTTCTTCTCCTTCTGTGAATGCAAGTTGTAAATTTTACTATAGTTTTAAAAAAGTTGTAATTATACCCTGAAGATTGTACTTCTGGTAAATGCATACAGGTGAACATTGCCTGCACACTGATGCAGGTTACCTGTTCAGTGAGTGCCGTGCTGGAATAAGCCATGCCTGTCCTCCCTCCCGTCACACTCACTCCTGCAGGAACCACTTCTACCAGTTTGGGGAGATCCGCACCTCCACGGTGGTGCAGCGGCAGCAGTGCGCCTTCGTCCAGTTCGCCTCGCGCCAGGCCGCCGAGCTCGCCGCCGAGAAGTCCTTCAACAAGCTCATCATCAACGGCCGGCGGCTCACCGTCAAGTGGGGCAGGTGAGGGCGGGGGACACGCCCGGCGCACACCTGGCACACCTGGCACACGCCCGGCACGCACCTGCTGCACACCTGGCACACACCTGGCGCTCACCTGGAGCTCACCTGCTGCACACGCCCGGCACGCACCTGCCGCACACACCTGGCACATGCCCGGCACACACATGGGCACACCTGGCACACGCCCGGCACACACCTGGTGCACACCTGGCGCTCACCTGCCGCACACGCCCGGCACACACCTGGCACACACCTGGCACACGCCTGGCGCTCACCTGCCACACACCTGGCGTGCTCACCTGCTGCACACGCCCGGCACACACCCGGCACACACCGGCCACACACCTGGCGCTCACCTGCCGCACACACCTGGCACACGCCTGGCGCTCACCTGCCACACACCTGGCGTGTTCACCTGCTGCACACGCCCGGCACACACCCGGCACACACCTGGCCGCTCACCTGAACGTGTTCTGGGAGTGCTGTGGCGGCCTGGTTGTTTGCGTCGCCGTTGGTTAAGCAAATAATACTCTTGACATTAGCTTTCCGCACTCTGTTGCTTCGGCTACCGCTGTCCAAATTCCATTGCCGGGATGGAAATTCCGGGTGCAGAATGTTTTGCATCTGCTTTGTTAGTTAATTTAGGTTCTTCCGCACTGGGGCAGCAGGAAAGGAGAGCAGTATGTGTTGCAGCTTTTGTTAGTTGCAGAAAATGTGATGAAACTGCAGCCTGTGCAACTGTCTGTCTGTCTGTCCGTCCGTCCGTCCGTCTGTCTGTCTCAGGTCCCAGGCAGCCAGGGGGAAGGAGAGGGACAGGGACGGAGTGAGTGAGACTGGGATGAAACTGGAGCCGGTGCCGGGTCTTCCAGCAGGTAAATACAGGCCAGGGGTCTGTGTGGTGCGCTGTTTAAAAGCGTTTAAAAGTATTTATCGTGTTAGCATCTGTAAAATATCTGCAATATATTGTCACTGTGAGGTAATCCAAACATGAAATCATTAAGGTGTGTGTGTGTTTGTGTGTCTTTACATCCATGGGCGTGTGTTTGTGCGTGCACACACATGTTTGTCTACATTCATGGGTGTTCGTCTGTCCGTCCGTCCATCCATCCATCCATTAATGTGTGTGAGTGTGTCCGTCCGTCTATCCATCTCTCTGTCTGTGTGTGTGTATATATTCGTGGGCGTGGGCGTGGGCGTGTGTGTGTCTGTACACACACGGGCATATGCCTGTGTGCCTGTATTGGTCGGTCTTTGAGCTGCTCTGGGCTCTTCAGTGACTGTCGCTTGTCTCCTCCTGCTGCCCCTGTAGCTCTCCCCCCGCCCCCCTCATCGGAGGAGGAGGCCCCCGCCAACTACTTCAACCTGGGGCCCAGCACCTCCCCTGCCGTCATGAACATGGCGCTTCCTCCCCCACCGGGGATCAGCAACCCTCCCCCCCCAGGTACGCTCTGCCCAAAACTGCCCCAGTGATGGGGTAATACCCCTCAGATACTCTCCATTCAACACCATGAAAACCTGCACAAAATATGGATAATACCCCTCCAGTACCCTACATCCAACACCATGCCAAAAGTTTAGTTTGAATAAGGTTGGCTTGAGTTTAGTTTAAAAATTTAGTTTGAATAAGGTTGGCTTGAGTTTAGTTTAAAAGTTTCATTTGAATGGCTTGTCAGTGGAATTTCACATTTGGCTTCATGTTCATCAACAAACATTCAAATGGTGACCTGTCTGCTGTCTCCAATTCAGTGGCGATCAAGGTTTTTATTTGTTTTGTTTTTTTTTTTTCGGGCAGGTTTTGGGCCGCCAATGTTCCATTCCATGGGTTCGATGGGTCCTCCCCCTCCCCCTCCCCTGTCCATGAGACCTCCCGGCCACATCCACTACCCTTCCCAGGATCCTCAGCGCATGGGCGCCCACGCCAGCCGCCATGGCGGCTCCTAGTCTCGCAGTTTCCTCGACGCAGCCAACAACTTAATGGTCTCCGGAGGCGACTAGGGTTTTGTGAAACGGCTGCTTTCAGGTTCAGTGCAAAATCGCGGCTTTTTAACCCTTTACCTGAAGTCTGGGGACAGGAACGGTTCAAATGGAAAATTTCCCGTAAGCTGTTAATCCACAAACTGAAACAAGCTATCCCGCAAGGCTAATTGGCAAAGAAGAAAAAAAAAAAGAATTAAAGAATAAAAAAGGCTGAAAAGGCTTTTCTGCTTGAACCAGGAAGAGCCCCCTCTGTGGTGGTGATGTGAACATTTCGGCAGGCGAATGAGGGCTGTATCTCTGCAGGGGTCACCCCCGTCCCTCCAGTGAATAACCCAAAAACAGAGACTGGGGACAGCGTAGGAAATAAAAAAAAAAAAAAGCCCTCCCCCACAGGAAGGTCAGGTATTTGTTTTTAATAGCCCCCCCCCCCCCCCCCCCATTAATTGTAACCATCAGTCTTTGATTTGTTGGGAAATAGGGGGCGGGGCTAACGTTAACGGACAGGTGAGTGGGACTGGACGCATGGCATGACGCCTCGCCCTGCTGCACGTCCTGTACTCCTGCATTTTTAATCTTCGACATTTGGAACGGGACGGGCGAAAGAGCTGAAGGTCGCCTCTTTGGCGGTTTCGTGCGAGGAATGAGGGGGCCCACAGCTCGGAGATCTGCACCCTCCACCGTTCCGGGACGAAGCGTCGCGGCGAGAAGCCTGCCGCTGCTAGCGCCGCAGCCTGCGATCCCGCGTAGGTTATTCCTGTCTTCCGGAATCCTCTGGCTCTGTTCAAGCTAACCACTACGCTGCTCTGCCATTAACATCAAATAAAAATTAATATCTTCTACTTAGAATCACTAAGTAGAAGATATTGAAACCTGAAACCACTTTTGGAAAAGCTGTGACTGACTGAGTTGAGGAGCTCCTTCATAGTTACATTATCTTGGTTTTTTTTTTTTACCACCGGATGAGGATCTTGCAGAACCCCTTGTGGCCTCTGGGTGGCGCCTGTTTTTTGCACTCTGCTCATTCCGCGCATGGAATTGATGAGCTCTCCTGCTGCTGAAGTTAAAGAGGTGATGTAGAAGACTTGCTCAAAGTTCTGAGCGAAGGCCATTGTAGTTTGGATGTGCCTGGGCCTTTTAGAGGTCGTTAACTTTTGAAGAGTGTGTTTTTTTTTTTTTTTTTGGAATGTCTTTTCTTTCAAAATTCTGTGTCAGTGTGTTCTAGAACTCCATTGCTCTCATTTACCAGTAGTGATTGTTACATCAGCGTTGGAGTGTTCCGTTGAGAACATTTTCCTGCACATATTTATGTTCTTAGACCTTAGTCTTCCTCTCACTACCAGGTTTCATGGTCAGGATTGCGGTTAAAACTGCTGCAAAGGAAACCATTTTTAAACCGTTACTTTCCTTTACCATCCATTGTCATTGTTGAGATTTTTATTTTTTATTTTTGATAAGCTCTCATATTGACAATAAAATGCATTTCTTTTTTGTAAAGTATGTGTCACATGTATGTCCACTTGGAACATTAAAAGTAATCCACCTTTTCAGTCATTTTTTATTTTTGTCATTGAGAATTTATTTTCGCATCAAAATGAGCTGGACGGTTCACTTACATTCACAAGGCTATTCTTAGTTTTACATGTTTAATAGCAATAATAATATTATAATTCATGACGAATGCTGCTTAATAAAAGACATTTATTTGTAATCTGTAATATAGCAGTAGTATGTTGGTATTGCTGTGGTTGTTGGATGTGCTGACGGTTACTGATTCAATATGACATGGACTTGTTGAAGGCTGAGAAGAGAACGGTTGCAGATGCTGTTAACGTTCAAAGATCATTTACAAACATTCAGGATATTAATAAAAGCAATCTTCAGACACTATGAAACATCCCCTCAATCTCTGGAGCTGGTTTAAGGACTGTTACTGTTGGAGTACAGCCGTCTGGTGAATGTATTGTAGGTGTGACTGGCTTTAGGTCAGGAATGCCCGACCCTGTTCCTGGAAATCTACCATCCTATAGGTTTTGCTTCAACACTAATATGGCACACCTGACTCTAATAATCAGCAGCTCAATGAGATCTCTAGCTATTAAATGAGGTGTGCGTTACTATCGTAGGAGTGAAAACCAACAGGACGGCAGATCTCCAGGAACAGGGCTGGGCAGCCCTGCTTTGGGAGATAGTCGCTTGGGGTGGTGGTCATCCAGGTTCTGGCGAGAGGTGACGGTGGGTCGTACTTGGTGGGATGGAGCAAGTTCAGCCGCTCAGTGTTTTTTGGGGAGGGGGGCGGTGGGGCTCCTCACAGCTCGTTGGACTCCGGGTTGTAGTTCATGCCCCAGCCGCGGGGGGCGCGGTTGAAGTTTGGGCGCATGCCCGCGTGCTGTGGGGCCTGGACGGGCTCGATCTGGACCTCCACGGGCTCGATCCGGGGCGCGGGGACCAACCGCGGAGCTTCTGCCACTCGGGTGAAAGGTATCGGGGCTCTGGGGAAGGAGGAGACTGGGTTATCCATCCATCCATCCATTATCTACACCCGCTTAAACTGGACAGGGTCCATCCATTATCTATACCCTCTTACACTGGGCATGGTCCATCCATTATCTATACCCGCTTACACTGGGCACGGTCCATCCATTATCTATACCCGCTTACACTGGGCATGGTCCATCCGTTATCTATACCTGCTTATCCTGGGCAGGGTCCATCCATTATCTATACCCGCTTACACTGGGCATGGTCCATCCATTATCTATACCTGCTTATCCTAGGCAGGGTCCATCCATTATCTATACCCGCTTATCCTGGACAGGGTCCATCCATTATATATACCCGCTTATCCTGGGCAGGGTCATGGGGGTGCTGGAGCCTATCCCAGCGTTCCATATAATGGAAATTATATGTGGATTAAATGATGCAGTTGTAGAGACCAGCGTGTGTCAATACATGCGTTGTTCCAGTGTACAGTGCGTCAGAAGTCTAATAAATTCTCACGACTATTTCCAGAGGGTACACCAAGGGAGTTATAAAAGTTAAAAATGGAAAAGAAAAAAAAACGTCAATGGCAAAAACATCACAGATGTAATCACTGACGATGTGTTCTCCTTTGCTTGGGAAACGCGATCGCGCGTCTGCGCAATCGATTCTGAGGAGCTGAAAGACACGCGGAGGCCAGAGCGTGTCATGTTTCCTGCCAGCGGCTTAAATAGACGCGAGACATTTAACACCGCGTTTCCACCAAAGGCGCTCTTTTCCGAGGGGTGGCTGTTAAGCTTTTCTCGGTTTTCTCGCGCCAGCACGGAGACCGCGTTATAGTGACGTTGCGCGATTCTAATATAACATAAATCCGCAGACCGTTGACAGGTCTAAAATAATCTATTCGATAATACCTTCGGCTTGTGCGCTGTCAGCAGGGAGAGAACGTTCAACAACATTTTGCCAGCTTAGATAAACTTCGAAGAAAAAAAAAGCAAGTTAAGTATTTTTCATATTAGTCATTATGGAGAAGCAGTCTACAGTATATGAGCATGGGGAAACTTCTGCTTTCATTGTTCAATGTACACACACACCACACTCACACGCCATCTATCAGACAGCTATTGCAGGCAATTACTGCAAAAGAGCAATGTTTGATTAAAAAAAAAAAAAAACACACAATACATGGTTATTTTGACATGTAAATCTTTGAACAGCTGGTCCATGCAGAATATCAACCACAATTAGCAAAACTTTCTGTTACTATCAGCACAATCCACTGGCCCCGCCCCTTGTCACCAAGCCAGTCCCCTGTCACCAAGCCACGGATGGCTCTTGCTCAACTCAGCATAACAAAGGCTGTGTCCAAAGCAGCCTCCCAACTACTCTGTCTTCAAAATATGTACTGCCTAACTGTTTAGTGCATATTTCTTATTACGCGATTGGCAGTATGCAAAAAATATCCTCTGAACTATTTTCCAGCAGTACTGTGTAAGTGTTGTAAGACTTCCTGCCCTTGTAGGAAAAAGGTCCCCCCTCTTCCTCTCAGATTTGTAGGATCTCCTTCTAGAAAGTATGGCTTACTTCCTGAAACGTGCGCTCCCAAATACACTCAGCAACACCCCCAGACATCCAGGGATTGCAAGTACACAACATTCAGAGGAAATTTCACCCAATTTAACAACCTTCTCATCCAGTGTACTGAACTTACAGTTATAAACTCAGTAGCAGGGAAGCTGGCAGTTTCGGACAGGGCCAAAATGCAAGGCAAAAACTGGGTGGAGCAGCGCCGGGGGCCAGCAGGCCAGCGTCCAGAAGCCAAGGCCACAGAGGCAGGTCCCCGTTATCGGGTTTCGGGTTTCCGCTAGGACGGCGTGGTGGAAACACGAGCCCCCGCCAAAAGGAACTTGGGGTGCCTGTCTCCAGGTTAATAACATGATGCATATCAAATCTGTTTTCCTCTCGTAGATCTCCGTTTCTTTTAATCTTTTTGGACAATCTCTCCGCTTCTGCAAACGGACTCGAGGTCCCGACTTGTGGCCCCAAGGCCTGTTGCCTGTCACCTGTTGCTTAAACCTTGAGGCTGAACTTTGGTGGTCTCGTTCCAGTGCTTCGAAGGGCTTTTGTCCTTGCCAGCTCAGTGGGTTCTGAGTGATGCATGTCTGTTTGACCTCCCCATGGAAGAATCTACTCGATGTGTGTCTTCAGAAAGGAAGCAGGAGGTTTGGGGGGGGATTGAGGCGGGGGTCAGGGGTGTGTGTTGAGGGACTCACCTGTTGAAGCACCTGTAGTGGGTAATGTACTGTTTCTGGGGAGGGGTCTCAGGCAGAGGGATGTTGAGAGTGATCTGCAGATCCCCACGCTGGCCTAGCGCCTCTCTCCACGGGGAACAGTAGCCCCTGGGGTACGCCGTCACGTTGAACTTCTCCGTGGGCATCTCCTTCAGGGGTCCGGAATAACCTAAGGGGGGGGGGGGGGGGGATAGTGCTGTTCGGCCAGGGTTGCCAGGTCATCCTGTACAGACCTTCGGAGGGTCATACACAGCGACGGAGTCAGCGGAAACGCTGATGTTAGGCTTACCGGGGGCGATGACATTTGGGCTGCCCTTCTTGGCCACTGTCTTGTCCAGAGTGGTCACCAACATTTTCCTGGGCTGGATTACCATCTCCGTGCGAACATTCTCTTTGCCCCCCTGTGCATTTTGGGACATCTGGATGTGGCTCACGACTGGACACTGCAACAGAACAAGTATTAAAAGTCCCCTCGTTTTTCTGTGACTGGGAAAATTTTCATTTTTATACATTGTATTCAACTTGCGCAGTGGGATTCAGAGAACAAATGTGCGGCAGAAGACGACACAGGGCAAATGGTATTTTATGGCCCCGTCAAAGTCAACCCGCTATAAATCCCGTTTTTTAAGCAAGCAAGATGGCTGCGCACTGAGATTGGAGAAAGCATTCAGAACAAGCGCCCGAGTGGCGCGCAGACTACAAATGCTAACGTAGTTTCTTTGACGCCTGATTACTTAATAAATTAATCCACCAACCAATCAGACGCTGCGGCGGTGATGCCTCTTACACGGTTGGGCGGGTTCGCTGCGTTCTCCAAGGTGAACATCTCCACCCTCTTCAATCGCTCCTGAAACATGCGAGATCCTCGGTTCGCTGGCAGATGCAGCTCCTCCATCATAATGTCCCTGGGAACACTGATCTTCTTCCCGAGGTTGAGATGGCCTGAACACAAACACGTGTGTGCGCAGATGGAGAGACAGCACACGGCAACACACGTACGTTTGTGAAGACGCACACACCGATATACACAGGAAATTAGTCATTTAGACTTACATTTAATTTCACCAAAAATTGAATAACTTAATAAAAATGCAATGGGTATCCCGCACTGATAAGTATGGATTCCTATAATGGCGTTGGGAAATTCCTAACTAAAACTGTCCCAAAGGGTAATGAGCATTTTTTTTTAAATCGTAACTATTTGCAGAAGGAATCACGGCAGCGAATAAATACAGAGCTGGGCGCGCCGGTCTTATAGTCCACTATGAGAAAGCAAACATTTAAACGGACACATTCACTAAATCCGATTTATTGACATTCGCGTGCTCTTTGCAGGCAGCGACGTTATCATTGTTCCCGGACTTGTAAGCTGGTGTCAGGGTCGAAAATTGACTACAGGTGTTCATTTCCTGACACTGGGGGGTTACTCCTTCGGCCACACGGGTATGGATATTCTCAGCGTGAGCCGAGGTCATGTTGCCATATTGCAAATAGCAAAACAGCGTGCCAGCGAATACGCAGCGGCTGAAATCTGGTATTAAAGCACTGCAACTCTGAAATAGCTCCAAGGATGTGTCCGAGGGTTTTAAGTTCGTTATTAGCCGGTGTTGCGTGGGAAACGAGTTATAAACTGCGCCCTTAGAAACGCCTATCCGCCCCTGGTCGGAGACAGTTGCGTGTAGCCTACTTGCAGCTAAGCTGGTTATAGTAACTGCAAATCGTCTTCTTGACGTAGTCGTTAAAAATTCCCGAGGGCTCAGATTTTGCTGAGCTCGGGCCTCCACCGTCCCAAAACCGCATCTGAGTCAGAGGAAGTCGGCTGCGATCATCGGAAAATATGAAAACAAAAAAACAGGCGGAACGACGACCGGAATGATGGGCCCGCTATGAATCTCTATTACGCCACACAAACGCACACAGTAAGACGTCCAGTCACAGAATACATATAGTCGTACTCTGGACCAGATCAGGACCATATGTACTCTGTAAGAGTTGATTTAACACTGGATATTTTACTGTGCGTGAGACACATTTAACAAAAGGTTTATAGTTATACCTGATCTCGCAGCCATGCGTGAACTGGTAGGCCTAACTATCTTATTTTGTTGTCCGTAAAAATCTCTCTCTGGAGTTAAAGATGAAAAGTAATTAAAGGAAGGGAAAGCGTAAAAAGGTTAAAAGTAATTAAATAAATAAATAAATAAATAAATAACCTCCTCTGGCTTCGTTGCTCAAAGCCATGGCCTGTTGTTTCCTCTGCCTTGTCAGGTCACCGTACGGCGCTTGCATCTTTGCAGCCTAGTTTTCGCTGAATAAAATCCAATGCGTCTGAAAACAGGACAGTAAATGCATATTTACATAATTGATATTGTTAAGCAGCAGACAGTTCTTTGGCAATACAATTTACTTGAAATGTTAATATATAGTTATTTCGTCTTATCCGTTGTATTCAGCATCGTTAGGACGATGGTGTAGGCTATTCGTTTTCCCTGCGTCGCTCGGTGAGTGAATCGCCAATAATCCGTCACAGTGTGCACGCGCACGCAGCCGCTCCAGATACTGCAAGGTCCAAACCTCTCCTCTCCTGCCCAAGTGGAATTTACAGAGACAAAAAAACTGCCTTGCGCTGGACAAACTCTTTGTGGGGTTCAAACCGTTTCTGTGTATTTTTGGCTTACTTTAGAATACTCAGCACACAATCAGCTAACGGTACTCAATGGCATTCGGAAGCATGTTCTACATTAAGATTGTTATTTGTAATATTTTTCTTTAAAATCCAAGAGAACGAACGGAAATGAAACTTTATGAATGTTGATGCACTCTGAGCTGGATATGATATAGGGTAATACATTTAACCCCTGTGTCCTCAACAACAGGTTTCTGTCCCTGCTACGCTGTCTGGTTTTATGAGGGGAAGTGATTGACTGTTCGTCGTTCTCTCGCTCACCCATGCCATCATCCCGATGGCGTTTAGCGTGTGCCTGACATAATGGGTATTTTAACCCCGCAACCTAAGCAATGCATCCTCTTTATGTGGTATTTTGACCCCATAACCCAAGCAGCACAGCCTCTTTAGAACAGTGCCAAGATCCTGATATTTATCTCTGTTCGTAAATAGTCACACAAACACCACACTGAGCGGAAAACAAGAAAAGGAAATACGAAAATAAACAAACAACGAAAAAAGAATCTACATGGTAAATACCAAAAAGAAACAAAAATACACGATGGGAATCAACATAAGTCCTATATGAAATCCAAATGTATCAACATTTTGAGATTTAATGTTCACGTCCAAGTTAAACATGAACTATATATTGCGATATATCTGCCATCACCCCTTTCAAATAATGTAATTTGCAGAAATTAAATATCTCATACTTTATTCTGCGATACATAGGACAGAAGAGGCAGGCAGCCTACAGGCCCAGTAAACACTCTTACAGTTTTAAGACGGCTAATTCCATCCATCGTCACCCCCCCACCCTCCACCCCACCTCACCCCCCCATCCTGAGAGTAATGCTCTTATCATGTGGACGCCAGGAACAGGTGCGTGTGAGGGGGGGGGCGAGCGCGGCCGGGTTACCTGGGCGACAGGTGAGGATGCTGGCTCCCGCGGTCCGCGGTCCGGGCGGCGATGCTCTCTAGTCTCGCGCTCTCGCGCCCTCGTCCCTGGGAGTGAGGCGGACTGAGGCTGGGACGGCTTGTGTGAGCGTGTGGACCTCACCCGCTTCGCTTACATCACCGGTCTATTTTAGCACCCGGAGCGGCGGCTCGGAGGAGGCCGAAGGCCTGAATTCACCCCCCCCCCCCCCCGCCCACTTCTGCGTCCCCCCCAATAAAAATATGATCCGAGACGTCGGCCGTCGCCCGTGCCCAGAAAACAACTGACACCGTGCAGCCGTACAGCCCGTGATTCCTGGAACCAAACAGGCAGCCACACCTCAGCACAGCCCCCAGACATTCCCACTGAACATGGCATCCATGCTGAATATGACATTCCTGCTGAATATAGCAATCCCACTGAAAACAGAATTCCCGCTGAATATGGAATTCCTGCTGAATATGGCATTCCCACTGAATATGACATTCCTGCTGAATATGGCATTCCCACTGATGGCATTACTGTGGAACATGACATCATCACTGAATATCTGAGGGTCAAAGGTTAAGGGCTGGAGTTGGGTTAACCATGCAGCTAAGCTATTTAAACGCACAGCTAGCATTGCTGCGGCCATTCTCTCCTTGGATTTGGACATGGTTTTGTTGACTTCTGTTTACATGTCTGTTTCTCTGTGGAGAAAATGGTAAAGGCCTTTACTGAACTGCAAACCAAAATCATACAAATGTAATTTGGAGTTTTAGTCTTATTCCATTTTTAATGCACTGAGCATTTTCAGTTCTCTTTCCCACAGTGTGAAAGAGTTTTTTTTTTTTTGAAGAAATCTCATCTGAAGAAATTGGCTATTGATTTTCCCCCCTCCTGTTTCCAAACAAGGCTTTCTTGATGAAACCCCCTCCCCCCTCTCTCAATCACACTCACACAGTAATCACAAGTCTTGTTTATTTATTCATGTGCTTGTATCATCATTCATAACAAGTTCTGTGTTTGAGTCTTACAGCAATGCAACATCTTAATTAATTCAACAAGTCGCTGCGTTCAGAACGGTCAATGCATACAGATTAAAAGGAATAATGGATTCCCTCTTCTGTGAACATGGCAGCTTTTATGAGTACATTCACTATGTTTGCTAGATCCATTCCATCTAGATAATTACATTTCCTATGATCCATGAATAAGTTTAAAGTATGCATTACACTTATGATATGTAATGTGTGTTTTTTTGCCGTTGTAATATGTCTTTTTGACAGTGTCTCGGTAAAAAGGATTATACAAATGGAGCTGAATTGAAATATAGCATGGTGTCATTATTGTATATACTGCAACCTCAGGTTATACCTCAGATTTCAGAGGTAACGTGTTTATGGATTGACCGTATGTCCTCATTAGTGGCCATTGTGTAGATTGCAGTTGGGGGGGGTTTGGTAATGGTAAAATGGGGGAGGGGGTGTAGTAATGGTAAAATGGGGGGGTTTTGGTAATGGGGCACAGAGTCTAAAGAGGATAACGAAGCTCCAGTGGCTCCCAGTGTGACAGGAGTGCCTGCATGCGCTGTATGTTTGTAATCAGGGAACTCAGCAGACTGTGATTACACATCATTGTGTGATTTTACAAGTATTTGTGTGTGTGTGTGTGTGTGTGTGTGTGCATGAGTGTGCCTGTGTGTGTGTGCGGGTGCGGGTGGGTGGGTGGGTGGGTATGTGTGTGCGGGTGCGGGTGGGTGGGTGGGTGGGTATGTGTGTGTGTGTGTGTGGGTGTGTGCATGTGCTTATGTGTGTGTATGTACATGCATATAGAGCATACACATTCCCCCCAACTTTGGGAAAACATCAAATGCCCCCCCCCCATCCAATATTATCATGTTGTATTTGGGGGAACTATTAGTCCCCCCCCCCCCCTAAAAAAATTTTTTTCTGTGTCGTCCCCCATCCCAAAGTTGGAAGACCTCCGTCCTTATTTGGGGCAGAGATCGGACTGTCTGACAGGAAGAGGCTCTTGACGGGGCGTCATGTGGTGCTGAGAGCTGGACTCGGCGCTGCGGTCTGTTCCTGTCACACGAACAAGGTACGGGGGCGTGTCCGGGGGCCAGCAGGTGCTGACAGGTGACAGCGGGACAATGGCCGGCCGTCAGCAGTCGAGTGCTAGACCCTTTTTAAAGGAGTCCTCCGCGTCGTCCCAGGCCAGGAGAGAGAGCGGACGTCTCCCGAGAAGCTAACGGCAGAGAGCGGCAGGGGGGGAGGAAAACCCGAAAATCGACTCCCGGCGAAACGAGCGTGAGCACGTCTCCCACGGAGACGGACGGCGACAACACGGGTCGCGCGACCTCGTTTATATCCCGCGCTGCTCTTCGGCCTCTCACTTTCCTCCATCGCCTCCCTGGGTGGTTTTTTGGGGTCCTGAGCCCCCCACCCCCATCTCCCCCTCCACCCCCCCCCCCCACCCACCCACCACCACCCCGGTTACAGGACCTTAGCGGAGCAGCCCCCGCCACGGTCGCCACGGCAGCGCCATGTACGGCCTCCTGTGCGAGAGCCTGCACGACTTCATCAAGGAGTCGTACGGGGACGACGTGTGGAAGCTGGTGAGGGAGCGAGCGGACGTGAGGCTCCACTCCTTCGTCACTCACCAGGTGCGAGAGGCGGCGAGATGGGGGGGGCGGGGTGGGGGGGGGGGGGGGGGTGGTGGGAGGGTTTGGGGGTCAGGGGGGCACCTTCACACCTGTCGTGTGAGAGAGCTGCTGTTGACAGATAGCGGAGGGTATCTGGTTTCCTCGGTTTACTGGCCAGGGGGTGTCCTGAGAGACGAGGGAGTTCCTGGTAAGGGGGGGTCGGGGGGAGTTCCATAGCTCTAGAGTTAAGGTCATGTTTATGTGTGTTTGTGTTTGTGTTGGTGTGCCTGCGTGTGTGTGTTAGTGTGTGCGTGTGTATGTGTGTGTGTGTGTGTGCCAGCGTGTTTGTGTGTGTGTGTGTGTGTGTATAGTATTGTTTGTGTGCATGCATGTGTGTAGTGCTATTTGAATGTGTGTGTATGTTAGTGTGTGTGTGTATGCATGTGTGTGTGTGTGTGTGTGTGTGTGGTGTTGTTTTTTGTTTGTGTGTGTATGTGTGTGTGTGGGTACGTGTGTGTTGTAGTACAATCAATGCAGTGAGAGTGTAATTCCTGAGGTAGTTTATTTACCCCCCCCCTGCCCCCCCCCAGGTGTACAGTGAAAGTGTGATTCCTCGCATTGCCAAGGCGGCCAGTGGGGTAACAGGTACGCCCTACAATGAACTGATGAACTCCTGGGGCGTCTACTTCCTGGGATTTGTGGGAAAGTATGGATATGACAGGATCCTGAAGGTGAGGGTGAATGCATTCATTCATTCATTCATTCATTCTTTCATCATGCAAAACTGATAGATGTTTGCTTGTGCGTTTCAGTGTGTTGAATGTTCTGTACTGTTAGCTTTGGTTATGATTCCATGTGTGTTTCACTGTGTTGAGTTTTCTGTACTGTTAGCTGTTATTAGCTGTTTTTGTGTTTGTTTTTTTGATTGTCAATCCTGATTGTGTGTGTCAGTGTTGTGTCTATGATGAGTCAGTGTGTTTGGTTGGTTAGTGTGAAGTCAGTGTGTTCACTGGGTTAGTGTAGAGTCTGTGTTCAGTAGGTTTGTGTTGAGACTGTGTTTTGTGTGTTAGTGCTGAGTTAGTACGTTAGTGTTCCGTCAGCATGTTTAGTAGGCTAGTTTTGAGTCTGTGTGTTTAGTAGGTTAGTGTTGAGTCAGTGTGTTTGGTAGGCTAGTGTTGAGTCTGTGTGTTTAGTAGATTAGTGTTGAGTCAGTGTGTTTAGTAGGTTAGTGTGGAGTTTGTGTGTTTAGTAGGTTAGTGTTGAGTCAGTATGTTTAGTAGGTTAGTGTTGAGTTTGTGTGTTTAGTAGGTTAGTGTGGAGTCTGTGTGTTTAGTAGGTTAGTGTTGAGTCAGTGTGTTTAGTAGGTTAGTGCTGAGTCAGTGTGTTTAGTAGGTTAGTGTTGAGTCAGTATGTTTAGTAGGTTAGTGTTGAGTCAGTGTGTTTAGTAGGTTAGTGCTGAGTCAGTGTGTTTAGTAGGTTAGTGCTGAGTCAGTGTGTTTAGTAAGTCAGTGTTGAGTTGGCGTGTTTAGTAGGTTAGTGTTGAGTCAGTGTGTTTAGTGGGATAGTGTTGAGTTGGCGTGTTTAGTATGTTAGTGTTGAGTCAGTGTGTTTAGTAGGTTAGTGTTGCGTTTGTGTGTTTAGTAGGTTAGTGTTGAGTTTGTGTGTTTAGTAGGTTAGTGTTGAGTCAGTGTGTTTAGTGGGATAGTGTTGAGTTGGCGTGTTTAGTATGTTAGTGTTGAGTTTGCGTGTTGAGTTTCTGACTGTTATAGGTACTGGGCCGGCATGTGCGTGACTTTGTGAACGGGCTGGATAACCTGCACGAGTACCTGCGGTTCAGCTACCCCAAAGTGCAGCCCCCCACCTTCTTCTGCCAGGAGGAGTCTGCCACCGGGGTCACCCTGCATTACAGGTCAATACAGAGCCAAAATGGGGTCACCCTGCATTATAGGTCAATACAGACTGAACAATGGGGTCCCCCTGCATTACAATTCAATGCAGAGCCAAAATGGCGTCACCCTACATTACAGGTCAATACAGAGGCAAAATGGGGTCACCCTACATTACAGGTCAATACAGAGGCAAAATGGGGTCACCCTACATTACAGGTCAATACAGAGCAAAATGGGGTCACCCTACATTACAGGTCAATACAGAGGCAAAATGGGGTCACCCTGCATTACAGGTCAATACAGAGCCAAAATGGGGTCACCCTGCATTACAGGTCAATACAGAGCCAAAATGGGGTCGCCCTGCATTACAGGTCAAATTACAGAGCCAAAATGGGGTCACCCTGCATTACAGGTCAATACAGAGCCAAAATGGGGTCTCCCTGCATTACAGGTCAATTACAGAGCCAAAAAAGTACAGAGAAGGGCAACAAATCTAGCTCCAGGTGTCTAAGAGATTAAATGTGTCACTGAGAAGAAACTGTTGTTTAAGTATTTTACAATTTAAAAGGTATTCATTTGAATATTTTATACTTTGTTAACAGAGCCAATTGATAGAGTTAGAAGTGACCCAATTACAGTAGACAGTACATGTCAGTAGAGAGCATTATTTATGGATAGAAATATGGATATGGGATTTGTAGTGTTGTGGAGTATAGGAGACTCAGAACATCTGCACTCAGATGGAGGCAATCTTGATTATAGCAACCCGCACGCTAAGGTGAGCTGAATGGTGCAATTTAGTCATTATACTGTCCTTCGCTATTACTTGGCTATGTGTGATGCAGCTCTGGTGATGAACAATTTGGAAACGCAAGCGCAGAGAAGGAAGAGAGACAGAGGAAGGGACAAAGGAGGAGGAGGTTGGAAGGAGAAAGGGCGGAAGAGTTTTACCCCTAATGGAAAGCAAAATGCAGCTACTCGTTCTCTGCTCACTTACCTTTTTGAATCATCTGTTCATTTTCCAATTTCCTTCCATTTCACGCCTTTCCCTCTCCCCCTAGTTTCACACCCGTGTATTACATTACAGGCTTCTAGCAAACGACATTATTCTATTCTCCTGATCCAGCTCACGCTGCTGTTTACACAAACTGTTTAGCGCCATTGTTACATCCCAAGGCTCAAGGGTACAACAGCAGCATCCTACCTGGGACTCGAACCCACAACCTTCAGGTTCCCTAACCCGTTATACCCACTCTCTCTCTCTCTCTGCCCCCCCCATGCAGGAGCAAACGGAAGGGCTACCTGCACTACGCCATGGGCCAGCTGCGCCAGATGGGGAAGCAGTTCTACGACACGGACATCCACGTGGAGGTGCTGTCCGAGCAGCTGGTGGGGGACTACTCCCACGTGACCATGAGGTCAGCGCTGGTCACCACGGCGACCTTTTTTTTCCCCACCCCGGCCTTTTGCTCCGCTCTCTGTCGCTCAGGAAACAGAGACATGAGCGACCGAGCGAAAGTATTCTTTACAAAACAAAAGCCTGGCGTCGAGCCTGCCCCTTTTCCTGAGTGCTCTGTGAACCCGAAGCATTTATTCGCCTTTATTTTGGTAAATTAAATTAACTAGGCGCTTGATTAATCATTCAAGAGACGAAATGAGAGAACTGTTTGTGCGACCCTCTTTATCATTTTAATTTGGTTAAAATGAGCTTTATCTGTTCTACAAACACTAACAATGCAAAAACAGCGTGATGATGGTGATAATAATAATAATAATAATAATAATAATAATAATAATAATAATAATAATAATAATTCTGTAACCATGGTTCCTGTGCACAACATGGCCGTTTCCCAGGCTCAACTTTGACAACTCTGCCTACCGCTACATCCAGAAGGAGGACGAGGAGGAGCAGGAGATCCTGCCCATCACCAGTGACTTCTTCTTCGAAGTCTTCCCCTTCAACATCGTCTTCAGACAGGTGCGCGGGCGTGCGTGTGTGGGCGTGTGCGAGGCGACTTACGCTTTATCACTGCTACGTTACTGTAATGTAATGTGCTCCTTCTCTCTCTCTCTCTCTCTTTGAAAACTATTTCTGTAATATCGAAAGGAAAAAATCAATTGTTGATATTCTAGCCATGGACAAGGATGTGTGTGTGTGTGTGTGAGAGAGAGAGAGACAGAGAGAGAGAGAGGGAGAAGGAGAGACAGAGTAATAGCGTTAGTAGGGCGTGTAGAGACAGCACACTGTATCTTAATTTGCTCAGCCAACAGGTACAGATATTGGGGGGGGGGGGGGTTGTGATGGATGCTGACAAACTGCTGATGGGGGGGGGGGGGGGGGGGGTGCTGAAGGGGTGGGATGTATCTCTGCTTACTGTGGTATTATTTACCAAATGTGTCTGTTAGTGTCAATGTGCTGAAAAATCTATTGAAAATAGTTTAATTATGCGCCACAAATGACCGTCGTGTCATTTCCTGTTTAATGCTTACACCTAATCTCATCGTCAGAAACCTTCCAAACATTGTCCTTTCAAGTCTAGGTGGAGAAACAATCTGCTTACATCGCGTTACCTGAGCATCTCCGAGTCGGGTACTGCGGTGTCGATACACCCCTGGTCTGTGGCGTGTGTAATGTCTCTCTTCCAGGACATGGTGGTGCACAACGTGGGCTCAGGCCTGGCCACCGTCTTCCCCGACCTGGACGGGAAGAAGATCAACGACGCCTTCCTGTTGGCGCGCCCCCTGGTGGAGTTCACCTGGAACATGGTGAGGTGCCAGGGGTGGCCTTGCTTTGCTAAAGCGTGTAATTTAGGGCAAGGCTAGAGCTCCGGTAAAACAAACGTAGCGGAGTCGAGATTTAGGAATCAGGTATAGGATTCATATGAGGAGTTTGCCTCGGCACAAGGCACAGTGATATGCCAGACATTAATCTGATTGGCTCAGGACTATGGACAAGCATTGTACGGAAACCAACAAGGGTCATAATAATGTAAGACGCTGCACAAGTTTTGCAAAAGATATTGCAGTACATACATTTTGACTTTGGGCTATACATTTGTCAGTACGCAATATAATAGACAGGGTTCTTTCTTGATGGCCAAGCACCAGGCTGTTCGAATGAAACCCCCTGCAGTCAGCTGTTATATAACCACTCAAAGGGGGTGAAAACTCCATTTAACACATGCAGGTGGCCTATTTTGGGTCCACTTAACCATGTAGTTGTGTTACGTGTGAGTTGCCATGGCAACTCCACATGCAGCTGACCATTTTACTGACAGGCTGTGTGCTGTCACAGGAACCTCCTAGAAGGTGATGGCCCATATCCTGGTGGGTTCGCAGACCCCTGGAGGTCCTTGCAGGTACTGCAGTGGACCCCTGGCCAGACTGGATATGCAGTGGCTGATCGACTACATGTAGATTTGGGAAAATATTTCAAAATAATAAAACTTTTTTAAAACTTATAATGCTTTGAGCCTATGTGGGGATGGGGGGGGGGGGGGGGGGGTTCCCTGGACCAGAAAACCCCTTGAAAACCCCGGCCCAATGTGACAGGACAGATGGAGGCCGCGTGCCAAAACATACTGGTTTGAAAAGTTAAAGATTAACCCCTTTAGCTGAACTACCAGCCATAGCCAGAATTTCCATACGCATCTAGAGCGTACTATAATTGTGAGCCACCGCAGAATTACCCATGAGTCCCAGCCGCCGCTGAGACGGGCGTGTCCTCTGCTCCGCCTCCGCAGATCATCTCGCACCCCAACAACCTGTTTGAGATCATGTCCAAGGAGCCGGTGAAGAGGGAGAGGAACCTGCACAACCGCGTCCAGAGTAAGGGTTGCGTGTCGGCCCCCCCCCCCATTGTCACATGACCCGGTCTGTTGAAACTTCTGAGCACAGTCGATGGTGGAATGGCGAGGTTTTTTAAAAAAAAAAAAGCCATGCTGTGCGTCTGCTTTCGTAGATTCCGACTACGAGAACACCAACCGCTCTGCGGACGTCGACGTGGAGCTCATGGCCTTCCAGTCCATCATCGGAGACGACTACAAAGGTGAGAGCCGAGATCGGCCGACCCAGAATGCATTGCTCCGGCGTGTGTTTAGTCTTTTATAACTTTTGAGTGTCTGCTTATTATCACATGTTATTCTGATCACACACCGGATCTCTTGTTCAGTGATTGATTTTTTTTTAAACTGCAGAATGTGGCACTTTGTTAGCCTAGCGGAGCTGTGAATAGCTAACGTGCGCTCAGGAGGACACGCCGTCGACGTTCGCTTCCTCTCGCGTTCGACGACCTTCGTCAGACTGTCGATCTTGCGCAAGCCGCTGACATTCGCAGCGTTTTATTTCGGGTTTTTTTTTTTTTTAAACGAAGGTCACAGTCTGTAGACGTACCCCCCCGATGTTGTCGGTTTGAGGAGGCTGGCGCGGTTGAACGGAGACAAAGGAGACAAAGAGCTGAACTGAACTGAACTGCGGATAAGTGGCGGGGCGGGATGAAAGCCCGCAGACAAAGGGGTCCTCGAGATGGCGCGGGTCGATTTGTTGAACCCCGGAGCGTGAAGCCTGCTCTGAATTTCGGGATATGCGAGCCCGTGCCTCCCTCGCACACAGACCCGTGTGGCTGCTCTCCTGTGGAGACAAAGCGAAAAGCGATGCCCCAGTTCTGGGAGAACAGCCCTCTCAGCACGCTTGTCTGCGCAGGCTAGCTGCGTAACCTGCTGACAGTCCCCCTCTGAATGAGGGTTAGTCATTTATAAGCTGTTTAAGTGGCTGTGTATAATCCAAGGCAGGGGTTTCTGTGATTGGCTGGTATGGTGTTCAAACTAAAGTTGGGGTTCTGTGATTGGCTTGTGCTGTGTTCAAACAAAGGTTCCGTTGTTGAGTGGAACTGTGTTCAAATGAAAGTAGGGTGTTCTGTGATCGGATGGTACTGTGTTCAAGCTAAGACAGGGCTGCTGTGATTGGACCGTGCTGTGTTTGACCTGACGCAGGGGTTCTGTGATTGGCTGGTAATGTGTTTAAGCTAAGACAGGGCTGCTGTGATTGGACTGTGCTGTGCTTGAACGCAGACGGAAACAGCGCCAATGCCATGGAGAGCTGGGGAGACGGCAGCCGCTGTCTGAAGCTGAAGGGACAGATGAGATACATGCCCGAGTGGGAGTCCATCATCTTCCTGGGGACACCTGTGTGAGAAACAAACTCACCTGTACATGCACCTGCAAACTAAACTGCATACAGACTCACCTGTACATGCACCTGCAAACTAAACTGCACACAAGCACACCTATACAAGCACGTGTAGACTAAACGGCATACAAGCACACCTGTACATGCACCTGCAAACTAAACTGCATACAAGCACACCTGTACATGCACCTGCAAACTAAACTGCATACAAGCACACCTGTACATGCACCTGCAAACTAAACTGCATACAAGCACACCTGTACATGCACCTGCAAACTAAACTGCATACAAGCACACCTGTACATGCACCTGCAAACTAAACTGCATACAAGCACACCTGAACATGCACCTGCAAACTAAACTGCATACAAGCACACCTGTACATGAAAGTGTTATTAAAATGCTGTAATGATTGTAATACTTGACTGTTCTGTTGTGCAGAATGGAGAGTCTGAGTGCTATGTTTAAGACTGGCCTGTACATCAACGACCTGAGCATGCACGACTCCAGCCGGGACCTGGTGCTGGCCGGGACACAGCAGTCAGAGGAGCTGAAACGGGCCCTGATTCAGGTAGAGACCGCAGCTTTCGCTGTGTGACAGACACACACAGACACACACACACGCACACAGGCACGCACACACGCACACAGGCACGCAGACACACACAGTCACACGCACACCTGCAGGCAAGCACACAGACACACGTAAACGCACACAGACACACACACATGTACACAGACACACATGCAGGTACGCATGCACACACACATACACGCATGCGCACAGGCACGCACACGCACGCACACACAGACACACACACACATGCAGGCACGCACACAGACACACATACACGCATGCGCACACGCATGCACGCACGCACGCACACATGCTCAAACACACACACACACACAAGAAAAGTCTGTGCCTTTCTAAGGCTGTATGTGTGGGCATTGTATGGTCTCTAAAGACATGTTCAAAATGGCATGTTCAAAACCTACATTTATCTTTTTAGAATGCCTTATTCAAATCATTTTGAAGTCATGTGTCTGAAGCAGCCTGTTCTGGTGTTCATAGCTATGGGAATAGTAAAAAATTGTATAAAAATATGGGTTATTTGTCTGGTAGTAATTTAGCTGGAACGCCACGAGCCACTTTCTAACACTAGTGTGTAATTTATAAAGTGATGTGGCTTGTAATCATTTGCCAGAATAATTTTCTGTTATGTTTTGTGCAAAATTGTACGGTACTTGCACAAGATGACGGTGCCAACGTTCGGATCTCTGTAAAAAGCTTTCTTTGAGACTGTTGCTGAGTTACCTCTGCCTTTGTAGAATTCTACTTTGGAAGGACATTTAAGAATCGGCATTATCCTCTTTTTTGGACAAAGATGCACCAGTGATGTATTTTTCACACAAATATATGCCCTGGATTGACATATACGCACTACAGTTCCTGTGTGCGACGTATACATACTTCACTTCCTGTGTGCGACAGACATGACATACTTGGCTACCCCCGACCAGTTCCAGGTATTTGATGTGTTCGGTCTCACGCACACCTAGTCCGACTAATCAAGGGCTTCATTGGTAGAATCAGGTGTGCTTGAGATGGAACACATCACATACCTTTTTCTTTTTTTCGAGTGCAGGAACAAAAGAAGTCCAGCAAGCTGGAGGAGAGCATGAAGATGCTGGACTACGAGATGAAGAAGACGGACGACCTGCTGTACAGGATGATCCCCAAACCTGTGGCCAAAAGGCTCCGTAAGGGAGAACCGGCCGTCAACACCTGTGAGGTCAGAGCTCTTGTTGATCTTTAAACTGCGAGGGCGTCTGGGTAGTGTAGAGGTATAAGCACTCGCCTACCACCACAGAGAGAGGTTCAATCCCCGGCAGCGGTACTTCCAGCTTGGTGAGACGTTCCTATGAACACAGTTGGTGTTTGCGGGCGGGAAGCCGGTGAGGAGTACGAGTCCTGATCGTTGCATTAGCAACTCCTACTGGTTGGTCGGGCGCCTGTTCAGCAGGGAGGGGATCTGGGGGAGGTAGCATGAACCTCCGCATGCGTTACGCTTTCCCAGTGAAACTCCTCGTGTCAGGTGAAAAGAAGCGGCTGGCGACTCCACATGTATCGGAGGAGGCATGTGGCAGTGTACACCCTCCCCAGACCGAGAGAGGATAGCGCATCGACCAGGACCGTGATACACACAGGGAATTGGAATAACGACTAAATTTGGGAGAATATGGCAGAAAAATGGCAAAAAAATTTTTAAATGAACTGCGTAGCATTCTAAGGAAGTATCAGATGTTCTGTGTTGATGATTTATAAGTTTACACATTGTACAGAATGAATAGGAAACGTGCCCGGTCATGTTGACTGTGAGGATGGCTGGTCATGTTGACTGTGAGGTTGGCTGCTCTTCCTGTCCAATGACCAGGTATTCCCGGATGTGACCATCCTCTTCAGCGACGTGGTCGGCTTCACACGCATATGCAGCCACATCACGCCCATGCAGGTGGTGTCCATGCTGAACACCATGTACACGCTCTTCGACACGCTCAGCGAGAAACACCGCGTCTTCAAGGTCGGCCTGCAGTGTGTGTGTGTGTGTGTGTGTGCGGGTGCGTGTGTGTCTATGCATCCATGTGCCTACATGAGTGTACCTTTCGATTGGCTAGTAGGATAAACGTTGGAATGACTTGTTGGGTGGACCTTTGGAATGGCTTGTACGGTAGATTGTTAGAATTGCTTGTAGGGTAGACCTTTGGAATGGCTTGTAGGGTAGACCGTTGGCCAATTTGCTCCCTGTTCATTCCTTCCCAGGTGGAAACCATTGGAGATGCCTACATGGTGGTTGCTGGGGCACCGGAGAAGACCAAATACCACGCCCACAACATCTGCGACATGGCGCTGGACATGGTCCGGTCCATCGACCACCTGAAGGACCCGTCCAACGGGAACAACATCCAGATCCGAGTTGGTGAGTGCAGCAGGTCTGGCTTAAAATCACGTCTGAATTCACAAATGAGCTGAAATTTCATGACCTGAAAAATGTTCCTCGAGGATTTTTTTTAGTTTCCGAATTGAAATTTCAGTGTATCTCAATTTTTTTTTTTTTTTTAGGAATTCACTCCGGAATGGTGGTAGCGGGAGTGGTGGGGCACAAGATGCCGCGGTATGGTCTCCATGGCGACACGGTGCACACGGCTTCTGCCATGGAGAGCAATGGAAAGGTATGGAGTGCTTGGTGCATCGCAGGGAGGGCTGACTATCACGATTTTGACATAACTAAATTTAATTCAATCTGTTACAGCATAATGCTAATATTGTATTCACTTGTATTCTTCTAATATGGCGACAGAAGTTTACTTTGTATTTAAAGTTCCTCTGGTATTGTGAATTGCTTGGTGGTATGAAATGACGTGGGGCCAAGCTCACACCTGTTATGGCTGATGGTAAATAACTTCAAAATTAATAAGAGATGATGGTTTCTCATTGTGCTGCTACAGGAGATGCATATTCAGCTGAGCAGCGCTACATATGAGCACCTGAAGGGCAGCCATTTTATCTTCGAGCGAAGGGGAACTATCACCATCAAGGTTAGCACAGTCACCAACTGCACTTTTAAAAACTCCTTTATATGAGTGCTTTATTCGTAATTATAAAAATAAAAAAATAACATGTGAATAGAAGCATATATCATTAAAACAGTAAAACCAAAGAGTAAAGAGTAAAAAATCTAAATAATAAAATAAAACAAATTACAATTAAAAGAAAGCTGTTTGGATGCAGGATTAATTAACTAATTGGTCCTGGCAGCCCGTCAGTGTTTGGGAATATCATTAGTCCCATAGAAGACGGAGGCGGGCGGGATAGCTTGCAGCTGGTGATAACAGCCTTCAAAGACACGCGTTGATTACGGCAACCTTTCATCACACACGTCTGCTCTTTCACTGCCTAATTATTGGCTGCTCTTTGTAGTTAATGACCCAGGTTGCTGATTGGACGCTTGTGCAGAAACGGAAATCGTAGTCTTTGAGCCTCAGTCGGAGGAAATTAACATTTGTGTGTGGTATCAAAAGCCATCATCTGTATTTAATTATGATTATTATTTTAATTTTTTATTTTTTTGTGGCTCCCAGGGTAACGTGGAAATTGAGACGTACTGGCTGAAGGGAAAGAGAGACAAAGACGGAAATGCCCAGGCGGCCTGTCCTCAGCTCGAGACCCAAACCATCAGCAAAGCCACCATCTCCCCACCGGACCCCCCTATCAACGAGGAAGTGTTGGTACAGCCCACTTCTTTTCCTCTCAGTCTGTCTGTTTGTCTGTCTGCCTGTCTCTTTCTCTCTCCAGTGAGCTATGTATGGTTTATTTTCTTTGCCTTCTCTTTGATCCATCTTTGTCTTCACTCAACACATCCATCTGTAAACGTTCTGAATTTTCTCAGTTTGGCGAGAGTACTTCCCAAAAGCTGTGCAGGCTCTCATGTTGGAAGGTACCATTTCCAGTGACCACGAGGGGGGGTTGGGTGTGGGTGTCCTCGCCCTGGTCCCCGCAGGTCTTTCCCTCGGTGGCGGGTGAGGATGAGGAGGACGTGAAGTCTGTTCCCTCCCATCGAATCAAGATGGAGGCCTCTGGTAACTCCCTGGAAGAGTCCATGGAGGAATGCAGAGTGGAGGACTCCTCTGTGAGCAAGGTGAGAGGGGGGAGGGGCTGGTGTTTATTTTGGGAGGTGGGTGTGGTTTGTCCCAGGAGACTCCCACAAGCTAATTAAATTAGTCCCGTAGTTATTACATGGGTGAGAACACCCACAAGGTATTTATTAGTGAATACAGCAGTAATATCCTCACAAATATCACATTATGACATGCAATGAAATTGTGTGGTTTACTGTCCTTCTCTATGAACTCATCCCCTTTTAGTTTCCTGTCCTGGATGAACTCATTCCCACGTGGTTTCCTGTCCTTCTCTATGAACTCAACCCCATGTGGTTTCCTGTCCTTCTCTATGAACTCATCCCCATGTGGTTTACTGTCCTTCTCAATGATCTCATCCCCTTTTAGTTTCCTGTCCTGGATGAACTCATCCCCACGTGGTTTTCTGTCATTCTCTATGAACTCAGCCCCATGTGGTTTACTGTCCTTCTCAATGAACCCATCCCCATGTGGTTTACTGTCCTTCTCTATGAACTCAACCCCATGTGGTTTACTGTCCTTCTCAATGAACCCATCCCCATGTGGTTTACTGTCCTTCTCTATGAACTCAACCCCACGTGGTTTACTGTCCTTCTCAATGAACTCACCTTCATGTGGTCTACTGTCCTTCTCAGTCGCACTACAAAGACACACTCCAGGACAGCGGCCTGCAGGACGGACACATCGAGCTGAACTCGGCTGAGTTCAACGGTCGCGACTCCATCATGGAGTCCCCCGAGGGCTCCTGCGACTCCCGCGGCTTCGAAAAAAGCGCCATGTGCCGTCTGTCCTGAAGCGGGATGCTGTGAGGTCACCCCTCCCCTCCTTATCCCCCTGCCCCTCTCCTCCAGCCTGCAGGACACTCAGAGCTCTTATAATGACACCTTTGCTACATTCACACGGATCAGGCTAGATGGTGGATGGCAGAACGACACTTTTGGGATGATAATGTGTACATTGCTCTGGTGATGTTGCTAGGCGATAGAACTGTATAAACGGCTATTTCCAGCATGGATAGGAGTATTGTGCTTGGCTATAGCTCTTTGTCTATGTTTGGGGGGGAAAAAAGGCAACAAAATTTATTTCTCGTATTCCATATTCACGTTGTGTTGTGTTGTGCCACATCTAAAACTTGAATCAATTTAACTTCGAAGGTAATCCCCGTCCAGCGCATTCTTCGCCATCCTAACCTAATTTCACCATTGTGCTCTTGTCCACTACAATGACTGATCCGATTTGCTGTCTAACCATTGACCGTGAACCATGCGAAAGCAGCATTAGGGCTATGATGTGTGTAATTCATTATTATACTTATTTGTGTATATCCTACTGTGGATTCATCTTGGTTTTCAGTGTTGTGGAGGAAGGAGGAAAAAAAATGTGATTTGGTCATTGATAACAGACACACCAAGGTTTCTTGGGAGATTTGGCTCTCTTGCCTCATCAGTGGCTCTTGAAATGTTAAGCTTTTAAGCTCTGTGTATCCATCAAATTCTTTTTCTGCGTTGCCTTTTCTTCTAGAGCTGCGTTAGTTGGCTTTTACCTGCTCTTTAGCTTATCAGACAGAACCACAGCGCATGCTGAGGATATATATTTATAGTACGGTCCCAGGTCTATGATTCAAACATGGTTCACCCAGTATGGATGTAAATACCCGCAAATAAAAGCTGACAGTTTGCACTTTAAGCTCATTGCTTCACTTCAGATCCAATGCGTTGGAGTAAATGGCCAAAACTACAAACATTGTCACAGTCAAAATACCTTTACAGATTGCACTGTATATACTTCATACTTTTTATTTACATAGGACATGTCTTCAAACTCAAAGCACTTTTTTAATAAAATTCAAACTGGTCAGGGAAATATTTGCACAAGGTTTTTCCTGGATTCGTTTGCATGTCAGGTCTGTACTTTCCTGCCATCTGATTGGGTGGATCAGGAGCATGCTCAGTGGAATCAAAATAGACTCATCTCATCTTGGCTCCTCCCTGTTTCTAGGGATTCTTATTTTATTATCAGCCTTCCACTAAGTGTCTGTCACCTTCCCCTGTTCGTACTCTTTCTGCACTTCTGTTTTTGAACCTAGTAACTGAAATAAATGGGCAGTCCACTTCTATTGAAAATTTGTATTTCTTTTTTATATTATATTTCCCAATTGCTCATTCGTAGCCTGATTGAAAACATCAGGTGTGCATCAGCAGGGAACACAATTTTACTGATGAACACAGTGTGCTAAAAGATTAGAATCTTTAGCCGCTGCTTTAACAATGAACAGAGGGAAGAGAAGATCGACTCCACAAATCACACTTTCAGGACACCCATATTTATCCAGAATATTCATGAAGAGTAGTAAAGTCATATAAAGCATAATGACACATTGAAAAGGATAGTTCCTCAGCAACTGAACATCAAGTACTGCACCGTCCCTCCATACCTGGAGCTAAGGACCTTCCTCTGTCGTTCCCCTGACAACGCAGGCTATAACAAGAGTGCGACTATAAATATGATTGATGTTAAGGAACAGTGGCTTTTTTTTAGTGCTGGTGCATTTCGCCTTTAGAGGTGTTTTATGGGCTATATAGGCTGGAGTTAATATGTCCTTTAGTTCTGATGCTGAGTCAACAGGTGGATAGCAGCTCATAGTCCAGTGGCTCCCAACCCTTTTCCTGGAGATCTACCGTCCTGTAGGTTTTCACTCCAACCCTAACAAAGCTACACCTCATTCAGCAG